>CM040918.1:16467460-16477460 GCA_023029165.1 Gobiocypris rarus | reverse complement strand
CTGGACTGTCGCTCAAATTTTGCATGTCATTCGGAAATCAAGGTGCCAGAGTCTGGAGGAAGACTGGGGAGAAGGAAATGCCAAAATGCCTGAAGTCCAGTGTCAAGTACCCACAGTCAGTGATGGTCTGGGGTGCCATGTCAATTGGCCTGCCAACTCTCCTGACCTGAACCCCATAGAGAATCTGTGGGATATTGTGAAGAGAAATTAGAGAGACGCAAGACCCAACACTCTGGATGAGCTTATGGCCGCTATCGAAGCATCCTGGGCCTCCATAACACCTCAGCAGTGCCACAGGCTGATTGCCTCCATGCCACGCCGCATTGAAGCAGTCATTTCTGCAAAAGGATTCCCGACCAAGTATTGAGTGCATAGCTGAACATAATTATTTGAAGGTTGACTTTTTTTGTATTAAAAACACTTTTCTTTTATTGGTCGGATGAAATATGCTTATTTTTTTAGATTAAAACAATAAAAGACCTGAAATATTTCAGTTGGTGTGCAATGAATCTAAAATATATGAAAGTTAAATTTGTATCTTTACATTATGGAATATAATGAACTTTTATATACATTCTACATTTTTTAGCATCATCTTCAGTGTCACATGATCCTTCAGAAATCATTCTAATATGATGATTTAGGAACATTTCGTATTAATACCAATGTAGCAAATAGTTATGCTGCTTAATAATTTTGTGGAAGCCATGTTAAATATTTATCAGGATTTTAAAAAACAAGTATTAAGTATTCATTTCTTTAATACAAGTTTTTTTTCTACAATATTTTTGTACATTTGAATGGTAGTGCATATAGTGCTTGGCCAGGTTGTGTTTATAAGTGGTTTTCAAATGTTCCATTCGGACTGTGAGATGTAATTGCGCAACAAAATATTGTGTGCAGTGTGTAAAAACAAAGGAGTGGAACACACCATAAGTGCTTAGAGTCATTAACGGTAATGATCTTTCGGCGCTACATCCTCTAATATTTTTATCAAGAGCTAAACGCGCTTCATTCAAGCCCTTTCCATTCCGTGCGCATTACTTCTCTCCTCTCTCGCTAAAGTTCCACTTTAGGAGCAGCAGATGACTAGGTTGATTTAACACAGTAAAAACATGGTGAGCAGCAAAATAGATACTTTTGCTAAAACACTGCAGAAAACAAGAATATAATTATTTTCCCAGTCCAAAGGCTTTCTATGTGGCTTACACTTAGGTGTCTAAGTGTAAAAAGATTGACGCCCCACTTCAGAGTACCACAAACACAGACAATTGCTTATTTACCCTCTAGTCGTTCCAAACACAAATCCGCCTTTCTTCTTTGTGAAAGTATCATACAAATTATTTTTCCTTTATTTTACCAGGAAATAATCCTATTGAGATATAAATCTCTTCTACTAGGGAGTCCTGGCTGAAATCACAGCACAAAGTAATCACAACAAAAATAAAGCCAAAAGACACACAAGACGAGATATACAAAATACAAAAAATCCTGTCCAGCATTCATGTAATTACAGTTCTTAATGACTATATATATATATATATATATATATATATATATATATATATATATATATATATATATATATATATATATATATATATATATATATATATATATATATATTAGAGGTGCATAGATTATTTTTAATCTAGATTAATCTAGATTAATTTTGGAATTAATCTAGATCAATCTAGATTAAAATGGCTCATTTGAATTCTGCAAAGCATTCACAATATGTGTGCTACTCAAATAATGACTGGTGCTTTCACACTTGGTTCGATTGCCTGACCGAACCCAAGTTCGATTGCTCCCCTGCTGGACCGTGGTTCATATTATATTATTTGGGTCTGAACCGGGTGCGGTTGCGTCATCAGAGCAGCAGCTGTTTACCCCGTTGCTTGGCAACAAAAGCGAGCGAGAAGGTGGCAAAATGAATAGCGTTGTTCACCTAACTTTTCATATTTTTGTTTTTGAACCGTTGGTTTTGTTACCAAAGCTTCAGTATGTAATGACACTTGCGTCTATCTGCCGCGAATGTACTGCAAATACTCTAAAGAACGCTGAAGATGAGCAGAAATGAGATTTAGAGCTCTCTGCTTACAGTACGTCAGTCACGCTAGTCAGGACTCGAGTTCGGAAGACAGCGTTCACGCTTGACGTGGTAATTTCACACTGGGCATACACGCAGGTTCGAAGACTCGTTCTCGCTCCCTACAGTGCAATTCGGCTAGGAATACATCCGCGCTAAAATATCACGGTGAGAGTCATCATGGCTTGGGTAGTATAGACCCAGCTCCCAACCCAATTTTGAGAATAGATTAACGGCGATATTTTTCGCAGCACGTTAACGCCAATAACGACCCACCACTAATATATATATATATATATATATATATATATATATATATATATATATATATATATATATATATATATATATATATATATATGTAATGAAGTTCTTATTTGTGGGAATGAAGGAGGCCAGAACCGGCAAACATTTAAAAGACTTTAATCAAATAAACTATCAAAAACAAAAGTAACGCGAGCAGTCCCTCACACATAATAAAACGTGAACAAAACACAGCGTAAAATCCAGGCCTTGTCCTCTCTCGTCTTGCACTGTCATCGCTCCTCCTTTTATGCTCCCATCACTCCTCCATGAGGCAAGACCGGTGTGGCGCACAGCTGGCGCTCATCATCATGATCAGATCTGGACCACAGAGCAATGGAAGAAGGTTGCCTGGTCTGATGAATCACGTTTTCTTTTACATCACGTGGATGGCCGGGTGTGTGTGTGCGTCACTTACCTGGGGAACACATGGTACCTGGGGAACACATGGCACCAGGATGCACTATGGGAAGAAGCCAAGCCGGCAGAGACAATGTGATGCACCCTGCAACAGAGCAAAAATGGTTCAGGAATGGTTTGACAAGCACAACAAGTTTGAGGTGTTGACTTGGCCTCCAAATTCCCAAGCTCTCAATCCAATCGAGCATCTATGGGATGTGCTGAACAAACAAGTCCGATCCATGGAGGCCTCACCTCACAACTTACAGGACTTAAAGGTTTTTCTGCTAACATCTTGGTGCCAGATACCACAACACACCTTCAGAGGTCTAGTGGAGTCCATGCCTCGATGGGTCAGGGCTGTTATTGCAGCAAAAGGGAGGCCAACACAATATTAGGGACATCATGACAACAATGAAAAAACAATGAATAGCTGTATTTTTATACGTTAACAAAGATTAGTAAATACAGTAACACATGTATTTTTTTATGGTTAGTTCATGTTAGTTAATACATTAACTACTGTTAACAAATGAAACCTTATTGTAAAGTGTTGCCATTAGATTAATAAATAAATTGTGTATAAATATATTTTTATATGAACACAGGTCGAAAAAAACTGAGCAAACATGTACAACAAAAGTCAGAAGCGGGAATATTACATTCGAATGAACACAGAACAGAACACCAGATGTGTCATTAACAGAACCAATACTCTATTAATAGCCAAATGCTTGGAACAAACATCTATTTTTGTCACTTTGATAAAGCTACTACTGACGCAAATGTGTAAACCTCATTATCTCTTGAATGTATTAACCATGCGGACAGTGACCTTCTTAGGAACACTATGACAGAAACACATATGGAAAATAAATATCATACAGTATCTTATCCTAAACTTTTCCAGTTGGAGGTCAAAGGATCCGTACATGGTTTGTCTACTAAACCGATTGACCCTCCAAAAGTTTCTGTTACTTTCCGCTCGATGACTGCGTCACTGGATTCTATGAAGTTTATCCATTTCCAGTATGGATGACGATAAGCCATTTAGACGTGACACTTCACAACTTTGCAACATCTCAAAGTGGTTGTTTTTGCCAAAATGCTAAAGTTTTCTCATTGTTGTGAAATCTCATGCAAGGTTTTAAGCTTTCCAGGTGTATTTTTTCCTTATATTTGGGTTGCACAATTTATATTCTACTACTATAAGTAACTTTGTAACAACATGTAAACTAATTCTCATTAAGTTGCAGCTACATGTCAACTAACTCTCATTAGAGTATTAGTAGACTGATAGGTTAGGGTTAGTAGAATAAGTTGACATGTACTTACAAAGTTACTTATAGTCAGTTAGTTGGAGGACCATCAAAATAAAGTGCTATCAGATATTAAACAGTTTACTAATACTCTAATGGTAGTTTGTTGACTTGTCGTCGTATAGTTAGGCCTACTTGTAGTAAGTAGGATGTCTAAAGTGGACTATTGTTTTTGTCTCTATTGTCTATTGTCTCTCTTTTAGCATCAGAACCAGTTGATTTTAGGAGTGATGGGGGTGGATGTTTCTCTCGACGATATCAAAAGATTGACGCCCCGCTTCACGGTGAGTACAAACACATACAATTTCAGTGCCAATACATTCAGAATTTCATTGGGTTGTTGTTCCAGTCTTGTAAAAACACAAAAGAAATGCAAAGAAGTCAAAGGAGCATAAAATTCTGTGATTATTTACTCACCCTCTAGTCGTTCCAAACCTAAATCCGCCTTTCTACTGTGGAACACCAAATAAGATGTCAACGAATGTTCACACTGATCTTTTAACATGAAACAAATGTGAATGAGGATGGTTTGGCTGATGACAAACTCCAAAAATGACAAAAAGCACCACAAAAGTATCATAAAAAGTTATACATTTCAGTCTTTTCCTTACACAAAGCTGAGTCATTATTCACATACAATCTGCTTCATATTCATGTCCATTACTGGTCTTTTTTATTATTATTCAGGAAAGACATTAAATTGGTCAAAGGTGTCAGTAAATACATTTATAATGGTATATCATTTTAAATAAATGCTGTTCTTTTGAACTTTCAATTCATCAAAGAATTATGAAAACAATGTTGTTACTGTTTCCAATATTGTTAATAACAAGAAATCTTACTTGAGCACTAAATCAACCTACTAGAATGATTTCTGAAGGATCATGTGACATTGAAGACTGGAGTAAATTTGCCATCCCAGGAATAAAACATATTCAGATATTATTGTACATTTTTTACAATATTATCAAAATACATGATAGACTTCCTTGAAAAGCTTTTAAAATTCGTAACAAAAGCAAACTTTTGAACGGTAGTGTAGAATAAAATATGAAGTGTCAGACGTGTCGTACCGGTTTGATGTCAAAGACGAGACGGGCGGGAATTGCATGGCTTCGAAAGACTTGGAATATAGCGCCTAAATCACACACACACACACACACACACACACACACACACACACACACACACACACACACACACACACACACACACACACACACACACACACACACACACACACACTCATTTTATGGTGCCTCAACTTTCTTCTCAGGTTTGGTGCTTGACAGCCATATTCACTTTCATTCCATGGTGGAACAAAAAACCTTTAGAAAAAAGAAAATCTGGTTTTGGGACGGCATGAGGGCGACGGACGGAGACGAGTTTTAATTTAGGGTGAACTATTCCTTGAACGCTACATAATTCAATTTATAAGGGAACAAAGCGAAACTCATGTGTTAGATGTTTTCTTTGCAGACTCTTTGAGTCGCTGTAATAAGAATAACACGGCACGCATAAGATAAATGCGCTATTGTTCTGCGGTCTCCCATCTTGCGGTTACGCCTCCTTACAGTAAGATCGCTCTTAAGAGGACGTAAGCCCTTGTACATTACATCTGTTTGTACTTACATTTGATTTGTAAATGGTTGTGATTTTCTGTTAAGCTCAGAGGAATGTTTCCAGATGAACCGACACATTTGATTAACGCTAAGTGCTCAGGGGTGATTGACAGCTCGGGTCGGCGTTCTCGGGGGATATTAGACAGTACCCCGCTAGTGAGGGATTAACCACCGCATCTCTGAGGAACCAGGTCCATTTGGTCTAAGCAGGGATTTGGGTTTGATGGTGGTCTTCTTTTTCGATGTCTCCTCACTGTTCTCCTTTTTCCGTTTTGTTTATTTCAGATTGGTCCTAATGGGTATTACTTCGCAATTGACCCTAACGGTTACGTGCTGCTCCACCCAAACCTGCAACCAAAGGTACCCAAACTCCCAAATACCTCATATGTGACATCACAGCACATTTATGACTGAGGAAGAGGTTTTAAGGCTGTTTGTGGTGGAGAACCATGACATGCTTGTCTCATGTTAAAACGTTTCTTTCTTGTTTGACATTGGTGTTATTTAACGTCTGTAGTTCTTGTATCTCTTAATCTTTGTGCCCCCTCCCTATTTTTGTCTGTGTATATGCGCTGCATATTTATGTTCATTCTCACCTTTTAAACCATGTGCACATTTAAGAATGTAACCAAATTTAGATTTTTTCATCTAAACTGAATATTACTATTCTGAATATCGTCATTTTCAATATAGATGCTATATTAGATGACATGGATGTTAAATGAAATATATTGTCTACTGGAAACCTACGGTCTATTTTTTGGAGCAATAACACCATATACACTATTTTTCAAAAGTTTGGGGTCAGTATTCTTTATATATATATATATATATATATATATATATATATATATATATATATATATATATATATATATATATATATATATATATATATTAGGCTGGACTCGATTAAAAAAATTAATCTAATTAATTAGAGGCTTTGCAATTAATTAATCGAAATTAATCGCATTTTAATTGCATATAAATATTTGACCTGAGAACAGTGAGAAGTAATTTTTTTCACATGGACTTTTAGTATACCATTGAATAATGACTGAATACATAAGCTTAATCAACTAAATTTTGTTTATTTATTTATGTCCAGCGTTTTGCGTTGAGGTGATATTTGAGGCTCGATACGCAAATTCCTTGTTGCATAGCTTCCACACAACCATGCTCTTGTCGACGCTTCCATCCTTTCGTTTTTTAAAACAAAATTTGCCAAGCAAAGCTGTCTCGTCAGCTTCTTCGTTCATGTTCACTGTGGTTTGTTGTGTTCAGAAGTCAAGAACGCTAGTTGGTGTTCCAGTATAAACGGTCCGTCGAAACTCATTCATTAAAAAAACGTTCCGCGGTGCAAAAATAAGTTAAAATTGTTATCAATTTTTGCGTAATTAATCTTAATTAACGCGTTAAAGTCACGCAATTAATTAATCTTAATTAACGCGTTAAAGTCCCGGCCCTAATATATATATATAAAAATAAATTAATACTTTTATTCAGCAACAATGCAACAATGAATTAAATTGTTTAAAAGTGACCGTAAATACTTTTACATTGTCACAAAAAAATAAAATAAATCAGACCCCAAACTTTTGAACTGTAGTGAAATACAGAGCTGTGCAAATCTAACTTTAATTATATATGGATTAGTGCTGTCAATCGATTAAAAATCTTTTTTTTAAATCTGTAATAAATCACATTTTTTAATATTTTTTATAATTTCACAGTTACTTTACAAATTAATGTAGAAACAACTTAAAGACGTTATATTTTAAATATTTGTTTAATGGCATCTTTTTATGAACGAAGGCCAGTATCACTGATACTAATACAGCTACTGATGTCTCTATGAAATAGATTTTTTAAAACATTATTTATAGACATTCAACATTACAGTATAACTGAAATCTATCAATTTCAACATTTGTTAGGATTAAAAAAAGCATCTTTTAATTTAAGTAAACTTAAAACAATCTTCACATTATAATAAATATAATATTTATGTGACCTGTCTAACAGGTAGGAAATATAAACACTCTAAAAAATGCTGGGTTGTTTTAACCCAATGTTGGATCAAATATGGACTAACCCAGCAGTTTGATTGTTTTAACCCTGCGGTTGGGTTAAATGTTTGCTTAAGACAACACAATCGCTGGGTTAAAACAGCCCAACTGCTGGGTAACTCCATAGTTGACCCAACATTGGGTTGTTTTTTACCAAGTATTTTTTAGAGTGAAAAAATTAAATAAAGTTATCAAACACTTTATAGATATATTATGGTAATAATTATGCCATACAAAACCGTAATTATTAGATACTATACTATTAAAAATAATAATTAGTCGTGATAAAATGTGATGTCAATTTGACAATTTGGGTTTCCATCTAGGTCCTTTGATGCATTGAACTACGCATTGAAATGTGACAGTACCCAGCCCTAATATTATCCCTTCTGTTTTTTTTCCCCATTCATACGTTTTTATAGTTAAAGCCACATTACATTAGTCTATCTCATGAAACAAACAGGAAGATCAAGCATCTGCGAGTGATTCAGCTCATATCCTTATTGACAAGTGTATCTGACCTCATATGTAAAGCTGTAGATTTAGAATTTATGAACATGCATTTGCGGTGTGTAAACAGGCGCTCATATAGCTTTTCCTTTGGAACGGCGCATGCAGCCCCTCTTCTGGGTGAGCTTTGCACATAACCTTTGCAAATCGCCCAAAGTAATGCGCGTGCTTCTGGCAGCGAACCTGCATATATGTTTCTCAATGCAACTCGACTACAGTTTTTACATATTAGTCTATTTGCAGGTCCCTTTGATTCTGGTATACCACCACACACATGGGCCAGTCTGTATTTCAGACAGTCTGTATAATAAAGAATGTGAAGGAGAAAAGAGATCATGTGTGTGCGTTCAGGGTCATAGTTTATCCTCAGTCTGGATGGTAAAAGCACCGTCCATCACCTAGTCTCAGACAACCCCAGCCCACCATGATAATCTCGCAAGTTAAGGAGGTAAAATGCATTAAATATATTGTGTCTGGCCGGGCGAAGATTGCAAATCGTTTAGACATTCTCTGATTTAAGCTCAATATGCAATCGCAAAGAGTTATACATTGGCTCAACAATAAGGATGACTTGGGGCCAGTGTGAGATCTTACGGTCATCGTAAACATTTGGTTTAGTTTGATATATTTATGTAAGTATTCTAGTTGAAATATGTAACCAAGGTAACGTTATCTCGCCTACTAATGTAGTGTTTTGTTGAAATTTGTTGCGAATTTGACTTGTGATAGTAATGGAAGCATCAAACAAATCAGGAATGTGTTTCACCGTGTACCATTGCGTTCTAAAAAAGTGTATGAATTCGTAATTATTGAGTTACATAAATATTTTTGTTAACACTTTAGTATGGGTTACACATTCACTATTAACTATGACTTGTGCCTCAATAAACTCCTAATTTATTAATAGTTAGTAAGGTAGATGTTAAGTTTAGGTATTGGGTAGGATTAAGGGATGTAGAATATGGTCATACAGAATAAGACATTAAAATGTGCTTTATACAGTAAATACCTACTAATAAACAGCCAATATCCTAGTAATATGGATGCTAATAAGCAACTATTTAATAGTGAGAATTGAACCCTAAAATAAAGTGTTACCATATTTTTGAATGCATATGTGCATTTTACCCACTTATTACATGGCTAATTGCCACATAAGTAATTATCCAGACAAAATATTGACTTGAGTTAAAATATTTTATTAGGTCTGGTACATTCATACCACGTATTACACAGCATTTCCCCACATAAATAATTATTGGGATAAGAGATTAATGGGCCCTATTTTAAAGATTTGAGCGCATGGTCTGAAGCGCAGGTGCAGGTGCACTTAGAGTGTGTCTGAATCCACTTTTGCTAGTCACTGCACCAGGCGCATGTTCCAATAATGTTGTACCTAGTCTCTTAATGAGTCATGGGTTTGTTTTGGCCGTAACGTGCAATAAACCAATCAGAGTCTCATCTCCCATTCCCTTTAAAAGCCAGTTGCGCTTGCACCATGGCGGATTCGCTATTTACATGACGGAATTTGCGAGTGGAAAGACTGAACGCTTTTCCAGGGAGGAATCCTTTTATTATTAATATTTGGCATATTTGTTTGTTGCTGCTTATTACCCTGTGTGTGTAATAAGCAGAGTGTGCGTGCGTTATGCACCCGCCTATAGGCGAATATTACTAACGCGCCCT
>CM040918.1:16127460-16462460 GCA_023029165.1 Gobiocypris rarus | reverse complement strand
GGGACCGAGTGGCATGCTATTATTATCACGTTCAACGTAAACAGCAACGCCCACATCAGGAGTGACATTTTTATGACTGACGTTGGTGCAATTCAAGCACAGAATATATTAGCACATGGTAGAATTTTTTTTTTTTACATTTTTTACAGTCTACATAAGAAGTGCCACATTAGATGTGCCTCTCTGATGCTCTGCTAGATTGAGGCATGAAGCCGACACATGTCAGTCATATCTGGACGATATGTGGGTTCCCCCGGGTAGCGGGGCAGAGGGCGACCCCGACACTTTGAAATTCTTCCTCAGTGTTGTCTGTCTCTCATTATGCTCCTACTTTCATATTCAGTCCTTTTCCTTTGATTTCCTTTTCCTTTCTCTCTCATTTCTCTCTCTCTCTCTCTCTCTCTCTCTCTCTCTCTCTCTCTCTCTCTCTCTCTCTCTCTCTCTCTCTCTCTCTCTCTCTCTCTCTCTCTCTCTCTCTCTCTCTCTCTCTCTCTCTCTCTCTCTCTTTCTTTCTATAATGTGATTGTTTTGTCTCTTGTCTCTGTTTTTGATTCTCACATATTTGTTTTTCATCTGTCTCCTCATCCTTATCTCTGCTCGTGTTCATGCTTGCTCTGCTCTCTGCATTTTACATGTAAGAGTCCGACTGCCTCATTTGACACTAATGCTTCTTACATCATAGATTTGATTTCGATGCCACACTGTAAACCTGAATAAGCTGGAAAAACTACAAAAATTTGAGTTACATCAATTTTTTAAGTAACAAAATTCAATGTTTAAGTAAGCAGAACTCATACATTTTATTAGCTCTTAACTACATTAACTGCATTACATTAACATACATTTAATTTAAAATTATCATGTAATCTCAATGTAAAATATTATATAATATTGTAAAATAATATAGTGGAAATTTAGCTAGGTATAACTTGCTAATTAAGCAAATGCTAACTGGTGACACAATGCTTTGATAACATTAGCATAGCATAGCAATTGCTGAAAGAGTGCGGCAATACAGAACATTTAACATATAGCTGTTCTCAAACCAAGCTTATGCTCCACTCGTCACCATGATGGTAGTCTCAGCCTCAGACATCACGCCCACGGACCGTTGGCTGA
This sequence comes from Gobiocypris rarus, assembly GCA_023029165.1. Taxonomy (NCBI): domain Eukaryota; kingdom Metazoa; phylum Chordata; class Actinopteri; order Cypriniformes; family Gobionidae; genus Gobiocypris; species Gobiocypris rarus. The sequence continues at coordinate 16,461,341 of CM040918.1, read as the reverse complement.
ACATCTGATGCATATGGCACCAACCAATCAGATGACGACTTCAAAACTCCTGAAGTGTTTCCAGATATCTGGAAACACTTTAGGAGTTTTAAAGTCATCATCTGATTGGTTGAATTCTACAGGGTGTCCGCAAGACTTCCGTGTTGCGTTCTTTAACGGTCCATCTGGAAACAAATGCCGTGACGCCAAAGTTCCTCATGGAAGGAGAACGCCGTCATGTTTACATCTATGACAATGAGCGCTTACTAGGATCTAAACACTGAATTTTCAAATGTATGTGGAAAACACGGCTCCATTGTTGAAGTAAACTTGAACAACATTCTTGAATGAGTAATTCATATGCACGCCGGTCTGTTATTGTTGGAACATCGACTTTACATTTTCACACCCCTAAACATGACGTGGAACAAAACATGTCAGTCAGACGGCCTCTGGATGGATCTTAGCCAATGAAAGCTGCTATAGAGTCCAGACCTTCTGTCGTCAGTCTAACGGTCTGGCTACGCGAGACTACCATGATGGTAACCTCCCAAAAAAACACATAACAAAAACTCTTTTAAATTATCAAAGTGTTAAACACTGCTAAATATCCCAGTTGATATTAAAAGTGCACAAAAACATAACACTTAATTTTAGCATTTACTCTCCCTTTCAGATGCCATTGCAAAGCATGCTGGGAAATATGGGAAATAGCCCAGTTTAGTTTGTCTAAATTAAAAGAAACAAGTTCATAGAACTCAAAACAATGAAACATTTCAGATAACTTAAAATGGGTCAGTTTTGTGAACTCAAAAAAAAAAAGTTCTAAATTAAAAAAAAATTCATTTCATTGAACTAATGTGTTTAATTTGAGTTGTCCCTACTCAAACCAATTAATTTTGAGCATTGGGGTTTGCAGTGAAGTGTTTTTGATATGTACAAGAGCAATGTGACTTGCAATCCAGATGAATGAAATTCGTTTCCAAGAGCAAACATTGTTTCCTGGACATATCAGAAACGGAATATATTACCTCATAAACTGGAGCGAGCCTCAGTTTCGTTAAGCAACTCAGATTTTAATATCTACATGGTTCTTGCTCAAAAACATGATTCATAATTTAACAACCAAAATGTAATTAAATAGGTATGCTAACAAACATGTTTTTAAATTGGCTGCACTTAATCTGGTTAAGTCTGAGAAAAGAGAGAAAAAAAAGTTTTTATGCAAGAGGTATAGAAATATTCACTCAATGTTCAGAAACACAATCTGCTACTCACATTCTCTACATTTCTATATCGTTCAAAAATGTGAATGTTTATGAAAGGGAGACACAAAGGAGATTAAACGTAAATAAAATACAGTTGTTTTTTTTTCCATCCGAGTATTGAGTTTAATTTATTTTCTTCCTTCTCTGTGTAGCAGAACATATTAATCAGATTTATGCTTCAATAAATGAACTTTTTAAACATTGTTTATTTCTATAGCTCAGCAGAAACTTTCACTGTGATGTATTGTAGACCTGGAGCACATTAACACTCAACCCAAAGCTGAAAGTAAACTACAGCGAGAGAGAAATGTTAACAGCATTCGGTTCTCCTCTTTAGAACCCCAAATTCCAGGAACCTGTTACACTGGATTTTCTGGATGCGGAGCTGGAAAATGACATTAAAGTCCAGGTATGGCACAACACACACATACAAACACACAATGGCAGCTGAGAGGTTTTGATTTAATGCGCAAACTCTTGCATTATGCTGTTTCAGTACTTACAAATGTGCTGCTTTATAAGTTGTAATAGAGTAGAATGTTTCTTGAACAACTGTTTAAACCATTTCAGTTACAAAACATATGCTGAAACCCCCTTTTGCTCATGGGATGCATAGTTAGCATAGATAGTAGGGATTTATGTGAGTAGCTGACATTAAGCCTGACCACACAAGTCAAAGAGCATTTTTGCACAAAATGAAATGTATTTGTAGATGATATTTTACATTAGAATTGCTGTGAGCTCAAGGAAATATGGTAAAATACCTAAATATTTTACTTTATCATAGTTTTTGGACACTATTACGATAGTAAATCGGCAAGGGTAGAGACCTCTGTGATTCATATACCATGGTATTCTCAAACTATCTTTAAATGTACCATGTGAATACCAGGGTATATGAATATGGTGTTTCCATATTAACACTGATCTTTTGATGTCTCTCACTCTCCCAGATACGGACGTTGATGATTGACAGAGACCCTGGGGAGAAAACGATTGAAACGCTTGTGAAATCTCAAGATGAGGTGTGTAGATCTTTTATAATTCTTCTTCTGTACCATATTTTGTCCATACTTGGTTCATTTACACCATTTATTCCAATATCAGAGATACATTGATCGAGGAATCAGGACATACACCTGGGCACCGGTTAACGGGACAGACTACAGGTTTGAGTAATGGCATAACCTATGCAAAGTGTTTCATAACTCCCATAAGTATTTGTATGCATAAAACACGTTGTCTTTTTCTTCTCTGTGTGTGGGTGTTCTGCAGCCTGGCCTTGGTCTTGCCTGAATACTGTCTGCATTACATCGAGGCAAACCTGGGGAACACTATAAAACAAGCCATGTGTGAGTACCGCCTGCTCGCCCAGAACACAGAAACCAGCTCCCCACGTTGAGCAAACACACTATCATTTACTAAAAAGATCAGATAGAGCCTTAGGCATGCAAAGCTATTGTTTTATGAAATAGCTGAGACTGCTTGCAAATATTTTTCATCGGCTCGCAAGAGAGGTCTGCCTGTTTGTGTGTGTGTGACCTCGATTGTCAGTGTCTCTGTATTAAACTGAGGTCCAGCTGGTCTCCACCCATCCTGAGCAGTGTAGCCAGGCGTTTGATCTGACTCTCCCCAGCACAAAGGGGCCCCGGCTGGGAAGAGAGACTGCTAATGCTCCCTCCCCTCTGGACATGTGCTGCTGAAGTCCAGATCTGCACACAGACGCTCAGCTCATTTTGGAGGAATATTCCGGGTTAAGCTCTATCGATAGCATGTGGCTTGCTGTCAATTTAGCAAAGAAAATGACTTCAGCTTGTCCCTCGTTGGCCCGTAGACTTCTATTTCTGTACAGCTTTTGTTTGTTTTTTAAAGCTTATTTTCTGTGGTAATTCTCAGAAGCTGTCGATAAAGCTTAACTTGTACTTAAGCCAGAACATTCCTTGAAGGAATCGTTCACCCAGAAATGAAAATTGTTATTATTTACTGACTCTTGTGTGGTTCCAAACCTGTATACTGTTATTTTTCTGGAAAACATAAAAGGGGAAACTTTATGTTGCCTCTTTTTATACAACAAAAGTTTATAGTAAAAAAAAAAAAATGCTATTATATGTGGTCTGGCTCCTGTCTGTCTTTTGAAGACTTATGAACAGACCAGAGTCATTATAATCATACTAATCAGTGAAGTGAATTTGAGAACCAGATCAGTCTGATTCTCAAGCTGGTTCATGGAAAGAACCGGATCAAAATAACAATTTGTTTCCGATTCAGATTAAAATGTCAATATGTATTTTTTTTCCTCTTTGGGTGAACTATTTACTTAAACAACGATGATATACAATCCTGCACACACACATTTATTCTGTGTAAAAGGACGTGCAAAACTAAGTTTTTCTTTGATCTCTCCTTTCTGTCTTTCAATCTTTAAATGACAGCACAATGGGGCAAGTACTGTTTGTCTGTCTGTCTTTTATGGTTCTTTCACTGTATGTTCTCCTGATTTCACCTGGTGTTATTGACATTATTTATTTTTATATTTTTTTGCATTTATTTACACATGGATTTATGTTAGGTTTTCTATGCTTAACTCATTTGTTTGTTTGAGTACCATTTTTTGTTATGCATGGTCTGTGCAAAATCTGTTTATTAATTGCTGACAGTGTTTGTTGCTTGTCTAAACATGCATGCACAGTTAGATATGTAAAAAAAAAAATTCTAAGTTGTTCTGAGCAGTGTTGTTTTTACTATTATAGTATATATTAATATTTTTAATTGGTTGCTTTTTAAATATATATATATATATATATATATATATATATATATATATATATATATATATATATATATATATATATATATATACAAACAACTAATTAAAAATATTAATATATACTATAATAGTAAAAACAACACTGCTCATATATATATATATATATATATATATATATATATATATATATATATATATATATATATATATATATATATATATATATATCATATAAATACTTTTGTTATGTACTTTTGTAATTTTTATAAAATATTTTGTATTTATATTTGGCTTTAATGTTTTTGTTTTAGTTTAGGTAATTTAAGTATTTTAAAGTAATTTCTTAACTTATTTTAGTTAGTTGTCAATATAATATTTATAATTTACATATACGTTTATTTTATAAATAATATTTATGTTTATATTTTATTTTATTTTATTTCAGCTTCATTTTAATTACCAAAATTGATTAATGAAATAGATTTTTTTATAGTTATAGTTTTTCTTAATTCTTCCACTGCCATGGATTGAATTTTCCATCATTTACAGTAAAACACAACTCTTCCCCGCCATTGACAGAATTTTCCAGTGTTGTGCAGAAATCCGACACCCACCAATTTTATTACTTCCCCAAATATTGGTAGGTTTTGGATTAGTTGCATGGGAGGGGTTAGGATTAGGGGAGGGGTTAGGATTAGGCAGTCAGGTAGTGACTTCAACGAGGGGGGTAATAATTTGGCAAGGGTTTGCACCGACAATCCATGTTTTCACTGTTATATGGTAGGGGCGCTAATATGCATCTTCTGAAAGAGTACTTAATCTCTGGATCAAAACACAGGCAAAGAAGCAGCAGAAACAAGCGATAGAAGCATTGCTTATGCAAATGTTAAACAACTTACTAGCAAGTTGTATAATAATAGCAACTTACAGTAGCCTCTCGGATACTGTCTGTATCGTTATCAGTAATCATAGCGGCCAAAGTAATATCAAAGATTCCACGTCCATAAAACTGAAAAATCTTATCACCTTTGACACGACAAGAGTCCAAGCCACACGTTCATCCGTCAAAACTTAATTTACAGACAGCAGCTTTTATATCTGAGTGGAGAGCAGAGTAGACGGGAGCAGTTCTGCTGGAAAAGTGACTAGATCTACAGATGACGTTCAGCTCATATCTGCGTCACTGTAAGTGAAACCACACATGGAAACCCACAACACACAGTTACTGTGCATCAAAGAGCGGCTCTCTTGCACAGTGCAGGATTTCCAAGAATCCTGAAAATGTACAAGTGTGAGTTCGGTTAAATAATGTGGTTTTCAATCACCATAAAGTGACGGGTTGTCACTCACTAACGTAACCATATTGAGGACTCACCTACAGGACTAAGAACCGTATTCGGCTGCTGTGTGAATGTGGCCAATAACAACACAAGTTCTAAGTGGTTCTTCTTAGCATGTTGCAGTTTTTGTGGTATTGCGATACATTACAAGGGTGTTCTCAGTAGTTATTGGATCTTTGTTGCCAAGGTGTATGTGGTTACTGACCCAAGTAAAAAGACCCCACCGATACATCTCTGATATTATGGTCCCTAGATATGGTCCAGGTCCCTCCTTCAATAAATATCTATGAGATAATCACAAGTAATAGCACATCTCTCCTAATCAAGCCAATGTATCGATGTATCAGTTAGCTCTGCGGTGTGAAGGATTGCGAGAAAATTAGGAGTTTTATTCTTGCAACACTGCACAGGGGCCATGCAGAAGGATCATACCAGAATGCAGAGCACTGAGCCAGAAGCTTTTTTCTCCTTCTCACTGTTCATCAGCATCATTTTTTAGCATAACAATGCTTTGTAAGCTTACATAGCTTTAACTTTAGTCATTACAAGAAAGAAAGCCAAGAGAGGAAATTTTAGCTTGTGAAACAACGAGTAAAGCAGGTTTTGAAGACTGGAAAGGGGCCACAGAAGGTCATATTGTGGCTTGTAAGCAGTAGCATTCAGCTACTTGAAGCATCAGCGGTCACAGGAATTTATGTTTTGTACGCAGGTTATAATTGTCCATCTAATTTATTACTTGCGAGCGTGTGTTAATGTGCTAAAACTGATATTTCTGTATCCTGGGGTGTGCTACTGCAGATACTGTATGTGGTATCTCTTTCTCTCTCTTCCTCCTCTTATTCCCTTTCTCTCCATCTCTTGTCATAAAGGATCCTGGCACAGGTTTATGGGCTCGTAAAGAGGCAGGTCCATATGGTTATTGAGAAAGGGGAAAGAGGCAGCGGTGCAGAGGTCAGGTCTTTGCGGTGGTCTTCAGAGTGCTCCTGGATACCTTAGAAGCCCAACTCCGTGCTCTGGGAGCTCCACGGGGCTTGTATGACCAAAGCCGAAAGCCGAATGTAAACTTCAGACAGGCAGAACGAGAGAAGTGTGGCTTTTGGGAGCCGTGTAGAGCAAATAATGAGAAGAACAGGTGAACGCAGAGTTCTCTCGAGGGACGTGTCCTTACGGCTGGTCGTAACCAAAACCTGTGATGATGGACTCGGCTGCTTGGACCTGGACTAGACTGGATCTTACAAGTTCTGGATGTTTGGGCTTGATTAGCCTCACATGTGTTAGTCACCAAGTACCCAGAAAATGTTTGTTGGAGATCAGAGATGCGTTCGAGAAGAGTCCAAAATGGTGCTAATTATATTGACGACAAATTCAGAGCAGATGTGATGCCTTTAACTCATTGACACATTGACATAAGCTTCAAACACCCATTTGCACACAAACAAGGGTCTAACACCACCCTGTTTTGACATATGTAGACTCACAGACCCTATTACGTCGGCCTTACTGTCATCAGTGGATAAAAGCTGTCAGTTGTTTTTGTTTTTTTCTGATCAGAAGCTATGCTAATGGCAATAATGAGAGTGACGCTAATGATGGCCTTTGTATAGATGAAGGCGATAAGGCCTCCTTTACTCTTGATTCTATTTGCGATTCCCCATGCTACTCGTCAGATCCACAATTTAATTTTAGTATTATTTACATACTATTGTAGTATTTATTAATATTTAGAATTTATGTATTGCCTTGCTGCCACTTTCTCTGTCTCTGACGATGCACACTATTTGAGCAAAGTTAATAATAAAATCAAAATAAATATCTGATCATCCTCCATAACACGGTCACTGTATCATTTGTAAACTCCTGCATTACCAGGCAATGACAGCCACATTTATTGTTGCTTAAGGCTGGCCCACACTAAAAGATTTAAATCCCATCAAATATTTTAAATGTGAGAGACCACAAACATGAAGATAAAAAATTAAAAAAAAATCATAGATTTAACAGTTTAGTTTTGCTCCTAGTGTGTGGAGTGCCAGACTGATCTCATGAAATGGCGTATGTATGACACCAATTCGTATGCCATTTTGGCATGCTATCAAGACGCATAATCGCTTTTTAGCGTATTTATCAACGCCGTTTCATTATATTCCCCTACACTGCCCCTGCCCCTAAACCTACCCATCACAGGAAACATTCTGCATTTTTACTTTCTCAAAAAAACTCATCCTGTGTGATTTATAAGCCTTTTGAAAAGTGGTCCCCGTAATGTAATATAAACAAGGACACACACACACACACACACACACACACACACACACTACTCCTGCCCCTAAACCTACCCATCACAAGAAACAATCTGCATTTTTACATTTTCAAAAAAACATAATTTAGTATGTTTATAAATCCATTTACATTGTGGGGACACACACACACATAATGGTTTGTTTCGGAGTAGACATTCACACGGAATCACACGGCGTAGACATACACGCGGAAATGATGGCTCGTTTCGGCGTACACATACACGGGAAATCACACGGCGTAGAGATACATGCGGATAGCTCAAAATGCGTACAGATAACACGCCATTTGGCTTTAGAAAGTGGCGTGTATGTTTTACGCAAAGTCATGATGCCATGTTGAGAGTGCAGTGACTAAGACAGCACACCACACACTAACAAATTACATTCACAAACAACCAGAGTCTCACCTATGAACACAGGAAATTTAGCAAAATCTCTTGTGGTCAAACGTGACTTTAGAGTAAACTAAACATGGCGGACGACAAGCAAGAAGAAATGGCAATAATAGTGTTTGGACTGCTTTTGTACAGAAAAAAAGAAAAAGGTTTGGGTGAAAGGTTTTATGCTTCCGTCTTCCATCAGCTCGCTTTCTGATCGGGTATCACTTTGTTTCACATGACAATCTTCAGAGTGTGTGCGCGTTTATCCTCAGAGTTCCCCCCACACAACAGGATTACAGATCAAAAATATTCAACATAATGGATATTTACGCTTTGAGATCGCTGCGGCCCTAATGTTCTTCAGAGCAGATTCATTCACTCCTCACACCACAGGAAAATCTGATAAAATAATCTGTAGAACCATCAAGATAATCAGACTTTATTTAGGATTGCTGGAAGAGGAGAATTATGCCCAGAAACAGCCTGTGGTAGCAGTCAAAAGAGCCCACCTTCAAGGGTCTATGATATGCTGGTCTCTAGGAAAATCAAATAAAAAAGGGCTCTTCAAATCTGGCCCTGGAGGTCCACTGTCCCGCAGAGTTTAGCTTCAACCCATATCAAAGTCACCTGCCTATAATAATGCTGAAGGATCCCTCGATTTGCTTGTTCGGGTGTGTTTCATTAGGTTTGGATTTAAACTCTGCAGGACAGTGGGCCTCCAGGGCCAGATTTGATGTACCCTGAAAAAAAAAGAAAGAAAATAGTATAGTTCTGGCTGTAAAATCCTATTCAATGAGCCACATTCAAAGCGGTTAGCCAGATTATGCACACATTAACTGTACATTCTAAGAAATGCTGGGTAAAAAAACAACCCAAGTTGGGTTGAAAATGGACTAACCCAGCGATTGGGTTGTCTTAAGCAAACATTTAACCCAACCACAGGGTTAAAACTACCCAATTGCTATAGGCTAGTCCGATTTCAACCCAACTTGGGTTGTTTTTTTACCCAGTATTTTTTAGAGTGTAGTAAATTCAGTAATGCATGGCATCTCATGGCTTTAGTGAAAGTATGTAAATTGTATCTAGCACTACTGTTTTAATTATACTTGTTTATTTTGGCTCTAATCATTCATAGTCATATTTAAGTAGATTTTACAACTTTCTAAAGTAATTGCCTCAAACATCAGTCAAGAACACAATGTTGTTGTACACAAGCCATCAATTCTCAACAATATATTAAGACATAATTAGATGCAGCTGAATAATTTGTGCAGCTGTCTTGTCTAGCATTTGTTTATAGGATTTTATTACAATCACAGTCAATTTTCGTTGTTCTAACATAAAAATGATGGTTAATCCTTTGAATGGCTTGGTGAAAGTGCAGTCCGGAAGTTTGTAGACATAGCAACTGGTCTGGTTCTGTTTTGGTTCGTGTGATGATCTACTGGCTCACATCAATGACTGATTGTGTGTGCACCATTGATGTACAAAGAGAGTTTGATGTGACTTTTTTTTTTTTTGCTGATCACGAATACTGCATGCCAATTTGTCATGTCATTTGATGTTTTCATCAAGCGTCAGAATTATTTTACCATGCCTGCCAAACTTTCCTCTCAGTCCTCTCGTAACTCTCTGTGTTAAATGGAAAGGACTGCCTGCATCCATTTTTTTCACGTCTGTAATCTCAAACTCACGCTTTTGTTGTGTGTCCAGGCTTTGGCTTAATCGGAAACCGCCATCATCTCCATGTGCATGTTTTATATGAAATGCTGTTTTCAGAGTGTCCGCTTTACAATGTTGGACATCTTTTGGGACTATGATGGACTGTGGTAACTTTGTCTTTCTCTTTGTCTTCTGATTGGTTGGATTTTCACCACAGGGAACAAGGGCAAGTACTGCACCCTCCTCTTCTAAGATCTTAATGTTTTATTACATTCGTCAGTTGTTGTATCATTTTATTTTCAATTTCATTTGCATGCCTCTTTTCCTGTTTTTTTTGTTTTGTTTTTTTTCAGAGCAGTCATGTCACAACTGTATGCGTGCGATTAAAACGATCTGTCTCTTCTCATGAGCGCATTTCATATCACATACACAGTTTTATTTTTTATTTTTTTATCTATAAACATTACATTGATTTTGCATGTTGTTAATGCTTTTGTTCATCATTTCTCTTCTACAGTTTCTCCTGTGAAACGTGTTCTGTCAAATCAACCAATATGGGTTTTTGCAATGGCCAATGCTATTACTAGATATTGGCATGGTGGATATAATGCTGAAGGATATATTTGATATCCCCCCAAAAATCTTTAACCAATCCAGCTGAAGACCAGCTTGGCCATGCTGCAAGACCATTTAAACCAGTTTAGGCTGGTTTCATATGTGTAATACAATGAAAATAAATTTTTGTTATGCCATTAATTTGAATGGCCACATATTGGCCGATATATTCTCGTTTTATAGTTTTGAATATTTTTAATATGATCTGTCTTAAACACATCTTTCTCTCTCTTTTTCCATGTAGTCTCTGAGACCATGCAGCAGGAGAAATTTGAGGAATATGGGTACACCTTTATTGCACCCAGGTAACACACACACATACATATATACACCAAGCAAAAACAGCAGACCTCCCACGGGGTTCAGTCGTGACAGGTTTATATGAGCTGTATCTAGACTCCATTGGTCTTTGAAGGCCTGTAAATTCACACCTTCAGACCCACACATCACTCCCCTTAACAATGGATCCCACAGACGTGGCAGCAGCAAAACATGTTTGGTCTCAATTTCACACTACTTAAATGTACAGGCCTCATTTTGGTCATTAAACTAGTGTCATTTTTGTGAATAATTGTTCAAATTTTTTCAGGGAATACTGTAAGGACCTCAAAGTCTCATCCAACAACACCCAGTTCCTGATGGACTTCAATGAGTACATTGACAGAAAAACACCAAATGATCCAATGTGTGAGTGCAAACTTGAACACATTTATACATCTGAGAGGGTGAGCTGTATGTACTGTGTTGGACACATAGTACATATACACATAGTATGCAGATAATGTATTATGTGTACACAGAGAACACTGTATTGGAATACTGTGTCCCACAATGCAATATGCTTGACATGACATTTTCCATCCATCCATCCATCCATTACATAAACAGTGAATATTTGTTTTCGATATGGATTACTTAACTAAAAAAAAGAAGCTTCAAGCTTCCTAAAAACCCACCTCTCATATCTGTGTGGCAAGTATCCGTTGAGTTTGTTAATTTTTATGACACATTTCAGAAAGAAGTTCACAGAAGTTCACCGAGACAGCAGAAAGTGCACCCTGTTTGCTCTATTTTACAAAAGCACAAAGTTTTGTCGCTATTGTGAGTTTACACAAATTAAAAGTACAGTTTTGAATGATGTATTACTCGTTTCTGTAAAACAAAAATTGACAAAGTATTTTAAGTTGATTTAGCTGCTATGAGTAATAAATCCACCAAAACGCACCGGAGCGTTCGTCCACCCCAGAGGGTTAAAAGGCAAAATGAAAATTTTACAAAAGTTTTACTGCTGTTTAATTTTTAAATGGTACTCTTTATATAATTTCCACATACTTCAAAAAGCAGTAATTAGTATACAGTGTGTAGTGCAGTATGACATGAATGTGCTATTTAAATGAGCACAGAAACGCCACCAGTGAACATTCAATGGTTCATAGTTAAATGTGTTAGTGTTTTCTGAGTCATTTTTGCAGTGACTTTAAACCAACTGTAATCAAACCAACTGGATGTTTTATCTAATGCGAATACATCTAAGTTTCAAATACTTTTTGGGACCACTGTATCACACTACCTTTTGCAAATATAAACCACTGCTGTCATTATTGATGTAATGATATCAGAGGTGAGAGGACTCAGATTACTCTCTTGTAGTTGCTGAGTCAGGTTGATTCCCGCTCTAGTGATGTCAGCGTGTGTGGCGGTCGGTCCCGCTGTCTGTGAAGGTGACCCCTGTCAGCACTCTGTTTAATCAGCCTGTAATTGATTAGTCTGCTCCGTAATGACTCCACCGCTGTCATCCTAATGTTCATACCCGTGATGACTCACTGTGTTTTCTGTAAAGAGATGCTATCGCTGCAGCACTCATACGCGAACGCACCCAAAGATGTTTGCTAGCTTTTTGATTACTCAGATAGGCTTTGCTTTTCTCCTGAAAAGTATCCAGCAACGTTTGTGTCACCAAACTGTTGCTTTTAAATGTACAGGTCCATATCATATAATTGTTTTAAATAATTTCCCCCTGAAGTCCACATGATGATTTTTGAATAGGATTATTTTTGATATGAATATTCTTCCTCATAAAACTTGAAATTTAGCTTTGCGTGACCATTTCCATCTTCTTCCCCTCTCACATTTGTAAATGTAGGTGTGATGAATATAGTATACACTGATCAGGCATAACATTATGACAGGTGAAGTGAATAACACTGATTATTTCATCATCATGGCACCTGTTAGTGAGTGAGATATATTAGACAGCAAGTGAACATTTTGTCCTCAAAGTTGATGCGTTAAAAGTAGGAGCAATGTGCAAGCACAAGGATTTGGACGAGTTTGACAAGGGACAAATTGGGTCAGAGCATCTCCCAAAACTGCAGCTCTTGTGGGGTGTTCCCAGTCTGCAGTGGTCAGTATCTATCAAAAGTGGTCCAAGGAAGGAACAGTGGTGAACCGGCGACAGGGTCATGGGCTGCGAAGGCTCATATATGCATGTGAGGAGTGAATGCTGGCCTATGTGGTCCGATCAAACAGACGAGCTACTGTAGCTCAAACTGCTCAAGAAGGTAATGCTGGTTTGATAGAAAGGTGTCAGAATACACAGTGCATCGCAGTTTGTTGCGTATATGATGCTGACCCCTGTCCACTGCCAAAAGCGCCAACAGTGGGCACGTGAAAATCAGAACTGGACAATGGAGCAATGAAAGAAGGTGGCCTGGTCTGATGAATCACGTTTTCTTTTACATCACGTGGATGGCCGGGTGCGGTTGGGTCCTGGGGAACACATGGCAACAGGATGCACTATGGGAAGTAGGCAAGCCGGCGGAGGCAGTGTGATGCTTTGAGCAATGTCAATGAGGAAATCTTTCATGGAAATGGTGTTCTCTGGTGGCTGTGGCCTCTTTCAGCAGGATAATGCATTTGAGGAGCACATTATGCGTTTGGAGGTGTTGCCTTGGCTTCCAAATTCTCCAGATCTCAATCCAATTGAAACAACTGAACAAACAAAGTCCGATCCATGGAGGCACCACCTTGCAACTTACAGGACTTAAATAATCTGCTGCTAACATCTTGGTGCCAGATACCACAGCACACCTTCAGGGATCTAGTGGAGCCCATGCCTCAACAGGTCAGGGCTGTTTTGCCAGCAAAAGGGGAACCAACACAATATTAGGTCATGATGTTATTTTACTGCTGTTTAATTTTACATTCCTCAGTTTCCTAGCCTGACAAGCCACACCCACATCAAGATGTTGGGTCTGGGAACTCACCATTGACAGGGCTCAATCCGAGGGGCGGGATAAACGGTTGTCTTTCAAATTCCCTCTGAACGGAATTGGATAGCGCTACAACCAACCAGAGCAACGTGAAGCGGAGCTAGTTGATAGATTAAACTTTTGCCGTTTCCGGTCACCAAAACTCTGAACACATCTTCCTTTCTTAAGAATGACTTTAGTGGCGTTCTTTGTCCTTTTCTCAAAGAAAAGCTTAACTCCAAGTCTTCCAGAGTCGCGGCCAAAGATGATTAGAAAGACAGCCGTTCGCTCTTTGTTTACAAGTAGCAGGCGGCCGCAACTCTGCCGTCACTATGTTAAGCCCGCCCACCAACTCTATACATGATGTGATTGGCTTGACGAGAGTTTGGTTTTTCCAGCTCGCAGGTCTACTGAGAGTTGCTAGACTACACTCGTGGCAAATTAGATTTGCTGCCGCTAGGGTGCGTCTAGATTTCTAGGCTAACGGTTTCCACCCTCTCTCTAAACCTTTTTTTATTTAACGGTTGTGGATCCAAATGCAGCTTTATTAGGGCAAACCAAAATCATAATCCGTAAAACAAGTAAGAGGTCAAAACACAAGGTAGATATCCAAAAAACCAATCGTGAAGAAAAAAACACAGTCAAACAGGGAAATCAGGCACAAACTCAAAACCAAAACACTGGTAACCAGCGGGAGAACGCTCAGAAATGCAGTGCGACACTTACAAGACTTGCATAGAATGAGTGAATACACAGGGCTTAAATAGGCAGGCATTAACAAGATAATAAGACACAGGTGGAAGTAATCAAACACAAGTCCAGGCAATTGGTTATGGGAAAGTGGGAGGAGTGCCCTCTGGTGGAGATCACTCCAGCTGGCGGATGTAAAAGATACTGACAAACGATTTCTGTTTTTCAATTTTCTAGTGAATTTTGAATAAATATTGTGTATAGTACATATTAATTTAAATTAAACAATTTTGTAAAAATCTGTATCAGCTACTGAAAAGATCAAACCAGTCGACTGGTAGACCACATTCTATGTCAATGGAGTTTACAGGAAAATCCTGTTTTCCATGACATAATCCAAAACTATCAACTATAAAGAGTTTCATTTCTCTCTGTCTGTATTGGTCAGGTCACGTCACTCTTGTAAACCGGTTGCTGCTGGATGCCGGTCTCACGGCGGACCTCGTCAAAGTCTGGAAGGAGCAGAGTGTGTAAGTTTAGGACAAAACACACACATGGAACAACATAAAACACTCATCCATGTCTGTGTGAAATGTCTCGAGTTTTCAAGTACAAAGATCTCCAGAGAAGACAGAGAGACGCCTTCATATAACTGCTGAACACAAAGCTCATTTTAAATTCCTGTCATGAATAAGAATGCTGTCTTATTGTCAAATGCAAACTCGAGAGTCTAGCAATTATTACCAGGATTAAAGAACCCGACCATCTGGGAGTCCAAAAACAACACACATTGCATATGACACATGTCCAAATAGTGTTTTTAATTAAACAACGAGTGTTTCAATAACATTTTTACTCTAAAGAATAGCCTAAATATTACATTGTTTTATTTTTGTTTGAATTGGAGGCTGAATGTGTTGTTTGATACTTGGAATGTCCATGAAGTAATTGAATTTAATACTATGAAAACCTAGTCTGTTTGTGGTCTTTCAGAAATGTCTTTTTTATTTCAATAGAGATGGAGTTTTGGCCCGGTTTGTGGCTACAGATGGAGGCATTACACGTGTGTATCCTAAAAGGTAAGTTCCATTCACAGTTGTGTGAAATATGTGCACCTCTCCATGTGTGCATATGTGTGTGAGAGATGCTAAATTCTTTACGATCTTTCCTCTGTCGGCAATCCCCGCAGGGGTCTGCGGTTGAGACCGAAAGAAAGAGTGAAAAGGCATGTTTCAGAGGATGTTTCTGGTACAGAGTGTCTCTTTTGAGAATTCTTATGGGAGCCATGTGCAGCTCTCACTCTCTCCTCTGTCTTTATTAGCTTAAATCTATAACATTGAGTGCTTGAGTTTATAAACTTAGTCTGGTGGTGTAAAACAGCAGGACAGTGTTAAAAAGCTACAGCAGTGCACTTATTCACTGTTCATATTTACTCACCTTGAAACTCAAAAGGCTTGTTTTCTTTGTCTTTTTGGAGCTACAGCATCAATTACTGTCCATTTGTGTTTTATGGCAAACACCAGAATTGCATACTGCTAATCATATTCTTTTGTGTTTCATTGGGGGGTAAATAAATTATTTGTATACTGAGATTTTTCACTTTTCCATTAACTGTCGCTTTAAGAATCTCTCCCTCAAACCTTTGACATGCTGCATTATTAATAATTGTCGTAGAGATTTGTGGCCATGTTCAAAATAATAATTTTCTTCCAGCCCAATCCCAATCCCACTCTATTTATTATTTTATTTTATTTTCCAAAAAAGCAAGTATGCAAGTCCTCGATATGCTGTAATATTAATACTCATAGAAGAGATTAATGTCCACACATTGCTTCCTTTATAACGTTATAGATGCTTTACCGTAGAATCCATAAAATGAGTCTATTTTACTTGATATGTTGTTGTTTTTTATTCATTGATTATCCATTTATCCCTTTATTAATATTACATGTGATCCTTAGCAATGTAATTTACAAAGTTGCCATTATAATTAGATATGTTGAATGTATTTATTTTATATATGTACATGGGAAGTGAAACAAACAAATTCAAGTCAACACTCTAAAAAATGCTTGGTAAAAAACAACCCAATGTTGGGTCAAATATGGAATAACCCAGCAGTTGGGTTGTTTTAACCCAGCGATTGGGTTGTCTTAAGCAAACATTTAACCCAACCGCAGGGTTAAAACAACCCAACTGCTTGGTTAGTCCATATTTTACCCAAAATTGGGTTAAAACAACCCAGCATTTTTTTAGAGTGAACTTTTTTATATATATTTTAATATACATCATTACCATTCGTGTATTCATTCTTAAATAATTAATAAATAAAATAAGTAATTCCCTTTATGCATTCATGTAGGATTTTTGGGTTATGCATTCTTGAGTTCAATCAATGCATATTGTAATGGTTTAATTTGCAATGCTTCTTAAACCGGGTCTTCCTCCCATCTTTGTCACTTTCTTAGTGCTGGGGAAGAATGGGGTGAAAACTCTGAGACCTATGACTCAAGTTTTTACAAAAGGAGTCTGGACAACGACATATACATCTTCACTGCCCCATACATCAACAGTAAGCAACAAACTCACACTTATCTCCTCTATAACTTTTGGATAGATGTGTGCTCTGTTTGGCACTCTGCTGCTTTACTAAGACAGCTGTTGATCTACTCGAAATGCACACCTACAGA
This sequence comes from Gobiocypris rarus, assembly GCA_023029165.1. NCBI lineage: Eukaryota > Metazoa > Chordata > Actinopteri > Cypriniformes > Gobionidae > Gobiocypris > Gobiocypris rarus. The sequence goes on along the minus strand of CM040918.1, from coordinate 16,444,399 downwards.
TCTCTTGCCAAGGTCGAGTAAGCTTATATTACTGGGGGATTACCATTCAATGAGACTACCTCACATTCACGCACGTGTGGTCTGCAGGACTAATACACACACGGTCGAGAAGCACCCATGCGCCAAGATGCAACCTCAGGGGAACGCCTGGTCCTTTTGTTTATGGGAGGTTTTACCATCTAAGCTAATGGTGAAAGCAGACTGAAACCCTTACAGAGCTATCTCAAACATTTGGATATCAGATGTAAAATGTCTACCTTGGCAGGTGGAACCAGATGAATTGCATCAGCATTTGGATACTAAAACCATGTTTGTTCGGATTAGTTAAATGAAGCACAGAGGATCAATCTGGTCTTTTTAGTAAATGCATTTTATTGTTCTGCATTTGTGTCTTCTTTTCCCTTGAAACAGAAAGCAGAGAGTCTGGTTATGAGTCTGGTATCCTTGTCAGTAAAGCAGTGGAATTGGACATTAATGGAGCAAAACTCAAACCTGCTGGTGAGCTCTTCAAATTCACTTACACTACTGTTTAAAAGTTTGGGGGCCATATGATAAAATTATCACTATTATTATTTTTTGGTTGAAATAAATTAATATTTAAAGGGATAGTTCACCCAAAAAAAGAAAATGCTGTCATCATTTAGTCACGCTTAAGTTGTTCCAAGCCTGTGTACATTTCTTTGTTCTGCTGAACACAAAGGAAGATATTTGGAGGAATGTTTGTAACCAAGCAGATCTTGGCAGCCATTGACTACCATAGTGGGGATACTATGGTAGTCAATGGTTGCCGAGATCTGTTTTTCAAATATCTTCCTTTGTGTTCAGCAGAAGAAAGAAATGTATACTGGTTTGGAACAACTTGAGGGTGAGTAAATGATGACAGAATGTCTGGACTTGATCCGTTGTGGAGCAACTATGCTCGAACCTGAGCTGTTCGGACCAATCAAATTGTCAGGGCGGGCTTTATACGATGATGGACAGGTAATCATCCATGTCACCAAAGAGCGCTTGGGTGGAATTCGTTCTGATCCTAAACGTAGAACTTGCTCGTATATGCATTCACCTTTACTATTTCTCTATATAGATCAGCGGTTTACATTCATTTTCTTCTTCTTCAACTTCTTCCAGCGTGTGTGCAGTTGAGTTCTGTTGACAACTATGCGTCGCTCAAGTCAACATACGTCACTCACTCCGTTGCTCTGATTGGTTGTAGGTATATCCAATTGGCCATTCGCAAAGACCCGCCCCCTTTAGTTACTGTTGCTATGTCCGACAAGCCATGGCGCTCTCACACCACACACGTTCTCACGTGGAGAAAATACATCGCGGAGCAAAAAGGACACAGACAACACGCCCACAGACAAGACAGACATATTGTAAAAAGTGTAATGTGATTGTGTAGATATGTTTTGATATTGTAAAATGGACCCCAGGAAGATTAGCGACCACTCATGGAAGCTAATGGGGTTCCAAATAAATAAACAAACAGAGCAGGTTACTTTTGATATGAAACAAAGTCTGAACTTTCAAATTTGGTCATTTTTAAAGAAATGTAAACAACAAATTTTTGTGGCTCTTTAATGTGTCGTGATCGCTGTAAAGCTGCTCAGTTAAAGCTGCTCGAGCACCGATCATCTCTTCCTTCTAGTTCATTGATAAGCATTACATAAACATGATTGAACACTAAAATAAATGTTGTATCAACCGCGGAAAGACGTCAGTACACACCGTTTACCAATGTTAATCTACGAACTCCACCAACGTTAATCTACAAACTCTCCTGACTGCTTTGTCGGACAAAACGGCAAATTCGTCGATTTGATTGGTCAAATCACCTGTCAATCAAACTTGCTGCGAAGGGTGAATTGAGTGCACAGGCATTTTCTTTCCTGGTTCGGTTGAAACACACCCCATAATCACAGCCCAATGGAGCAGTATCAGACTCATATTCTGACTAGAATCTGAGTATAACGACGTCAGACTACAGTTTTGTAACCACAGGAATAAATTGCATTTTAAATGTATTCAAATAGAAAATACTTATTTTACATTGTAATAGTATCTCACAATATAACTGTTTTTACTGTGTTTTTGACCAAATGAATGCAGCCTTGGTGAGCATTAAATAATAATAATAATAATAAAGGCCTAAACCTTTAAACGCTATTGTGATTGTTTTCTTTTAAATAAATTGTCATTGTAAAATCTTATAACATTTAGTTTTTAATAGACCTGTGTTTAGGTTATGGTTAAGGATAAGGATTTCCAACAATAGTAAAAAGGTTTGTCATAAAAAAACAAAGCAGTAATGTCACCGGTATGTGGTTAGTTCTTGCAAAAATCATTTTGTTTGTGTTATTATGATTCATCAATGATGACTAGCAAATGTTATGACTAATGATTTGGTCATACTCTGCATTTATTCATTTCAGAGCTTTGTGCTTATCAAGATCTGACCCTAACATAGCTTTTTCTCATCATCATCTTTTATCATTTTTTTCCCTTCCATCAATAAGATTTCATCACATGACACAATATGTGTTTTATGTTATTATACAGTGGTGGGAGTCAAACTCAACGTGTCGGCCTGGATGAACAGCTTCATAAACGCTACCACCAAGAAAAATGTAAGCAGAAACGACTCCTTTTCCTTATCGGCACATGTGGAAGCTGTTTAGTCACAAACGCGGCCTCTCTAGATAGGCTGATATTCCTGTCTGAGAGCGGAGATGAATTGACTCGCTCCAGTAGTTGTTGTTAAAAGCTTGTTTCATGAATTCTCAGTTCTCTCCTCACATAATTTCCTCTCCGCAGTGCAAGGATGAGATCTGTGGGTGCCTCAGGAATGATAAGGTAGGGCGCTGACTACTTCATGCTGCTCTGACCTCTGTAGTCACTTATCTGAAGCTGCTTTCACTCTCTGTTTCTGATGAATGGCTGTTTTTACTCCTCAGCAAGTGGACTGTGTGATTCTGGATGATGGCGGCTTTCTGCTCATGTCCAATCAGGAAGAATATATCACACAGGTATAATATATTCACAAGGCGGATTTAGACTTTTTGCTATTTTAATGCCAGCTCCAGCAATGCTGTATGCTAAAGGAGTCTTTTTCAAATGTTCACCCTGATATTCAGATTGGTCAGTTCTTTGGTGAAGTGGACCCTGTTCTGATGATCACTCTGGTCAACACCTCACTGTTCTCCTTTAATAAAACCTATGACTACCAGTCCGTCTGTGACCCAGAAAGAGAAACTAAAGCTGCTGCAGGACCCCGCTCAATATACGTGGTAAAGAACTGTATATTGTCAACTTCTTTAGAAAGCCATCATGTATTGTATGATTGTGTGTCTTTATTAACTGTAGCATCTATATTTGTGTGTTTGTTTTTGGCAGCCAACGATAGCAGATATGCTAACTGTGGGCTGGTGGGCCTCCACTGCCGTCTGGTAAGAAGAAATAAACACCGCTCACTGAAAAATAAACAGATGAAGGATAGCAGTATGAGGAGGTCATTTAGTCATTTGTTTGTCACTGTCTCCCTCTTAGGTCAATTTTGCAGCAGCTTCTTCTCAGTCTAACGCTCCCAAATGTCATGGGGACAGGTATGTTAAGTGTTTAAGTGATGAAATTCTGGCTCATCTTTCTCCATTCAATAAACTTTGGATATTTTAAATCGAGAAATACATTTAATTTAAGAAAATAAACCTCATTTATTCTACTCTTGTTTTACCAACTTAAGTTTATTTAGTAATGGCTACTAGATGCATTAAAAATGTGAAGGACTGAGTGTGATGCTCAACTGGTGGTGTATTGCTGCCACAAACATGTAATTTTTTTTCTACTCAATTATGTCGTAATAACAGGTCAAGTCACCTTCATTTATATAGCGCTTTTTACAAAACGGATTGTTTCAAAGCAGCTTTACAGCGGTAACAGGAAAATAATGCAACAAAATTTAATTCGGCTGGACAGCCGCTCTGGAGAAAACAGTGATGTCATTGTTCACCTCAGTTCACTTTAATTCTCATGTGGTGTCAATACAGGCAGATCAGTAATATAGTTAAATTTAGTATCCACAACTAAACAAGATATTATGTCGTTAAAATGACATTTTCTCGTAATGACGAGATGTTATGACGTTAAAACAACATATTTTGTAGTGACGTATACAAAATGCCTTAATCCACTGATCTATAATAGAGAATTTATATAGCCTATTGTGCCTTTATCACATTTTCCTATATCAATGTTCTCATAGAACGAGATTGATGTGATTTATTGATTTATATTATTTATTATTAAGGCCTATATTTAACGCATGACTAATCTGAATTCTCCACCATGGACATTCCGGACAACCTCTGGTTGTCAATATAATATAATACAATAATACTGTACCAATTCAATACTACACTACCTCTGGATAATTTCTGTCCTGAATATAATTATATACAAATTGCTGTCTGAAGAGGCTGTGAGAGAATCCACGCACCCTTTTAATTACAAAACTCTCACATGAAAATAAAAGAACATCTGACCCAGAACACCAATACAATCCACCACAGAAAACAGCTAAACAAATACATCCAATGACTAACAAAACATGATTGAAAACCAAGACCTTAAATACACAGAACAATGAGTAGATAATTAACTACAGGTGTGTTCAATGATGGTTACTGTAACAACTAATATGACAATGAGGAGAGACAGAAACCAAACAGTGAAAACAGAGAAGGAACTTCAACATAAAAGTCCATACAAAACAAAAGACACAGAACTTTGATCGTGACAATAATACAATACAGGTCCTTCTAAAAAAATAGCATATTGTGATAAAAGTTCATTATATTCCATAATGTAATGATAAAATTAAAATGTAATATATTTTAGATTCATTGCACACCAACTGAAATATTTCAGGTCTTTTATTGTTTTAATACTGATGATTTTGGCATACAGCCGTTTATCTAAAAAAATTGCATATTTCATCCGACCAATAAAAGAAAAGTGTTTTTAATTAAAAAAAGTCAACCTTCAAATAATTATGTTCAGTTATGCACTCAATACTTGGTCAGGAATCCTTTTGCAGAAATGACTGCTTCAATGCGGCGTGGCATGGATGCAATCAGCCTGTGGCACTGCTGAGGTGTTATGGAGGCCCAGGATGCTTTGATAGCGGCCTTAAGCTCATCCAGAGTGTTGGGTCTTGCATCTCTCAACTTTCTCTTCACAATATCCCACAGATTCTCTATGGGGTTCAGGTCAGGAGAGTTGGCAGGCCAATTGAGCACAGTAATACCATGGTCAGTAAACCATTTACCAGTGGTTTTGGCAATGTGGGCAGGTGCCAGGTCGTGCTGAAAAACGAAATCTTCATCTCCATAAAGCTTTTCAGCAGATGGAAGCATGAAGTGCTCGAAATCTCCTGATAGCTAGCTGCATTGACCCTGCCCTTGATAAAACACAGTGGACCAACACCAGCAGCTGACATGGCACCCCAGACCATCACTGACTGTGGGTACTTGACACTGGACTTCAGGCATTTTGGCATTTCCTTCTCCCCAGTCTTCCTCCAGACTCTGGCACCTTGATTTCCGAATGACATGCAAAATCTAAGCGACAGTCCAGTGCTGCTTCTCTGTAGCCCAGGTCAGGCGCTTCTGCCGCTGTTTCTGGTTCAAAAGTGGCTTGACCTGGGAATGGCACCTGTAGCCCATTTCCTGCACACGCCTGTGCACGGTGGCTCTGGATTTTTCTACTCAGCTTCCGCAGGTCCCCCAAGGTCTGGAATCGGTCCTTCTCCACAATCTTCCTCAGGGTCCGGTCACCTCTTCTCGCAGCGTTTTTGCCACACTTTTTCCTTCCCACAGACTTCCCACTGAGGTGCCTTGATACAGCACTCTGGGAACAGCCTATTCGTTCAGAAATTTCTTTCTGTGTCTTACCCTCTCGCTTGAGGGTGTCAATGATGGCCTTCTGGACAGCAGTCAGGTCGGCAGTCCTACCCATGATCGCGGTTTTGAGTAATGAACCAGGCTGGGAGTTTTTAAATTTTATCATTTCATTATGGAAAATAATTAACTTTTATCACAATATGCTAATTTTTTGAGAAGGACCTGTATAATACTACAGTATCTTGGGGTAATTCCCTTTCTGAATACATCCAATACAATACAATACTTTGAGGTAATTCCCCTTTTGAAGTATGGTGATGGCGTCCCGTTAAGAAGCTACTAACAAGCAACCTCAAACCATACACACATGAGCACCAGGTCTTTAGCATCTATGCACTCTCGCTGTCCTTCTCAGGTGTACACTGGTCCGACACAGGGCTATTAATACTAATTCCCAAATGCAGCCAATATATAGTCTTCGAACAATATCACTATCCCTGCTGTGGTCTTCTGAGCGTATAATCTTTAGTACTTATATTCCACAGCTGCACAGCATATACCAGACATGACTCCGAAAGTTTTTTCTTTGCAGGAATAGAAGTTTATTCACGACTGGGAGCTCACTGGTCACAACAACCAATAGAAACTCGCTGAACAGAAAGATACATGTACATTTATACCTCGCTGTTGAGTAAAAATCAATGTCACTCACAACTTTTTTTCTGTAATTGGTTATACTGATCTGGTGATTGGTTTGTAATGATCTAAACTAGTCATATGACTGTTAGTGCTACTGTGTTAAGCACTTTTTGGGTAAGTCTGAGTCTTTGATCTGAGCATCCTTATACACAAGGCACAATGCAACGCCAGGCCCGTCGCAAGAGTTTCAGCCCGACGCAGTAATCATTTTAACGTTCGGCGGCTCATTGTTTAAATGGCAAATGCACTCGCACCCATCTGTTTGCCCATGGGGGTGCTGGTCTGAAAAGAAGGTGTGTTCAGGCGCATTGTTGGTGCGTTGCTATTTTGAGGCATCTTACTGCACCATTGACCATTTTGTGTTATTTAAAGGGCGCGTTAGTAATATGCACAAATAGGCATGTGCACAACATGCATACACTCTGCTTATTACACACAAAGTGGCACACAGCAGCACACAAACATGCTTAAATATTACAAATAAAAGGATTCCTCTCTGGAGAAGCGCTCAGTCTTTCCGCACACAAATTCCGCCATTTAAATAGCGAATCCGCCATGGTGCAAGCGCAGCTGGCTTTTAAAGGGAATGGGAGATAAGACTCTGATTGGTTTATTGCACATTATGCCAAAAACACACCCATGACTCATTAAGAGTCTACAGACAACCCTTTTGGACCATGTGCTTGGCGCACCGACCGCTTTTTCTAGCAAAAGTGGATTCAGACACGCCCTAAGTCCACCTGCGCTTCAGACCATGTGTTTGGATCGTTAAAATAGAGCCCTTAGTTCAAACTTTGCTGAATATTCCAAGTTGAAATACCCTTTTGACTCATTCTAAAGCCATTACATAAAATGTTTCCATCACAAGTTAAAACGCATGGATTAAGTCAACTTCCATTGTACAAATGTAAATTGATTTCGTACAGTGCAATTGAGTCAAAATAAATTGATGCAGTATTAAAATGAAACAAGCATCCAGTTTTTGATATGTTGGCTGTTGAACCATATGTGTGTTTTGATATTTACAGTATGCGGATGGTGTGTTTGTGTGTTTTCAGCATACTCGGAGGATGACCTCTCGGATGCGTTCTCCAAAGAGAGCTGTATCACCGAACAGACTCAGTATTTCTTTGAGAACGAGAACAAATCTTTCTCTGGAGCTATGGACTGTGGAAACTGCTCCAGGTGAGGGATGTTTTTATATTTGTATGTGCATAAATCCATCCGCATTCCCTCCATCCGTGTGCGTGTGGGAGTGCGTGTGAGCATGTGCAGATGATGTCAGCGCTCTCTTTCTGTCTCTTCCTGGATAATTGCTCATCCCGGTAAGTCATCCCTCCAAGGACCGAGGAGCTCAGCTTTCCTTCTCTTTTCCCCTCCGTCCCCTCGTTCTCCAGATCCGTCCGACGTCCAGCCGGCTGTAAATCCCGCTGGCCGGGCTGTTTAATGTAACACCGCTAAAGCAAAACGTGTTGGGGTGGGTGGGGGCGCTCGGCCTGACAGAAACTCTACGCCTTTTTTACGAGCCCCACGTGTGACTCTGCGTACGATAGTTTTTCTTCCATGTTAACTACTTTAGACATGTAAAGTTTAACAAGAGCCATAAAGAGAAATCCATTTGTGAGATCTCAGGAGCTCAAGACCTGAGCTTCGGCATATGTAATTCAATCTCGCTCGCAGAGACATCAACACCAGATCAGTCTAAAGGAACGCATGTACTGATGAGAGAACTGCTGGAATTGCCAGCATGAGGATGGCTTAAACAGAACATCAAGAAGACTACAGCAAATTAGACTTTCTTTCCATTATTAAACTCATATTTCTTCAAATTCTTGCATTGGTTAGCTAAGGTCTGCTTGTCTTCTTTCAGCTCTATAGATCTTCTTGGATAAAAAACTCTCCTCAGAGGTTACATAATGCCTCTGTTTTGAAACCTAATGTGCTGCCGTGCTGTCTGCTGCCTACATAGACACTAGGGTTGGATCAATATTGAAATTTTGGCTTTAGTACAGTACCATCCTCTGGTCCTGTTTTATCGATACTGAAATAATACCTTAGGCAACAAATAAACAGCTTCGACCGACTGGCGAACTGCAAGAAGTGTCAGTAGATCTAATGAAATAAAATAAGTGTTGGGTTTATCAATCCATTAAAATGACTATTAGAATATTATGTGTATTTCAGTTTTTCCTGGAGAAAACTGAAATTGTAAACTGAAAATATATCCATATCACCTTTTCACTGCCATCTACTGGTGTACAATAATATTTGTAGAAAAATGCAATATTTAATTTTGTTGCAATTCGATGATAATTACACCATATAAAAAGGGCAATGTTACTTTTGTGAAACTACCATTCAAAAAATTAGGATTGGTACGATTTGAAAAAATAAAAGAATATAGCAAAACAGTAAAATATTATTGTTTAAAATAATTTAATATAAAATAACTATTGTTAAACATTTTACTGTATTTTAAAATGTATCCCTGTAATGGCTAAGCTGAATTTTCAGCATCTTCAGTGTCACATGATCCTTCAGAAATCATTCTAATAAGCTGATTTGGTGCTCTATAGACATTTATTAATTGTTATTATTATTATTAATGTTGAAAACAGCTGCTTAATATTTTTTGAAACCATTAACATTTTCAGCATTCATTCATGGATAGAAAGTTTTAAGTTTCAAAATAACTATATTTATGGAGATGTAACATTATACATTTGTAACATTATAAATGTATATTTACTGTTACTTTGCTGAATAGATGTATTCATTTCTTTAAAAAAAGAACATTTGAATGGTAGTGTATATTCTTATATTCTTTATTTGATTTACAAATAAATTCTAGAATTAAACAATTATTTAAAATTCAGTAAATACTAATTTTATTACACACACACACACACACACACACACACACACACACACACACACACACACACACACACACACACACACACACAAAGCTAATAAAACCCCATGGTCATCATTTTTTCAGGCTATTTCAAGTTTGATTTTGAGTGATATAAAGCGGTAATAATTAAGTGGTCGAGCTGTTTACTTAGTTTTTAATTAGGCTACGTTTACACGTGGGCTACTATTTTCATAAACAGACATTTCAACCTCTCCGGTTTCAAAAATAACTTTGTGCACACATGTCAGTTTTCAGAAAAATGTTCATTGACCGTGTATGCTGTCAAGAGCATGCCAAACCTGTAGGTGCCGGTGTAACAAGAAGCTCTTTGCATGTAAACGAAGGGCGCAAACGAAGGGAAATGTCTCCGTTTTTCAAAATAACGATGTACGTGTGAACGGGGCCTTAGTCTTCTAATCAACGCCATCGTTGTCTTCCTTCAGGCCGATTCGCAAATGTGCACGGAAACAAGAGGTGGGATTTATTGCACAAGCCAATCATGTCCAGTCATAACCGATCATATCCAATCATAGCGCAAAGAGGCATTGCCTCCTCTCCTGTGACTTTCCCCCATTCATTCTCAATTACCCCCCACTTTAGTCTCAGCTTAAGACGTCATGCCCACGGACCGTTGGCTGAACGTCTGATGCATATGGCACACTTTTCTGGAAACACTTCAGGAGTTTCGAAGTCGTCATCTGATTGGTTGAATTCTACAGGATGTCCGCAAGACGTGTGTGTTCTTTAATGGTCTGCCTGGAAACAAAGTGCTTACCAGGATCAACTAAACGCTGGATTTTCAAAAGTATGTGAAGCTCGCGGCTCCATTGTTGCAGTAAATTTACACTACGTTGTAGAATGAATAATTTATAGATGCATGCCGGTCTGTTATTGCAGTGACATAGACCTCATGTTTTCACGCCCCTTAACATGACGCGGAACAAAAAGAACCATGATTGGTTGTGTTTCATGTCAGTCAAATGTCCTCTTGGATGGTCCTTGGCCAATGAAAGCTGCAAAAAAGTCCAGACCTTCTGCTGTCAGTCTGAAGGTCTGGCTACACGATACTACCCCCCACTAAACTCACTGCATGCTTTAGGGGGTCTGTTTTAAGTCAATGTGATCAGAGGAGACACCTGCAGGTGTCGCTGTTGAACAGTATTACTTTAGAAAGGCGAGTGACATTTACATTTTTGTAGTATTTGCGTTTTCGATTATTTTCTCATCCAGTTTTTTTTTTTGAGGAGACACTGCCTTCCTTGCCTCCTCAGAGGAAAATACGGTGACCCAGTAGTGCACAACACAACACAATATAAAAAGCAAACATAAGATCACAACACAACGAAATCAAGCCACAACACAACAAAATCAAGCCACAACACAACGAAAAAGCCACAACACAACAAAATCAAGCCACAACACAACGGAAACAAGCCACAACACAACTGAAAAGCCACAACACACTGTAAATGCTCCCAACCACTAGGGGGCTCTCGGAGCTTGGTAAAGTTGCCACTGTTCTATAGAGCCGGCAATCTTACAAAGATATCAATACCACAATTAGTTTTAACAATATGTATGTTAACCATTGTTTATCGACATGAAATATTAATTCAAAATCACCAACATGCATTATAGCTGCATATTTATACGCGTGAAAGCTTTGACATGTTACCACGTCGCATGACACCTAAGGGAATGTCTGCCAATTCCACCATGTAGTTGAAACATATAATATGTATTAATAAAAATTACTTTTAACATTTAAAAACCGACATGTTAAAATTCCTCAGCTTGATTGTATTGGTAAAACTGACTTATAATGCACAGCACAACATTGGAATTTGATTGTAAATTTTAATTCATACAAATTATATGTTTCAACCACTTGGTGGAATTGGCAGATGTTCCTTTTGGCATCATGTGTCGTGGTAGCGGATAAAAGCATTCTTGAGTATAAATATGCAGCTATAATTAGATGTGAATCTATAGAAGAATGGAATGGAAAACTAACTTTTCCACACTCCGAGAGCCCTAGTGGTCGGGAGCATTTCCGTTACGTTGCGGCTTTTTCGTTGTATTGTGTTTTTGTTGTTGTTGTGTTTTGGCTTGATTCCGTTGTGTTATGGCTTGATTTCGTTTTGTTGTGAACTTATGTATGCTTTTTAAATTTCATTGTGTTGTGCACTACTGGGTCACCGTAGGAAACACCCCTGGTGTGTGTGTGTGTGTGTGTGTGTGTGTGTGTGTGTGTGTGTGTGTGTGTGTGTGTGTGTGTGTGTGTGTGTGTACTTGTTTATATTTCATTGTGGGGACCAAATGTCCCCACGATGTAATATAAACCTGAAATCACCTACATTGTGGGGACCAGCCAGCGGTCCCCACAATGTAAATGGATTAATAAACATACTAAATTATGTTTTTTTTTTTATGTAACAATGCAGCATGTTTCCTTTGATGGTAGATTTAGGGACAGGGGCAGTGTAGGGGGATAGCATGTACAGTTTGTACAGTATAAAATGCATTACGCCTATAGAAAGTCCCCACAATTCACAAAAACCTAACATTTGTGTGTGCGTGCGCGTTTGTGTGTGTGTGTGTGTGTGTGTGTGTGTGTGTGTGTGTGTGTGTGTGTGTGTGTGTGTGTGTGTGTGTGTGTGTGAAACACACAAAGATTTTTTTTTTTAAGTATATGACTTTCTTCTTTGAAACACAAAAAAATATATTTCAGGAATGTTTTAAGTCTTTGTCCATATAATGAAAGTCAACAAGATCCAAAACAATTCTTCAAAATGTCACATTTTGTGTCTTGCAAAAAAAAAAAAAAGCCAAACACATTTGATGCAACATGAGGTTGAGTAAATGATGACTGAATGTTCATTTTTGGGTGAACTACCCCTTTAAAGTGCGGTCTAGGTATGCGGCTCACTGGGTTTTGGAACACCGCTTTAGTTTCTCACAGGATGTTTTTCATGGAGACCACATAAACCCACCTGAAACACTCCTCTGCGCTCTTATAACCTCTCCTGCTCTCATGAATAAAGCATTCCTCAGAGGGCAGACAGATGTGAGCCACTGAACTTTAGGACTCCATGCTTCTCTGTGATCATCAAGCGCTCCGTGTGTGTGTGCATATGTGTTTGCGTGAGTGTGACCCCGATGGCCGCTATGATCTGAGGCTCGTTATGCACCACTGAGCAGGCTGGGTAGCAGTAAACAGCCTGTGATTACGGAGAGAGCAGGTGATGTGTAACACAGAGCTTTAACACACACATCCCGATCCCTTTATATACGCTTACATGCGCACAGGCCGGTGCAAAAACCTGTGTCACTCTGTTTTAAGGAGAGGGGGGGAGCCGTAAAAGAGAACAAGAGAATGCTATAAAGAAAAGTCATGGCTGAAACTCTTTCGGTGATGACAGTACGTAACAAGCTGCCAACCGACGCAGATTTCCAATATAATACACTCATCTCCTGTTACACTTACTAAAGACTTCCACACATGTGGGGACAGTTTTGGATATGTAAGACATGTATAATTGATTCCTGACAAAGAGCTTATGCGTAATATTCTGAGTGTGCGGACCGCCGTTTATACCTACTTGCTTGTGTTTACTGTTCCTTCCGTTAAATGTTATACATGGGTGGTCTCGCCGAGGCGTATGTCCGCTTAGTTTAGAGTTGTATAAACCATGATACCTGCCTTACGATATAAGCTGTTCCTGTGAGAACTGTGTTTGTGTCTTAATTGCTTTGTTGTTTTCTTTGTATTTATTTTTTCAGAATGTACCGGGCGGAGAAGCTCCCTAACACGAATTTGGTGTTTTTGATCTCTGACGCGAAGAGTTCCTGCCTCTCCTGTGATCCCAAACCACTTAGACAAGCCGAACAGCCCTGTATCCTTCAAATTACGCATTGTCCTATGTCTTCTTGTGGTGTTTGCTAGCAACACCAAAGTCATGGGTTCGAAAAAAAAAAAAAAGTATTTGCTTACCAATGATACATTAAATTGATCTAAAATGAGAAAGACTTACATTCTCTACATTCTATTTCCAAATAAATTATTTTATTTTATTTTATTTTTTGAACTTTGTATTCATCAAACAATGCTTGGTCGTTTTTGAGCGGTGGCCGACATAGTTTTTCGGTGTGTTCCATTGGCTCCAGTCAGACACCGTCTGGATTTTTTGGGCTGATTCAACATGTAGAATCGGCGTCAGAGAACTCTGATTGGTTGTTCAGCTTAGCAAATGAGTCAGTGCACCAGAATAATAGCAAAACAGCAAGCAAAGAAGTCAAAACATTTTTACGGCATATACCGAGAGTTTCTGGGTGAATATTGTATTATTAACATGAGTGGAGTGGAATAAAGAAAGTGATAAGCAGGATTGATATTCAAAGAGGTAAGCACACACTGATTTGTTTACACACACTGATGTGTTTACGGTGTGTGTATCTGCAGCCTGGAGTGTTGTTTTCCCTATTGAATGATGAATATAGATGAAGTTTTCTGCATGAATGGACAGATGTCACATTTGCAAGCAGGCGCAGAATGCGCATGATAGCTGATGGTCAGCTGTAGTCCTCTCGGTGTGTTCAAGTGCAGCTTTTTGGCCCAGACGCGTGACCGACAAGAGGAGAAAACACTGTCGGCTTTCATTGCTGCTAGTTCTTTGACGTTGGGTTGGTGTGCCCCGGCCTTTGTAGGTAGGTGTGGCTACCTAGTATATTTAAAGAGACAGTAGCCACGTTTCCGTTACCTTTCAACTTGTGCAAATTGAAATTACGAATTGAACATACACCCAATGAAAACGTGTCAATTTTGCAAAAACTCACATATATCACAAAGTTTTTACGCTCGCATGAGGAGGTTTTTTAGGCAATTCGAAAAAGCATTTTCGCAAAACTGCAATGGAAATAGTTTTTCCGCATGTACAGGTCACCTGGCGTATGTAAAAGACAATCGTTCTTTACCGATGATGCTGTATGTCGGACAGAAGACGAGATTTTAGAGTTCTTTATTAAACTCTAAATAAAAAGACGATAGAGTTACATGAACACTGATTTCTAAACAGCAAATAAAGGCCACAAATGATCATGAAGACCTTGAAGCACATATGAGGGAGAAATGTGCCGCTCAAATATAAGGTGCTTTCCTTGCCATTAATGCTTGGATAACACGCCTACGTCTCCTTCCATTAAAAATAATCTTTGCTGTGAGTATATCGGGGCCTTAATATTGAGATAATTACATTTGTTTTGAAGTTCCAGCTATTGTCCTTATAGATTTGTTTCAGCTACTGGTCCTGACCCATGTGTTCTAGCCCAGAACCCTCGGTATAGGAAAGGACCGGATGTCTGCTTTGACAACAACGCAGATGTAAGTTAAAACCAAAATGGGCAAAACTCAAAAATGCAGCATCATTCACTGCTGTTTCTTTTCCTCCTTTTATATATATATATAAAGCTGACATTAATTTCCTTTCTGTTTGCACATTGAATGCTCATTGGCTGCTCATCATGCCTGTCACTGCTAGAATGAGCCTTTGTGTCCAATCAGTGGCTCCTCTTCTTTGACCTTATACCCGTCCATCATTTTGCTGCTGCTTCTAAATAAACCCGTC
This sequence comes from Gobiocypris rarus, assembly GCA_023029165.1. Taxonomy (NCBI): domain Eukaryota; kingdom Metazoa; phylum Chordata; class Actinopteri; order Cypriniformes; family Gobionidae; genus Gobiocypris; species Gobiocypris rarus. The sequence continues at coordinate 16,429,262 of CM040918.1, read as the reverse complement.
TCCAGCGTGATGACTCTGATCCTTTGAATATTCCTATTTAATAATTGTTTACCCGACACGTCATCCTACATAAACCCATCTTTGGCGTGATGCCTCGAACTTTCGAATATTCCAATCTAATAGGATTTCTGACCTGTAAGGTTACCAGAATAATAATCATACACTGTCTATTAATTGGGCAGAGGAGAACTGGCACCCCGACTGAGCCTGGTTTCTCCCAAGGTTTATTTTTCTCCATTATGCCACCTGATGGAGTTTTGGTTCCTTGCCACTGTCGCCTTTGGCTTGGCTTGCTCAGATGGGGACACTAAAGTTTTGGTCTAAATTTTCAACTAAATATCCAAATAAAATGAATTACTAAACTATTTAAACTGTATCTCTGATCTGCCCACATTATCACTATTTGATAAATTGAAATGAGCTGATGACATCACAGTTTTCTCCAAAGCAAACGTATATCGCAGGGGTAGGCAAGTTCGGTCCTAGAGAGCCTCTGTCCTGCAGTTTGACTCCCACCCTGAAAAACCCTCACCTGCCTGTAGCTTTAGTAATCCTGAAGACACTGATGAGCTTGTTCGGGTGTGTTTGATTAGGGTTGGAGCTAAACTCTGCAAGACAGTGGCTCTCTAGGACTGAACTCTCTAGGACTGAACCCTGGTATAGCCGAATACAATTTTGTTGCAATATTTTCCTGTTTAACACTGTAAATCTGCTTTGAAACAATCGTCATTGTAAAAGCGCTATATAAATGAAGTTGACTTGACTTGACTTCTGTTTTGTGTTTGTTGGTCAGTTTCAACTTGGTTTTGCTGCCATTCTTATTTCAGTTTCCTCATCAAAACATCCTAGCAAAAATGTCTTTACATTTCTTTACATTTCTCAACCCCAAATTAATTGTATCATGCTAGACTTTCTCTAATATCTGCTTGTCATATAAGGGCTACAATGCCCTACATTGTTTACCCAATGCCTCAATATGGACCCAGAGGCAGGACGCCACTGCCTTCCTCCTGCTGTGAAAGTAGGAAGTGCATTTTCAGCTAGTTCCCTGAGAGATTTTCTGTGGAATAAACATAGGAAGCTCCAGATGTGTTTCCATCCTTTTGACTGAAGCATTGATAATACGCCCCTATGCCTCTCAAACCTGGGGCATCCCAGGACTTTCACTGGCACGCCCTCCATGCACATACAGCATGCAAGCCTTGTTTCATAAGACCAGCACGTAGACCATCAGTCAGAGTCGTGCATTATTTCTACAGCAGGACTTTTTGCATGCGTGCCATTGATTTGATTCATTCCTTTTCAGTTCAGCCAAAACATGTTTTGATATTCCCTTTTTATTTCACATAGACTGTGTCTAATGATTGAGTTGAATGCTTTATGGATCTTCTCCCTGCTGGAAAATCCACTTGTGTATTATCTCAGTAGCTATGTTTCCATCCAAATTTGCACATTGACTAATGCGCACAATTGGAATATCACATAAACATTTGCGAATAAAGCAGTTTCCATCCCATGTGTTAAAAAGAAAAAAATGGAGCTAAATATCTGCAGATCTTTTTTTTTCTTAATCATAAAGGACTTGCGTTCAGATGCCTGGTGTTTGGGAACGCAATCATGTGATTGCCATTATACCAAATCATTTTGATGACAGATTTTGGCTCAGGCATCCCAGATTGTTCAAACCAACATTTGAGATACTGTGCAAGGAAATTTTTCCGGTAGTCAATCCAGTTATCCAATCACATCCACTGTTGAGTCAAAGTTACGGAGAGTTTTTTTTGTTGCGCATCAAGGGGTGTCTTCATCATAATTTATGCGCATTTCTTCTTATCGAATGAAGTTTTTCATGCACATTTTTAGATTTTTTTGTATACAATATCCTAAAATGTGCATAAAATAGGTGGATGGAAACATAACTAATGATACTCAAGCAATACTGGACAAGGCTGGTGATTTGTGGTTATTAACTAGTTAAAAATGTTCTAGGCGGTTGATAACCTGGGGTCTCAACTGAGGATATTCTTGTTAAAGCCAATGTTATTTTCCCAGGATAACAGCTCTGGTTCTTCTTCTATTATGCCTGATGAGTTTGCAGAACACCTGGCAAGAGATCAGAGACCATTCCTCTATACAGAATCTCTCCAGATCCTTCAAATTCCCAGTTCCATTATCTTCAGTTTACCCTTCTCATTTTCTCTAGGGTTCATGTCAGGGAACTGGGCTGGCCAGGGCAGAAGCTTCATTTTGCGCCCAGTGACCCATTTTTTGTGATGATATTGATGTTAGTTAGTTAGTTTTAGATAATTGTCCTGATGGAAGATCCAACCAAGGCCCATTATAAGATTTCTAGCAGAGGCAGAGGTTTTGATTTTATTTATTTTGTTATCTGTTGGTATTTGCTAGAATCCATGACATTGTGTATTTGAACAAGATGTCCAGGACCTCCAGCAAAAAAAAAGGCCCACAACATTAAAGATCTAGCAGTATATTTAACCGTGAGCACTGGGTACTTTTTATTCCTGTTTGCTCCATTCCCATGTTTTTTTTTTTTTTTTTTTTTTGTCATCTAACCCTTGAACTAGGTCCCTTTTGAAGTTCCAGTCATAGATTTTTTTTCACAGCTGCCTTTGCTCATGTTTACCAAGGGTGTCAATGTTAGTGGAGGGCACTGTAGTATTCATATTTAATTTTATCTCAGTGTCATTTCAATTAACTAAAATGTTTTTTAATAATAATGTTTGTCTTAGTTACCAATAACAACACTGGTTAAAGCTGGTAGACCACCTTGAGCCAGCAACAAACCAGATGCCATGTTTCAAACATCAGTTATAAACTCCTAAGCTGCTTCATCTGAAATGAAATGACCTGATATAGTATGAACTTACGTTTGTGTGAGGTAGAAGTCACTAACATCTCTGTATTGACCGCAGGAGGACGCAACTGACTGTGGTGGTGGCTGCAGTTTGAGTCCGTCTCTCTGGCCGATGTTGGCTCTTCAGCTCCTTCTACTCTGGCTACTTACCGGAAACAGAACATATTTGTCCTGACCAGAGCGAATCTACAGACTAGAAAAGACAACTACTGACTGAACTGCTTAATATAGAAACCACATGACCACAACATAAACACACTTTGACTATACAATCTAAGATTGTCCGTTAGTCAACCCAAAACAGTTTGACTAACGCAGATCCAGAACTCTACTGTAAAATTGACACGGCTCATCAACTCACTGCCAAATTCTGTCCTCTCAGACCAGAAACAGCAACACAGTCAGACACGAGAGACAGATATATGCTCTTATTTTTTATTTTATTTATATTTTTTTGACCTCGGAACAGATCCACATTATGATCACAAAAATGATTCATGCAAAATGTTTAGTGCTACAAACAGGCTGTGTGACAACCGTGTTGTCAGAGACGGCTCCAAGCACCAGCCTGGAAATCAAGCAGGGTTAAACGGTACAGGAAAGACTGTTCGGCTCTGGAGCTCATTATGAATTCAGCTTGAAGTGAGCTTTGCACCAGTAGTAGGTCAGTGATGTCACACCCAAGCCCTTTAGGCCCATTGAGGGCTGTTTTTCTTGTTTTATGTTCTTTGATTTCTTTGGTATGTGTAATAGGGGAAATCTCATGAAGAAATTCGTAGGTCACATTTCACCCTCATATATAATGCTCACCAAGGTTCCATTTATTTTATCAAATGTACAGCAAAACAGTAATATTGTAAACTATTATTATCTGTATTTTTTATTAATGTATATTTCAATTTTGATTTATTCCTGTGAATTCTCAGCATCATTATTCCAGTCGTCAGTGTCACATGATCCTTCAGAAATCATTGTAATATGATGAGCCGGTGTTCAAGTAACAATTTTTCTTTTAACCATGATGCATTTTTTCAGGATTCTTTGACGAAAGTTCAAAAGAACAACATTCATTTGAAATACAAAACGTTTGCAACATTAAAAATGTCTATAAATCTATTTTATTCAGCATTGATGAACATTACTGAATTAAAGTTTTATTACTGACCCTTTCTTTCTTATTCAGTACCTGTCAAAAGTTTTGAAACTACAACTTTTTAATGTGCTTGAAATAAGGCTTTTATGCTCACCAAATCTGCATTTATTTAATAAAAAATATGGTAAGCATCACAACTGTCTACGACAACATTGATAATAATAAGAAATGTTTCTTGAGCAGTAAATCAACATATTAGAATAGTTTCTGAAGGATCATGTGACACTTTTCAAAATTCAGCTTAGCCATCACAGGAATACATATTACATTTTAAAATATATTCAAATATAAAACAGTTATTTAAATTTTTATAATATTTTGGAATATTACTGTTGTTGTTGTTGTTGTTTTTTTTTGTCTAAATAAATGGTGCCTTGGTGAGCATAAGATACTTTTAACAGGTACCATATGCGCACACACTCACACTTTGCACTTTACACATTTTACTTAAATATATAATTTTATATTGTTTCAAATATTTACATTAACAAATAGTATGGTTGTATTTTGCATTACAGTAATGAGATTAAGTAGATGGATTTCATGGTCATAATAATAAAGTCAAGAAAAAAAAAAAATGGGATGACATTTGAACTGGACATTTCTTTGCCGTTTTTTTGTGAGATTCACCCGGTATAATTTGTGCAAATTTGACTGTCATTTTTGCTAAGTCTTTGAGCTTAGAGTTCTTTAGTTTGCTAATTTTAAACTTCTCTGAGATCACCAGATAACTTTATCATCAAAGTGTAAGCATCTGATATAATCGTTGGAAAAAAAGTGCCATGTTGAATGTCATGATTCGCTACGGAAAGATTCATGGTGCGATCAAACCACACTTGAGCAATGCATCATCTGATGTGAAATGCAGACTGCTCTAAAAACTGAACAGGCTCCAATTAGTGTACCGATGCCTTTTTTTCTTTTCTTTTTTTTTGTCAGAAGTCACACGCTTGCGTCCAAGGGTCCAGAGCATGTTGAATGTGCTTTGTACCCTCCCCATCCTGTCTTCTGGGCCCCCGCTATCAAACGATTGCGTGTTTTACTGTATGTCATCCAGATACTTCATCCGTCAGATTTTGTTCCAGCATGACAGACATGATATCACAAGCGTGTCAAATATTACATCCACATGTTGAACCACTATGCGAAAACACAGCACGATAGGTTATAAAAATGTTAAACCCTGGAGAACTGTGCATTTAAGAATGAATGTATGTTTAATTTATTTATTTATCCGTTTTATGAGAGAAAGTCAGTGTATATGAGATAAGCTGATATCAATCAAAACTATTGCCAATGGGGAAACATTTCCGTGTGTTCCTTTGAACGTTCTATAAGAAGAATAAATACCAATGGCAATGCCTAGAGCTATGAAAAATGAAATATTAATCCAGCCTAATCCAAAGGCCAAGTATCCAGAAACAAAATAACATCCTTCTCTTTTCGTTTCAGAGGTGTTTTAACATTTGACGACTTAAAAGCTTTGTCTATTTTAAAATATAAACTTAAAATCAGTGTTTGCATGAGTTCTATGGCTTTTTATTCATGCAAAATATAAATTATGATGGCTTGTATGGGGCTTTTTTTATTTCTTTGTTATAGCCTTTATGACGAAGAGGCTGTTAAAGTGACGTAATTATACAGTGATAATATTAAGTGCATCTGAATTTAAAGGTGGAAGGTTTAATGTCGTGGTGATTGGAAAATGAGAATGAACTATAATAAAACGCACGAGATAGATCTAAATAAAGTGTGTGTTTAGTTTACTGGATGTCCGCGAAATATCGCTCGCACCTGTGAGTCCATGTCAGGCTTTTTCCTTTGGAATGAGATGCATTTTTCTTTCTGTCTTCACTGATGTAGCATTGAGTTACAGACCTAAATATGCAGTGCATTTATGAATCATTACAGACGTTTTGGACCCCTCTGAGGCTTTTGGGGTCTGGATTTCTCATCTCAGGCCTGGGGTGGAGGCCGTAGGATGTAACATTTAAATACCTCACTAAACGACGACGCGAGTTGCGATTTGATCCAAGAGAGTTGAACTAACTCCCCTCTTAACATACTGTACCACATTTAAAACTCCAGTGAAATCTACACAAACCCTGCAGAGGCCGTTTCACCATTTGAACGCAAATTGATCCCATGCCACGTCCGGCAAAACATCCTCAAAACATGAAACAGGTTAATGATATGATTACAAACAAAAAATCTGGAAATCTGGCAGTGCCTACACTGTTAGTCAAGAAGAGCGAATTACTTAAAAGTAGCATTCAGCTGGGGATTTTATTGGCTTGCTGCAACAACAAAAAAAGTGTTTTCATATGTTCTCTATCATGGTGGAGTACTGAAATTTTTAACTTTTAATAATACAAAAAAAGAGAAGAAAAATATTACGTTACACTCAAGGTTCCAAAACAGGGTTTTAATATAAGAACCATTTTTGGTTCCACAATGAAACTTTCAGTTTTCTTAGTGTGAAGAACATTTTAAATATCTAAAGAACCTTTTTTCACTATAAAGAACCTTATGTAAAATGGACAGATTCCGTGAATGTTGAAGGTTCTTCATGGAACCGTTGATGCCAATAAATACCCTTTATTTTTAAGATAATTCATTGATAAAGTAATAGAAAACCTGACACTCCAAAGTCCAAGTCATGATTGCAAAAAGGTTTGAAAATCTGTTTTAATAATAAAAAATAAAAATAAACTTTCCACTTTACATAAGAGGGGACAGACAATTTAAGTGTGTTCAGGTTTGCACGGTGCTCCCGCGATGCTCTTTGACATTTCGACCCTCGCATGAAATGTTAGACGTGTATAGACATGCCCCCCTCATGTGAAGAGGAATCGGTTGTATGTATTTATTATATGTTTTCTGAATGCTGCTCTCAGCTGCTGTGCTGTCTCATAGGGCTACCATGTGTATGTGCTACTGAACGTATTTACTGGTGTTGGTGCTCAGTGTGCCGGAAAGTTTTCTCTGAGGTTGCGCTTCTTTTCCTGAGTGTGTATCGAAGTCACTCTTTGATTTGTTTGTTCAATGGTGGGGAGGGCGTGGTATGTGCCTCCAAAGCCCCGCCCACCTCACTTGGCAGTGCTTACAACTATATATATATATTCTTTTGTGACACGCCTAAAACAATTTTGTATACATTTGTACAATAATGTTGTTCAACAAAATAAAACAAAAAAGTTTGTAAAGTTTACAAATGTGTACTTCTTGTGCAAAAACAATATATTCACAATAAAAGTTTATCATTACTACTTCTGGGTTTATTATTGTTTTTTTGTTTATTTTATTTTTATGTAAAAAGGTGCCTCATCACAGAGATAAATGGCTAGAAATGCATACATATTAAGTTCAATATCCGTATAATATTTTTAATAAATGAACACTTTTATTCTAGGGTGCATTAATAATAAAGGACAGTATTTTTTAAGATTTTTAGAACTTTATTCATCAAACAATTCTGGAAAAAAAAGCATCCGGTTACGACTGTAACCTTGATTCCCTGAGAAGGGGAACAAGACACTGCGTCATGCGATGATGCTATGGGAACGCCTCGAGTGTGAGCCGGGGCCACATTTATAAAACATGTGCACGTACAGATTTGAGTGTGCGCATATGTTAAAATCCACTGCAAAGTTCATATTTATAAAAATGGGCTTTGATGTGGAAAAGTGCTTACAGGGTCAGAGCATACGTACTTCCTTGTGGCAGAGTCAGAGTACTGCAGGTATTTGGAAATCTATAAGCAGTAGCAATAGTAATTATTACTATTATTATTATTATTATTATAATTATTATCCTGATAAAAGTTATTGTCCCTAATAATAGTTATTTATCCTGACAGATAAATCTACTCTTATTAAATTAGAATAGAATTGTCTGTCACCCATTATTATTAAATTTGCTTGGTGCAAATATCATCATGGACAACAGAGTTTTCACATTACGCACCTGCAGTACAATATAGGCCTATATATATAAAAAATAAATAGGCTTACACGAAATATGTTTCACTTAAATAATTAGCACATTACCAAAAAAAAAAAACAAAAAACTGCTTCACTGCACCAGACTAAACTGACTCCACACAGTTTTGACTGATATTTAGTATTCATTTAGTATTTACTGATATTTTGACTGGTGATTGAGACACGTGCTACATTGCAATCCCAATTGGCAACTACGAGAGTTGATGTCACAGGCGTGTCGGCAGAATATAAAAGGACGCCCGAGGAACACATCATCAACTTCAGATTGTCTGAAGAAAGAAGTGAGGGCGTGCCTGAGGTATGGCAATACGACGCAGTGTCTTGTTCCCCTTCTCAGGAAACCAGTTGCAGTTGTAACCTGAGACATTCCTTTTCGAGGTGAAAGTCTACACTGCATCATTGACGCTATGGGAATGAGCTGTTCTTCCTGTTGAATAAAGTGTTATAAATGAGTGTCCTGTCAAATTCTCTTCCCACTACTCCTTTTTTCGTACTCTCAGCCAAAGACTCTGGAAACGTTTTGGTTACGTATGTAACCCTCGTTCCCTGAAGGAACGGAGACGTTATGTCAATACTGACGAAATGGGGGTTTCCCTAGAACCCAGCTGCCTTCGATCTCAATCAAAACGATCCAATGGCATCAAAAATTCCATGGGTCTGCGGAATTTGCATAATGCAACTCCGCCCCACCGCGTGGGTATAAACGGCGTTGCATTGCAGTCACGCATTACGTTTATCTGCTGAGGAGCCGAGGCTGAGCACCCGGCCGTTCCAGCAGACACAGCGGATGTGGCATGGGGACGTAACGTCTCCGTTCCCTTCCTTCAGGGAACGACGGTTACATACGTAACCGAGACGTTCCCTTTCAGTCAGTACACTCCGAGTTACGTCATTACTGACTAAATGGGGGTGCCAATCTAATCACGCCACATTGACTGTCTTCCAGCGTCCTGGAGGGACCAAAGCTCCCTGGGCCAGATAATCCAATGGAAGTCGGTTCACTACCAAGGTACACTGGGAAGCACATCCCACCTGGAACATGCAACCTGATGCCTGCCCGAAGGGAGGACTTAGCATACACGTATGGCCCGGCCAGGGTAACATACGGGAAAAACCTGGAGAAACCAGCCGCAGGTAGAAAAGATTACACTCCAGGATGGCAAGGGTCTTGCCAAGGGAAGACACATGCTCCAAGAGACTTACCGTGGAGAATAGAGAGCTGGACCGAACGGGCCTGGACTCTGGTGACGGCATCATCAGTGCTGGAGGAGCTCAGGGCCTCATGAGAAGCTACCTGAGTGAAAGCGCACGTATCCAGTCCGTGGAGTGGAATGGCGCAGCAAGCGAAGACACCTGAGCCAGTCCAGTTACTGGCCATCTGGGGCGAGTACATGGGAGGACAGCGGCTCCACCCGCAGGTTATAAAACCTTGCGAATGTATTTGGTGTCGCCCAGCCTGCAGCTCTGCAGATGTCTGTTAGCGAGGCGCCATGCGCTAAAGCCCAAGAGGAAGCTACACTCCTCGTGGAGTGAGCCTTCATCCCTAGGGGGCACGGCAAGCCCTGAACCTGGTAAGCCAGGACAATGGCGTCCACTATCCAATGGGACAGCTTCTGCTTGGAGAGAGCCTTCCCTTTCTGCTTTCCTCCGTAACAGACAAAGAGCAGGTCTGAGGTCCTAAGGCACCGCGTCCTGTCTACGTAGGCGCAAAGGGCTCATACTGGACAGAGCAGTACCAAGGCTGGGTCTGCCTCCTCCAAGGGCAGTGCTTGCAGGTTCACCACCTGATCCCTGAAAGGAGTGGTGGGAACCTTTGGCACATATCCAGGCCAGGGTCTCAGTATCACATGAGAGTTAGCCGGCCTGAATTCCAGGCACGCTTCATCAACCGAAAATACCTGCAGGTCCCCCACCCTCTTGATAGAGGCCAGAGCAACCAGGAGTGCTGTCTTCATTGACAGAAACTTTAACTCTACTGACTGCAGAGGCTTGAAGGGAGCCTTACGCAGGGCTGACAACACTACTGCGAGCTCCCAAGAGGGTACTTGTAGCGGGCGAGGTAGATTCAGCCTCCTGGCGCCTCTAAGGAACCTGCGGACCAGGTCGTGCTGTCCAACCATTTTAGCGTCCACCAGGTCGTGGTGAGCCGCTTTTGCTGCCACGTAGACCTTCAGGGAGGAGGGAGACAGCCTTCTCTCCAACCCCTCCTGGAGGAAAGACAGCACGGACCCGATCAAGCATTTCGTGGGGTCTTCTCTAAGAGAAGAGCACCAGGTGACGAAGAGGTCCCACTTCAGTGCGTAGGCCCGCCTCATAGACGAGGCCCTAGCAGAAGTGATGGTAGCCACCACCGGAGGTGGAAGGGTACTCAGACCTGCCGCGTCCCGTCCAGGAGCCACATGTGGAGGTTCCACAGGTCGGGACGCGGGTGCCATATGGTCCTTCCTCAGGGGAAAAGGCCAGGGAGGTGCTGTCGCAAGGAGTATGCGTTCGGAGAACCAGGTCCGGCCGGGCCAATACTGGGCGACCAAAAGGACTTGCTCCTTGTCCTCCCTGATCTTGCACAGTAGATGTGCAAGAAGGCTCACTGGGGGAAACGCATACTTGCGTGGGCCCCGCGGGCAGCTGTGCGCTAGTGCGTCCGTGCCGAGGGTCCCCTCGGTCAGGGAGTAGTACCAGCGGCAGTGGGAAGAGTCGTGGGAGGCAAACAGATCTATCTGTGTGTCGCCAAACTGTTCCCAAATCAGCTGAACCATCTGGGGATGCAGTCTCCATTCCCCCGGGAGGGGCCGAAGTCGCAACAGCTCGTCAGCTGCCTGATTCAGGGCTCCCAGGATGTTAATGGCTCGAAGCGACCTCAGATGCTTCTGACTCCACACTCTCAGAAAAAAAGGTACAGTGCTGTCACTGGGGCGGTACCCTAAGGTACAAAAGTGAAAAGGTACATCTTTGTACCTTACTCACCCCTAAATGGTACATATTAGTACCTTAAAGGTACATATCAGTACTTTAAGAGTGCATATTAGTACCTTAAAGGTACATATTAATACCTTAAAGGTACATATTAGTACCTTTTCGGTTTTGTACCTTAGGGTACCGCCCCAGTGACAGCACTGTACCTTTTTTTCTGACAGTGCATAACAAGAGGTGGCGGGCGTGTTGCGACATCCGGCGGGAGCATAGACCACCTTGTCGGTTGATGTACGCTACTGTCGCCGTGTTGTCTGAGCGGACCAGCACATGTTTATCCTTCACCAGGGCTCAGAAGCGGTGCAGGGCAAGACGTATGGCCAGCAGCTCGAGGGAATTTTTAATGCTAAATCCACTGGGGTCCTTTCCAGGAGCCCGCGGCAGCATGACCATTGCATATGGCACCCCAGCCCGAGGCAGAGGCATCCGTCATGACAACAAATTGCCTGGAAACTCGTTCTTAGGGAACACCTGCCCGTAGAAAGCTGAGGTTCCTCCACGGGGTGAGGGTCTGGCGGCAGGCCTGGGTAACTTGTACCCTGAGCGTGCCGCGTTGCCATGCCCACCTCGGGACTCGGCCGCGGAGCGGTCTCATATGGAGCAAACCGTGCGGCGTTACTGCGGCTGCGGATGCCATAAGCCCCAGGAGCCTCTGAAACTTCAGTGGGACCGCGCTCTTGCCCTCGACGTGGCGAAGACAAGCCAGCAGAGATTGCGCGTACTGATGTGCCTGCCCCTCGAAGGCAAACTGTAGAAACAGTCTGTGTCGAGGAAGAATGGAGACATGAAAGTACGCGTTGATAGCTGCAAACCAATCTCGTGGACGAACACATTCGAAAATGCGTTTGGCTGTCAACATCTTGCGGAATGCGGAACTCGCTGGAACGCGCCGTACACCAACACTCTGGGGAGACACTCGTCTTGAAGAGAAATCGCTCAGGAAGGCAAGTAACACTCGGCTCCGAAGCAGAAACGTAATGCGTGACTGCAATGCAACGCCGTTTATACCCACGCGGTGGGGCGGAGTTGCATTATGCAAATTTCGCAGACCCATGGCATTTTCATGCCATTGGATCGTTTTGATTGAGATCGAAGGCAGCTGGCTCCTAGCGAAACCCCCATTTTGTCAGTATTGACGTAACTCGGAGTGTACTAACTGAAAGGGAATGGCATTTTTACTGCTGGATAAATAAGCAGCATGACATAACAGTTAAAATGCTCGTCGTCTCCTAATAAGACCGACACAGAAAAATATTAAGTCTGCTTTAAGCCACTGAATATAGATTTTTAATTGAATATTTTTAAGATGTAATTATTAGTTTCGAACCCTCTGCAGTTCCTACAAAATATAATATTCTCCTACAGAGTATTATATTTATACGCATGGGCGTCGGAAGCAAATAAAATGTGGGTGGGTCGTCTCAGATTTTTTTTTTACTGGAGTAACATTAGAGGCCATTTACATTAAATACAAATATACTGCCGTTTACTAAACGATTGATTGGGATACACAAAATTACGTAAATCACCAATTTGTTTACTGCAGCCATGGTGTAGGGTAAGACACATAGCATCAAGTTTTGACGCAAATCGATCTGAGGTTCGAATTCGGCTTTTGCCGAACTCGCTCTACTCCCTTTTACCATCACATATCAGATCGGAAAGGCATTTATTTTCAATAAAACTGAAGAAAATATTAGAAAAGTGGAAATAAAGCATCTAACATTTGTTTACTATTAAGTGTTTATCGGTTATTGGTATAGGAAAACAGACATGTGCTAAATTAGAGACGATAAAAGTGAGTGGGTCCAATATCATTGGTCGTAAAAAGTGGGTGGGTCTTGTCCCACCCACACACAATGGCTCCGACACCCATGTTTATATGTTAATATAAGACCTTTTAGTTCTACAGTGTCTCCTTGTCCGCTCCGCTTTTATTTGGAAAAAAACGGGCCATTTTTCTTCTTCTTCTTTTTTTTGTGACGTTAACCTTCCTGCTACTCTCTTCACAATGTGGTGCTCGCGCATCGTCAGAAGAATGGTAAAACTTGTAAATACTTTAATTATTTATAATTTTTTGATCCATTTTGAATCTTGTAAAGAAAGAGTTTACATTGTGATTTACTTTATTATTTTGTATTGTTCGTGCATGTTATTACTAAGAGTTCCGAACTGTGAGAGTGTGTCGAGCTATAGAGAGTCATACTATACGATGGCGGAAACACTTTATTAGCGCCCTTGGAGAGCGGGATGTGTGGGAATTTGTTTAAGGAAAGAGAATGTCATTACTTTATTTGTTTATGTTAATTGCACGTCATCAATATAAAAACAATATATTCTTTCCGTGAACAATTATAATGCATTGTATTTCATTTAAAAGAAGCATGTGATATTTTATTTATCATAAAGGCTTAAAAAACATGTCATTTCATATTGGTTATTCGTTAAAATGATTTGAATTGGATGTAAACATGATTAATATGTGAAAAAGATTTATATGCAAATTATTTGTGAAGATACATAGAAGCATTTTGTATTTCTTCTGTTTTATTCTGTAGTTTTCACAGTGTTCATGGTGCTTGTGCTGCAAGGTGCTCGTTGAGAGGAAGAAATAAATCTACACCCGTTTGAAACTCTCTGCATCTTGATCAATAAATCCAAGGGGCCACTACATTAGGTCAAAAGTAATCAGATTACATTACCTAAAATGTGTAATGTAATCGGTTACTAACAACAATTTTCATCATGTAATTTGTATTCAGTAATAGATTACTATTTATTTATTCTATTTTTTTTTTTTTTTGTCAATCATTTAAGGAATGCCCACCCAGGAATGTGACCCCTTAAGAGTTAGCACAAGCATGAAACAGCCATTTCCTGTTGACTCTGCCCATCGTACGAACAGACGGAGCCGGAAAAACGCACCCCACCCGGCCACTAAGAGGACATCCCCGTTGGCAGATGAAACAACGTTTAATTGAGGGCGACGGAGCGTGGACCTTAGTCCAGATTTTGGAAGAGCAAATCTTCTGGAGCTCCTTGCTGTCTTCTTGATTGCTTTTAACAGGCTATCTATGACGACAGGCCTGCACTGTTATTTCCAACTCAGTGAGCAGAGGATGTCCAGATGCGTGTGTGTGTGTGTGCCACGCTCCAGCTTTTAAGAGCGTATCGTTTAATTTTTTCAGTGGTTTTAGGAGAGCGGTTTACTGTGTCTGGATGTGCAGGATGCTTTTAGGGCCCGGCGGATGGGTTTGAGATGGTTATCTGGGGTGTGGGGTCACGGTAATCAGATATCGCTTGTCGTCGATGCAGAGCTTGTGACCCGAGGCGCAGTTACCATCTCAAAACAAGCAAGTCATGGACCAATAACAAACACAGTGTGATACGGGAGATACTCCATTGCTTTGCTCCCTGGTAGAAATGACCTCACGACTCTATCCTCTGCAAAACCCGAGCAGAGATAATCAAAGTCTAAATAATAATAGTATTCATTACACTTCAAGGATACTGGAAGGTTGTAGAATCTGAGGGTTGAACACAGATCTATGCAATGTTTGGGTTATCTGTTGGGAAATAAAACGTACATATATATTTATATTGAAACAAACCCTGCTCTTTGTGTGAATACAGACATACATTTGTTTAGGTTTAGTCTAAGCACAGTCATTACGCAATGGCAGGACAGGCATGATATGTTTGTAATAGAATCATCAGTCGTGTGGTTTCGAGTAGAAGTGTGCTATTACTTTTCTAAGCATTCGAACTTGGCCTGGCTGAAGAACAATCCCTTAGATTTAGATTGCGAAGGCATCAGAGGGATCAGATTATCATTGGGCCTTTTATTGTAAGCCAGTGTACTGAGGTCTTGTGTGGGGCCACAGAGGCCCCATGGGGGCCCCAACTATAGTCTCAGCACCCAATTATAGGGCTCGTGGCAGTGTGCAGAGGTCTTCCTGGTGGCAGGTTTTCCAACTCAAATATTTTGTTCGGAATTTTACTAGGGTTTTTAAACTATTGTTGAAAAACATGAGGGAAATATTTCAGAAATAGTGCAAATAAATATATATTTTTTAAATCAAATAAGTATTTGGTGTGACTATCCTTTGCTTTTGCAGATACAGAATTTTTTCTTCTTTCTAAAATAAATGAATGCTTTTTTCAGAAAGGATGCATAAAAAATAGACCATATTTAAAATTAAATGCTATTCTTTTGAATGTTCCATTCATTAAATAAAAAGAGAAATCATAGTTTTCCCAAAAATATAAAGCAGCACAACTGTTTACAACATCTGATAAAATCAGCATATTTGAATGATTTCTGAAGGATCGTGTGACACTGAAGACCGGAGTAATGTTGCTGAAAATTCAGTTTCTCTATTGCAGGGATTTAAATAAAATGTTATTCAAATAGAAAACACTTACATTTTACAATCCTACACTTAGTAGTACACTCAGATGCAGGAGGTCTAGTAGCTGCCACTACAGAAGGTTATACAACTATAGTACGCACACAGTTCCAGACTTACTCTCTGAATGCACCCCTGACCTCTGTGCACCGAAACTTAATTGGTCAGTGCTGGTTTGAGATTTGTAAGGGTGCTGTTTGTTTCTGTAAGGAGTGTGAGGGTCACGGATTAGTTCCTGTCCCTTAATAGAGCACAGATTGCGCTTAGAGAGAGAGACTAACAAGTTCGACCAAGGACATGAGGAATGCTGTGTTCACCTATAGGTGTTTAAATATTGAACATTTTGTCCTTTTTTTGAATGCATACAATAGAAGTTTACTTAATGCATTCCTGCATTAAAGCTGCAGGAATGATTTTTATTGGTGTTAATAGATCAATAACTGAACCCGAGCAAAGGATTTCCAGTTCCCAGCATGATTTGCATGGGACTGGATGAATGAAGTGAATGTTGAAATGAAGTGTTGTATGTTTAACTGTATATGTTTTTAAGTAATATGAGAAAAGGAGGTGACTATGCCAGGGCCGGATTTGCATAGGCATTCTAGGCACATTCTCACACATTCAGGGGGGGCTAAGAAAACTAGAATTAAAAAATAATAATAATAGAGAAGGATATATATATATATATATATATATATATATATATATATATATATATATATATATATATATATATATATATATATATATATATATATATATATATATATATATATATATATAGTGAAATAATAAATATATTATATATATATATATTTATTATTTCACTCTAATGGTAAAACACTTTAGGACATTTAAAATTAACAAAGTTTTTTCCCCCTCCATAATCCATTACTATTGGTCACTATTTAT
The DNA here is from genome assembly GCA_023029165.1 of Gobiocypris rarus. NCBI lineage: Eukaryota > Metazoa > Chordata > Actinopteri > Cypriniformes > Gobionidae > Gobiocypris > Gobiocypris rarus. The sequence continues at coordinate 16,412,939 of CM040918.1, read as the reverse complement.
GTCGGTCCGTTTTGGAAATATTTAACCAATGAAACGTATTAAAAAGAGCTTGTGACTAAACCTCGTAAGTCCATTGGATCCTTAAACTCTCCGTGAAACCTTATAACTCCACCCACCTCTATCGTAAATTAAGTGCCACATTTCAGTTTGTACCGACCGTCTAGGAAAAACTTTTTGAGGAGAGGAGAATAGTGTCTTAAGGCCCTGAATTGTATCAAGCGAAATTGAAAAATTTGAAAAATTAACTAATATGGTGTAATTTAGAACAAAATCAGGCCAAAATGCAGTTAGTTTTGTGTTTGTTCCAGGCGTTCGAAGCGGTTTGCCGAAACGTACCCTCTCGAAAATTTGCTCTGGCTGGTAAACACCTTCGAACTGCCATTGGTCCATGACGATTACGTAATAGGTAGGTGTGGCTCTGAGGCTCCGCCTTATTTCACATGGAACTCTTCTCTAGTTTATTTCTGCTGGAGAGTCACTTTATAGTAGAAAATGAAGTTGTACTTCTGAAATGAGACACTGACACTGTTTTTCATGTTTAAGGCCCCTATCAGACAGAAAGCGTTTTTTAGGTTCGAAAATGCGAGGTACACCGCACTGCCTTTTTTTGGTTGGGTTTTTTTTATTTAGAAAATAGCAGTGCGCTGCAGGGTTTTTTTTTATGTTTCTAGTTAACTCCCGAATCAGCTGTCCTGTCAGTCAAATCAAGGTAACGGTCAACACAATGGAAGGCCTGCCTCTCCAGTCATTCGATTGGACAATGGGGAAAAATGCGATGACGCTTTTTTTTTCAACTTCAAGCGCTCAGAGCGTTCCTTCAAAAACGCGAGGCACAGCAGGCGGTTAAAACTCAAGGTGCCCGGGACACATAAGCAAAGGCGCCTCTCGCTGCAAAAACAAATTCTGTGTGATCGGGCTCTAATACTGTAAAGCTGCATGTTTTTAAGCAATCTATTGTATTAAGACCTATAAATAAACGTGACTTTAGTGAAGTGCAGACATCCAGCGTTACAGGCTGGCCTGAGTAAAGAGGCCTGACCAGAGGCCTGTTGCATGAAGCTAGCTGAGCAAACTCTGAGTTTCAGAGTAGGTTTAGAGTTGACAAATCCAGATAAATCCAACCTGGTTTAGATCAAGTTCAATTGTTTCTCAAAGCTTGGTATAAACTTTCTCTGTCAACTCAGGTTCAATCAAGAGTTTGCAATTAACACTGAAGCGCGTGCACCTGAAAGTGTGACACGTGGGGCAAACAGCCAATCACAGTGTCTGTTCGATTCACTTCTCTTCTGAAGATTGAGAGATCGTTCTGAAAATGATCATGAAATTAAATGCATTTAAAGCAGGAATAAACACTTATGCTGCTGCAGCGTCAATTTAAGAAGGCAGCTGAAAGAATGTGACTATATCAATGCATGATGTTAATCAAAGAAATATGCCAAATAATTATAGGTTCAAAAAGAGCTCAAATAAATACACGTTGTTTAAAAGAATTTTGAATGCATGTTTTATATTTATATTAATATTTGGCTACTTATCAATATAATATAATTATATGAATATATTATGTGAATTAAAAGTAATTATAATTCATATATTATAAATATAATAAATAATTTGCACCAAAAGATGAGCAATTTTGTCTCTAAAGTTTTTTCACTATAAACTACTTTAATTTTAGAGATACAGGTGGTGTGAGTTTTACTTGCAGCTGATTGGTCCAGTTTGAGTTTGTGATCTCTAACCCAGAATAAAACCTGCTCCAGAGCAGGTTAGCTGTGTAGTGTAAGTTACCATGGTGATTAACACTGCTAAAAACCAATCCACCTTCTTGAGCCCGAAAAACCAGAGTTTGCTCAAACTAATCTCAAACTTACCTGGGTAGCAACTGAAACCAGCTTTGTGCAACAGGCCACAAGACTAAAACTCCTTTCAAATGTAAACATGAGTTTGTGGTGTTTTCACTCTTTGACAGAACACACTCCATGCAGTGTACAACCAAAACTAAAACTTTATTATTATTCTTCTTCATATTACGCAATTTCTCAAAAGAGCCCCTAGTGGTGCAGTTCCACAATACATGTGTTATAGTAAGAAATTACTTGTCAGGGTTCTGTCACTTCGGTCTAGCTTATACTCTTGGTTTGTGACAGAGCCCTGACACTACTGTATTGTTTGTCTTGTCTTGTGTGAGCGTGCAGCTCTGAGCATGTTCGAGCTGCGTGCTCTTCTGTCCTTGTGAGTTTTGTGTGCGGAGTGTGGTGTTCGGATCCCAGCACTTCGCTCTAGTTTGGGTTTCGGTTTTGTGTCGGGATTTGGACATTCATGCTCTGCGTGTTTGTTGTCTGTCGTGAGCACACGGAATGAGCATTCGCTCGTTCGTGTGTGTTGTGTTCTTTCATGTTACGTTATGTTTTATCTTGTGTTGAGTAGCGCTGGTTCATTTGCCCCACCTGTCTTCCTTGTTACTCTCTTTTGTTTGCTCCCTATTTATTCTCAATGTGTTTGCAGTCCTGTGCTGGATTGTTATCGAAATTGTCAAGTCAAGTCTTGTTTTTCCCCCTCGGGGTAGTTTTTGTTTATCTTGTTTTATTTTATAAAATGAACCCAATTCCTCCTGAAAATTGAGTTCTCACTACTTTCCCTTCAACCAACCCTGACATCACTATGAATTGAACAAGTGTTACACTTCCCAACACAATAGAGTTCACAATGGGGATTTGCATTAATCAAGTCCTGTAGATCTGCAATTTAAACCTTATTGAGAAAAGGAGGTAAAGACCGATTGGCAGAGGACACACCCACCACAATGAGCAAACTATATCTAAACTCTTAAAACCTTTGTTACATTTGCTTTACTTCTGTGGGAATATGACCTTTGGATGAGATGTTTCAAATGATTCCAAACATGTATAATACTGTAGTACTTGTTCACAATAACCCATCATAGATTTTGGGGTGAATTTCAGCATGTGAAGAGGAGAGATGAGGGTGAAATGTAAATTAAGGTGACTAAGCCTTTCACAAGAGAGAGTTCAAATGTTAATTCCCCCAAACATCCTTTGTTTTATCGGGAGTAATCGTTCCTTAGCCCAGATGTCCCGGCATCTTACAGTCTTACACTTAAAAAAAAATGCTTGCTGTTCCCTCTTTTTTGTTGTGTGTTTATTTTGTTGTCGAAAGGAACCCACACAGCACATATTTACATATTAATCTAAAGACCACTCTGTGGGCGGCAACAGGATGTTATAACGCTGCTCACGTATTACAATTTCAATTTCGTACTTATTTTTACCCCTACGCAACAAACGAAAAATAACTTTGCTGAGTATTAGGGCCTTTAGTCTAACATTTGTCGTAGAAAAAAATATTTTTATAGAAAAAAAACAACTGAGTAAACATATATAAATTGATGAACGTGTAAAGCGATGTGTACTTTGCCTACTGCAGATGTGGTCATTCCAATGACGGAAAAAACACATAGCTATGTCCAAAATCCGCTGGTCAAAAACCTTAATAACTCAGTTTTGGTAGAATGTTAATAATATATGACACATGCAAGTATCTGACCATATATAAATCCACAATAGCAATCTTGACAGCAGTAAAATGCTTGAATTGTGACCACTGCCAGACTCACCTGCAAGCAATATGCGAAAGAGTGCGTGAAACTATAGCTGAAAGTCTTCAGTATCTCACTAGTGCAGCTTTAACTCTGGCAAATATTGATGTGGTGCTTTATTAAACAATGCACCAGGGCCCATTCTTTGTCCTTAGGTAATTTCCATGCCTCAGTGGCTAATTGTAAAGATCTGTGATACCACTCAAATTAAACAGGCCTCTTGCACAGAGAGAAGAGAATTAGTTTTAATTTAGGTGTAATGAAATATTGATGAGTATATATTGTGTTCTATGTGCTGTGTTAAAGCGAGAGCCAGCGTTCATGACTGCCAGACCTTTCAGATCATTAGGAGCAACATGTTATTCTCATTACTGAGCTGTATGGTAATTAATCATTAATATGTAAAGGGTCTGTAACAATCCTCTGGAGCTTTTATAATGGTAGAATGAGTAAGACAGCAACGCAGAACCAGTCAAATAAACATGCACACTTGAGCAGCCCCTCTTTTAGATCTAGTAGATGTGCAATAAGCATAACTTCAATTGGCATTTGTGCAAGGCATGCGCCCATGTGTAAAATCGATCGAGGAACAGAGGCTGTGCAACCTGATCTTGTAATCATGTACTTTTACCTCAATGACTGTTGCGTTTCTTTCTCTTTGACTCATTAAATTGCCAAGCCCCATATAAGCAATGGGATGGATTTGTAGCCATTACATCTACATTACAAATCACAAACTTTTCCTTTATTAGTCTTCTTGTTGCTGTCAAGAGTAATGACATCCCAACTTGGGAATTTCTGGCAATCAGGAAAGGGAAACCAGGGCCTCCATGCCAACCTAGGGAATATTTGACAGAAAGATAAACCGTTTACACAAAAGATAGCAATTTGTTTTGAAATGTTGAAGTTGCTTAAAAAGCGAAACTCACCACTGAGATGCTAGTATGCTGTTAGTGGTAGCCCGGGTATTGCCATGTGGTTGCTAATGTGTTCTGGGTGGTTTTGAGAGCCGTATGTGTATGTGGCTGCAACTCTGTTGATGCTCGACTTGAAGGTGAGTAAATAATGAAAGAATTTAAATTTTCTTGTCAACCATAACAGTCTAAAACTACTTGAATTCTGAGCTGACAGTTGATCTGACAGAAATTAAGACAGCTATGTCAGATATGCCTTAAAAAATCACTTCACGGGACGTCAGTGTGAACAATGCCTTATATTCAGTTCTGTCAATGTTAAACCAGCCTTAAAAAGTATCCAGCATTAACCACAAAGTGCAAAACAATACAGCTGGCTAATTTATTATGCCCTTCAGAAACACTACCAGACCTCCAGCACTGCCTTCAATATGACCACTTGATAGATGATGTTCTGTCAGCAACTACTAGTTCCACTGGTTTCCTGGTACCAGGACCATGACTATATGACAGAACATTAACCGAAACCTCCCACCCAGATACACACACCCTCACACAAATTCAAAGTCATACACAAAAGAAAACATGTAAGACAGAATAACACACATATGTGCTAATAGCTCATCTGTTGGTCATTTAGCATCAGCGGTAATTATTATAGCAGGCTAGCAGGACCATAAGCGCACAACCCACCCTGACGTTTGTTTTAAGCACCTCTATTGTGCTTATTTCAAACCAAATCAGGCTGAAAGGAGGGTGTGTGCATGTGTGCGTGCGTGTGTGTGTGTGTGTGTGTGTGTGTGTGTGTGTGTGTAAGCTAAAACATTTACAGATGGTGCTAGTACTGCCTCATCAAGAGCTAATCACGCAAACATGGGGCCGCTGTAGATACACTTCCCAAAAGTCCAAGAGTGGCGTGTGTATTTATGCCCACAGATTTGTGACAGTACACCGCATGTGCCTCACTGTGTGTGTTTGTGTGTGTGTAGGTGTCAAAGGCAGGATTTAATGCAATATGAGCCAGCAGGACTCTACAAAACACTTACAAAGTGAATTCTGGCCTTTTGCAGTCTGTCTGTCTGTCTGTCTGTCTACGTGATAGTGCCACAGTAGCTGGATCTTCTTTCTTCATGGACATGATGTACACATGGGTGGATAACGGAAGCCTGAAGTTTTACTGTCAAACTGAACCTGCCAGTTCTGAACAGAACTCCTTATTAACAATTTGCCAAAGTCACTCCAGGTAGACAAAATGTATACAAAACTAATAATATATATATTTTTATTTATTTTACTTTATTCTAATGAGAAATATAAACATGCTCAAAAAAAAGTGCAGGTACACTTAGGGCGTGTCTGAATCCACTTTGCTAGTTTAATGACGGAAAAAAACAGTCGGCACGCCAGGCGCATTGTCCAAAAAGGTTGTAGCTAGTCTCTTAATGAGTCATGGGTGTGTTTTGGGTGTAACATTCAATAAACCAATCAGAGTCTCATCTCCCATTCCCTTTAAAAGCCAGTTGTGCTTGCAACATGGCGGATTCGCTATTTAACATGGTGGAATTTGCGAGCGGAAAGACTGATCACTTCCCCAGAGAGGAATCCTTTCATTTTTAATATTAAAAATGTTTGTGTGCTGTGCGTCCCTGTGTGTGTAACAAGCAGTGTGTACCTGCCTATATTACTAAAATACGACCAGGTTTGTGTTGGTCAATGGCGCAGACATTTTCAGTTGCCTCAAAATAGCAATGAGCCAACAATGCGCTTGAACACACCTCATTTTCAGACCAGCACGCCCATGGACAAACAGGAAAATGATTACTGCGTCGGGCTGAAACTTGCAAAAAACACTTCCCGCGTCGGGTGTATGATAGGTTTGCTCCAAGTAAACAAGTCCTGAAAAGTGAAGCCATAACATTGATATCGCCCCCAGGTGGTTGGTCCCAGTATATGTCATAAACCATGTAATCGGATGGGACGTGAGACAAACTAAACAATCAAATTACACTTCGAATACATGTTATCCAAAAATAGTTTCTCTGTCATTTTAGGTCATTTTATCTCAAGCTGTTGTTAGTTCAAATGTCTTTTTTTAAAAAGTTTTATTTAGTTATTTGATGCTATCATTTTAGGTCGTTTTTATCTAGCTTTTGTTAGTTTTAGCACCCATTTCTTTTTTAAAGTTTGGTTTTAGTTAATTATTTGATGCCATAAAAATGGGCAGTGTGACATCATGATAGACAACTGTAATTGACAGCTTCTCTGAGCCCCAAGGCACCAATTTCTTTTTTTTCAATCAGGATTTTCTGGAGGAGATTGGAGCTTAACTTTAATTTCCATAACTGTTAATTTCACACCGACGTGATTTTTTCTACAGGAAATTGTACAAACCGATTCTGCGGGAGTGTGGGCGGGGCCTTGATCCACTTCACTCTTACTACTTGGGTCCCGAGTTCACTACTGCGCGGACTCAGGTCCCAAATCAGCTCAAAATGTCAGCGCCATATTGGGACATGGCGGCCTTTCTACAATGGACAGTGTACGGTCCACACGCATTCCCTCTTCCCTTGCTAAGGACCGACAAAACCAGCAATGTTCTAGCATGCAAAACATACCTTATGCTGATTACCAGCAATGTTGGATTTTTCAACAGTATGGGCCTAGTGAATTGTGTGAGGTGGCATTCTCCATTTCTTTGTCTTGGCTGAGCCCAGCTGTGAGCACTGTGCAGAATTTCACCGGTGTTCCCCTCAGGCTGGCTCCTTTATTCAAGTCAGGACCTACTGACTTCTGCACAGCTGCCTGTAATGGACCCTCCAAATCTGGCTACTATCAAAGGTCTAATTAGGGGTATGCATATTGACAGGTGCTTAGAAGGTAGAAAGAGACTTATGTGTGTGTTTATTGTGTGTTCGGGTGCAAGTTGAGGTGGTTGGCGTTTTGTTTCTTTGAAGATTAAAAAAAGAAGAAGCATTTTTTGCCATTTGAAATGTACCCCACAGTCCCCAAAGGGGACGCATTCAAACATTTCCAGTCGCCATGTGAAAGATAGAAGCTTTACGACTGCCTCATTAGTGTCTTGCATTTACCCAGGCTCCTCTGGATCGCCTTAAGTGATTGAAACACTTTGCTCTAATAGGTCTATTATAGACACAGTAAAGAAAGAACAACATGTTTGTATACTGTGCATATATGAACAAGCTCACTGAACAGTCCCTCTTACATAGTTTCTCATTCTAAGCCAATGTCAATATTATTTTGTACATTCACAAGTACGTTATTCCTTGTAGCCGTCTAATAAATCATTCACACTCAAATGTATTTTGATCTAAGAAATAGTCCCTTGTTCTCACTCTTTTCTCTCAAAGTTATTCTGTTCTGTTTTAGATCAAGTCAGCAGAATCCTTACACCTGAGAACAGGTTCTTCCTGTTAAATAAAAATGTACCTTATAGTAATCACAGTTACTTTTTTATTTTTTTAAATACCCATCCCATTCAAAGCACATAGAGAACGGTGGCCGACACAGGACAAAGATGTCGTCGTCTGAGACAGCAGAGAGTAGCTAGCGCTCTGTAGAGCAGTTTGTCTGTTTAGGGCTACTGTAGAAACATGGCGGCGCAAAATGGCAACTTCACTGTAAGGGGACCCGTGGTGTATGTAGATAGAAATGGCCCATTCTAAAGTAATAAAAACAAAACAGTTCGATATGTAAGGTCTTTATACACCACTGAAAACACAGGTATGTGTATTATATTGCATTTCTATCAATTTTATGAATCGTTCTACTAATTCAGGAAAAACATAAATAAGTTCTTGGGATATTTGCTAGGTCATGTGACATAAAATGTCTATGGTAAAGGATGCCACATCCAAACACAAACACAATAGCTTTGTCATGTGTCTGCACTGTCGTCTCTACATACAATAGATTTATGTCTACACCCATAAATATTTGACATGTACGTGACTTTGAGAAAGTTCTGGAGCCTTCTTGTCCAAAGGAAAGCATAGTACTGTTTATAGAGAGTGAGAGAGGGAGAGAGGCAACATCCTAAACTTTGGTTTGGGGAAATTACTTCAAAATGACCAAATTCATAGATGAAACAAACTCACTGTTCACTGTTCAGAATGTTTATAAATGTTGATTATTATTAAATTTCCTCTTCTAGGCTGATTCCTAGATCCATTTTAAAAACATTCTGGATGTTTTTGGGTGACTTACCGGGCAACATATGATTTGTATATATATATATATATATATATATATATATATATTTTATTTTATTTAGACGATGATAAACCAGTTTACAGATTTGTACTTATTTATTGACTTTCATTTTCTGTCTTTGTTTTCACAGGGAAGGGCATCATCAAGTAAAAGAGTGTCAACTACAGCTATTTCTAATCCATAGTGAGACTCACACACAGGAAGTGTGTGTTTATTTGGAATAGACTTATCTGTTTACTGTGCCTGGAAGCTTCACAGCAGGATGCTCAAATGCAGCTGAATGCTTTGTTTGTAAGTGACTACGTATTATTGTATAATCTTTATGTCCCACATAGGCTCAAGCTTTGAGTATGTGGGGGAGGTGAAACTTAAGTGTGCCTGTATGTATTTTAGTAGGGATGGCCAGGATATTGTGTGTACTTGGGGGTCAGAAGAAACGGGTTTAGGTAATTTGCTGCAGCTGAAGTTAAAACCAGCAACAGATATGAATGACAAATCTCTACAAAGCTGCAGGAAATCTATTAGCACCCTAAGGAACTAACCTTCAATGTTTTTTATGCTTGAAAATTGCTCTCTCTGTCTCTGTCATAATTTCCATATACCCACTACAATTTTTATCATTTTTTTTCATATGTGACATTTTCCTCTTAATACCATCATCATTCTGTCTGAAAAGACTGCCTTGTTTACCACTTATTACAGTAGCATTGTGTGTGTTGTCTTGGTATTCCCTGTGTTATGGTGACTAAATGTCCCCACAAGTATAGTAATGGCAGTACATTTTGACCTTGTGAGGACCATGAGGAAACAAACATATAAATCATACAGGATCATCTTTTTTTGAAAATATAAAGTTATAGCAGAGCGTTTTCTGTGATGGGTAGATTAGGGTTAGTGTAAGGGGATATAATGTACAGTTTATACAGTATAAAAACCATTACACCTATGGAATGTCTGCATAAAACATGAAAACCCAACATGTGTATGTGGGGGTTTCAAGTATAACCTACATTATGGGGACAAATCAAAGATGGCAATATCCAAAATCCTTATCCTTGTGGGGATTTCTTTATTTATTTTTATTTTTTTTGTAAAGAGCTTGTAAATCATACTAAATTTAAAAATGCATAAAGTTTCTGTGATGGGTAGGTTTAGGGTTGGGGATAGAATATATATGTGTGTGTGTGTGTAGCACTAACTTCAAGTGGCACTCTTACTGACCATTCACAGACCATCTGATTAATATTACACTCTAAAAATGCATTCTCAGTTTGATTGGCCAACATTATCCAATTTCCAGGAGTTAAAGTGCAGGCTTTCATCAGTCTGCCATGTTTCAAGTTATTAAGCTGCTACACTGGATTTGCCAATGTTTGCAGGGTTCATGTCATCCAATCTTTAAAATATATTCAGATGGCCTGTGTGCCATCCAGAATTGAATTGTGAATGCCTTTTAAATGCCGTTAAAATTCCCCAGTTTGACTTGAATTTGAACTGAGGTAGCAAACCAGATGTAGAATTGCAGGATTTGACAAAACATTTGAAACATATATATATATATATATATATATATATATATATATATATATATATATATATATATATATATATATATATATATATATATATATATAGTATAGATAGATAGATAGATAGATAGATAGATAGATAGGTAGATAGATAGATAGATAGATAGATAGATAGATAGATAGATAGATAGATAGATAGATAGATAGATAGATAGATAGATAGATAGATAGATAGATAGATAGATAGATAGATAGATAGATAGATAGATAGATAGATAGATAGATAGATAGATAGATAGATAGATAGATAGATAGATAGATAGATTGTCATAACATAATGGGAACGTTAGAAAAACATTCTTAGAACATATTTTTTTAACTGGGATTTTACTATTTAATGCACCCATTTTTTGCCAATATAAGCTGCAATGTAGACCAAACTTGTAAACAGTGTACTTAAGTGTACTTGTAAATAGGTGTATGTTTATCTGTTTGTGTACACAGCAGCAATAACACATCCATGTGTTGACTGAAAGGTAAATTAGTCTGTTGTCTGTAGCTCCTTACATCCTTACCACATCAGCACCACAGTGAATGACTCATTATATGTTTGTGTTCACTGCACATGGTCTTCGTTAGACACCAGACACACACCAGAGTGAATTCGTCTGTTGTTTTGTTTATTTGTGGGAACAAGAGCTAAATACGTAGACCAAACCACATGTGGTGAAAACGCTGTTTGTGTTCTGATCCAGATATCAAGCCTTTTGAAAGTTCAACAGATTATGAATATGATTCACACGATTCACTTTCACAAAGTACCATGTTATGTGGGAATCACAGCTGTACCTTTGTGCTGTCATGATGGAGTAACGATTCCACATGGACAGAAAGTTCCCTGTAATTAAGGAACGTTTTCAAAACTTGTCCCTTGAAGAATGAAAGTGACCTTTAGATGTGCGGTTCTCACTCTGAATGCATCATGGAACTCGATGCACTTATTGACTGATGTGGCTGTGAATTAAATTCCATGTTAAATTCCCAATATTATCAATGTCTTTGCTCATGCCCTATTAATGTCTACTTATACATGCTTCTTAATTTATCGCCACATATGTGTTGGGTGCAATTTTTGCAAATGTAGGCGCAATTAAGTGGCCTGGTTGACCACAGATACCGTAATTCTGACTTCAGATTCTTTATATTTTGCAATCTGCATGCATCTGCTCTTAGTTATGGTGGTTTGAAGCCTCTTACACATACCAAGGGCTCCTGACATTTTGATCCATGTTGCTACATTGTTTTTGTGTTGTGGAGAGTTACTCAGATGTCGTCAGAGAATGAGATTGACAGCACTTCAGGAAGAGAGGAGGGAAAGAGCATTCACACTGAAAGTGATTTGCTGCATTAATGCAACCAGAAGTCATTCGTTTGGGCATGATGTGACAGCTGAGGAAGTTAACTTACACAAATACCTGACTTAGAGTGGCAATTATCAATAGGGGTGAAGTCAGTGGAGATCACATGATCTATCTCCTGTGAAATAGTGTTGAGTGAAGGTATTTGTTTTGTCCCACATACAGCAATTTACCATATAAATGAGAACTGTGTCCGAAATTTTCGGCATTCTGATCAATTGATTCATGCTCTCATAAAATATTCATTTCATTGACCAGAACATGTCTAGGTCATATTGCGAAGAAAAAACACTGCCCTTCAAAAAAAAACAAAAAACAAAAAAACAACAAGTTGCTGGATTTAAATAGGCAAATACTTCAGAATCTATGACTGGATCATTATTGCTGTGATTATTATGTTTCTAGCATGTTATATATTTGGCAACAGTTCTTCTAACCCTAATTGATGGAGTGTGGACAACCATGTAGACGTATAATGGTCATTTTCCAGAATGACAATGTTAAGATTTATCAGGCTCAGATTGTAAAAGAATGGTTGGGAGGGAACATAAATAATCATTTTCACACATGAATCAGCACCTCTGAGTCCAACTGTTAATACATTGAACATTGATCTTGACTTCTCGATGGAAATTACATCACAAAATGTATTTCCATCAAGAGGTGCATCAATTTTTGGTTAAGATCTTGTATTGACGATGAAAGAGTCAAGCACTCTGTGAAGTCTACTCCAGCATATCTCAAAGACTTTCAAGTTCAAATGGGGTCCTATTAACTGCCGACTTCTGCACACTGTGCGCCTCAGCATTCGCTGACCCCACTCTGTGAATTTACCACTTTGTAGTTCGTATTGGTTCTTGAAAAGGGGATTCTGTTAAATAAAATACATTGCCAAAAGTATTGACATCCCTCCAAATCATTGAATTCAGGTGTTCCAATCACTTCCATGGCCAAAGGTGTATACAATCAAGCACCTAGGCATGCAGACTGCTTCTACAAACATTTGTGAAAGAATGGGTCGCTGTCAGGAGCTCAGTGAATTCAAGTGTGGTACCGTGATAGGTTGCCACCTGTGCAATAACTCCATTTGTGAAATTTCCTTACTACTAAATATTCCACAGTCAGCTCAAGAACAGTGTATAGAGAGCTTCATGGAATGGGTATCCATGACCGAGCAGCTGCATCCAAGCCTTACATCACCAAGTGCAATGCAAAGCATCGGATTCAGTGGTGTAAAGCACGCTGCAGTGGAGACGTGCTCAATAGAGTGAGAACACGTATCTCTGTCTGGCAATCCGATGGACGAGTCTGGATTTGGGGTTGCCTGGAGAATGGTACTTTTCTGACTGCATTGTGCCAAGTGTAAAGTTTTGTGGAGGGGGATTATGTTGTGGTTTTGTTTTTTAGGGGTTGGGCATGGCCCCTTAATTCCAGTGAAAGGAACTCTTATTGCTTCAGCATACCAAGACATTTTGGGCAATTTCATGCTCCCAACTTTGTGGGAACAGTTTGGGGATGGCCCCTTCCTGTTCCAACAGGACTGCGCACTAGTGCACAAAGCAAGGTCCATAAAGACATGGATGAGTGAGTTTGGGGTGGAGGAACTTGACTGGCCGGCACAGAGTCCTGAACTCAACCCGATAGAACACCTTTGGTATGAATCCAACATCAGTGACTGACCTCACAAATGTGCTTTGAGAAGAATGGTCCAAAATTCCCATGAACACACTCCTTAACCTTGTGGAAAGCCTTCCCAGAAGAGTTGAATCTGGTATAACTGCAAATGGTGGGCCAACTCCATATTAAACCTTACGGATTAAGAATGGTATCATTAAAGTTCATGTGCATGTGAAGGCAGGCATCCCAAAACTTTTGGCAATATAGTGTGTCCCTTTGGAGTGGATTTTGAGCTTTGTAACCTTGCAGATATGTTTTATGCTCAAACAGCAACATAACACACAAACTAAATAAAAAAAAAAAGTGGAAAAGCATAATAGAACCCCTTTAAGGTCTGCACAGATCATTATTTTACAAGTTGAGCCTGATGAATCTTGGCTTTGTCATTCTGTAATATGACCATGATACGTCTTCCTACATGGTTGTTTAAAAAATAAAAAAAGTTACTCACTCCATCAATTAGGGTTAGAAAGAACTGTTGCCAAACATATAACATGCTAGAAGCATAATAATCACAGCAATAATGATCCAGTCATATACTCTGAAATATTTGCCTATTTGAATCCTTTTTTTTTTTTTTTGGCTGAGCAGTATATATTGTTCAATTGTATAGTAAACCCTGTTTAAGGGTTTATATATGGTTGGTAAGAAGCCACCAAAGCTGCATTTATTTGATTGAAAATACAGTAAAAAAACAGTAATATTGTGAAATTATATTACAATTTCAGGTAACGGCTGCCATTACTCCAGTCTTAAATTTGCTGCTCAAGAAACACTTCTTATTGTTAACTGTTAAAAACTTAATATTTTGGTAATATACATTTTGAAAGAAAATATTAATTTCTTTAAAAAACATTGATTAACATCAAACTTTGGAATAGTATTTTATTTTATCCCAGTAAGTAGTGAGAACAAAATAAGAGTCATGTTTGAGAATACTGGGGCGAAAATGTCCTGGCACATTAAGAAAATTAGAATTTTGGGAAAATGTGCATAATTGTCTTGAAAATATATATTAAAAAATCCTGAAGAATCTTAATTACCCTGAAATAGGCCTCATTGTCATTATGCAAAGTATAATTGTGTACGTTTTTTCTTTTAATTTTAGAAGTGAAATGTGATCTGGACACGTTGTGAGATTCACCCAGAGGTGTTGAGAGATGAGATGGCAGGATGTGGAATGACAGTGCTGGAAACAGTATTGGAGACACGCACACAGTGACTGATTACTCCCGTGGGACTGTCAGGCATGTTATTTGGCATTTGTAGTTTGTAACTCCATCATCAGAGGAAGGAGAAGCAATACGATCACAGAGGAGTCGCAAAGGACACCCACATAAACACTGCTATTAACTAAACTAATACAAACACAGTATGGCTAAACAACCAGCCCTATACACAAACATGCCAAACTGAGTGAAACATATTTAAAAATTAAAAACGCTCCAATTCTTCCAAAAGAAAAACAGCCTGGAATACCTGTTTGAGTGTGAGCATACCACAAATAAACAGATGGAGTGCATCATGGAGCACAATAGAAAAGCTCTTTCTGTTCCAAGGGAAGAGGAGAGCATCTTGAGTGTAGTACTGTTTAATAAACAACTCGTGCTTCCAACCTGCTCTCATCCCTCTCTCCCCCCTTCTCTTCAATCTGAAATTCGTGACACGGGAAGATGAGTTACGTTCATTGTGACATCAATATTATAAACTTCCGATTACAAAAGTATAAAGCTTAATATGGTGTAGCTGTTCTTTGAATATTCCCACAGATCTAAAATTGAAAAAGTAATACAAAAAGATTATAATTACAACAAAAAATATATATATTTAAGATTTTAACATAATAACCAGTTTCTGCTGCTGTATCATTGCATCATTTCATTCATTAATTCATTAATTCATAGCCTGGCGTGGCCATACTCAATTCTAGTCAGAATATGAGTCTGGTACCACTACATTGAGCTTTGATTGTGGGGCGTGTTTCAACCGAGCCAGGAAAGACCTCAATTGGATAGACCCACAACCAATCAGAGCAACGGAGCGACGCGTAATGTTAGTTATCAAATGTCAACAGAACTCAACTGCACTGTGTTGTCAAGTCCGTGTTTTTCTCCATGTCCTCGGGTTGAAGCGACACCAATTATGTGATTATATAAACACAGGAATGCGAATTTTAGCAGGCAACCTTGCCAAAATAACATATTTTGCCAACCAAACGCCATTTTTTTCCGGACGGAAAGTTATTGTTTTGGGCTATAGTTTTGAGTTGCAACTGTGCGCGACATTGCAAAAAAACGTGGCAACCCTGTCTGCACGCATGCTGGATTAAGTAATGTTACAAGAAAAAGATGAGTGTAAACGATCTTTGCCAATATTGTAATAAAAGAATTTAATGATAGACAGAGTACTTACCAACACGATCATCGTTTCTAAGAGAAATAGTGAAGGTGAATGCATATACGAACAAGTTCTCCGTTTAGCAAATTCAACCCAAAGCGCCTTTGATGACGTGATGATTACGTTACTGTTGATCATCTGTCCATCATCGTCTAAAGCCCGCCCTGACAATTTCATTGGTCCGAACAGTTTCTGTTCGGGCATAATTACTCCTGTATGGAGCGAGGCCAGACCGAATTGCCCGAGCAAAAAAAATTGTGGGCGGGGCTAAATTCGGCTAGCATCCAGGCTAATTAATTAATTCACTACAGTATATATGCACACGTCTATCTATATATCTATCTATCTATCTATACAGTATTGTGTTCTATTTTGTGAGCAGACGACCATACCTATCCATAATTATGATAATTTTGCAGATACTATGGTTGTCACTGCAAATGCGATTTTAGCTATGCAGTGAAATTATAGCAATTTTTTTTTAAACCTGATCTCACAGAATTCCGTGAAATGAACAACAACATGCAACATGAGTTTATACTTTTATACTGTTTTTGATCAGTTTTTGCAATAAATACTTGTGACTGTAGGCCTGCTTTTATTTGCCTGTTATGTTTTATATTGTTGTTAGGTTTAGGTAGGACTTTAGTTGCTCGGTGGGCTATACATATTCATAAAATCATGTCTACTTTTACAAATGCAAAGAATTAAATGTGTTGGAACAGGGAATCCGTTTGTGGACCACGGATGCTGCCTATAGGCATCACTTCCGTGGACCCATCGGGAATTTTCAGCGATTCCGTGAAACTGCCACGGGTTTTAAGTTAACCCTCCTGTTACCCTCAAATCTGGTAACATTTTTTACCCACTGGGGTCAATTTGACCCCAGCAAATTTTTTTTTTTTAACAAAGGTTTATGTCTCAGGTCATTTATGGCTGACAGCATATCTGGTGGGCCCTGGAACCATTTTGATGACATTAGCGGCATTATGTCTACCCTGACATTCAAGTGGGGAGCGGGACCATAATAACTTAAACTACTAGTGCTTATCTCAATACTAGGTGTGGTTAGGTTAGGTTAGGTAAGGTTAGAGCCCTAAAACAGAGGGAAGTTGTTTGAATATAATACTAAATATATAAAAGTATGGCATGTTATAGTGACCTCAATAAAACAACCAAAACAAATGTGTGTAAAATTTAGATTTTTCCTATGTTTTATACAGCTAAAAGAGCCTGGGGTCAAACTGACCCCAGAGAACACCAATGCTACAAAATGTGTACAGGACATTGGAAAAATATCGTCATGTTAATTTTATGTTTACTCAGTTGTCCCCATTAAATTAGGAAAAGTCATTCATTCTGAAGCAATTGAGTTTTTACAGACTTTAAACATTGAATGGGGTCAAATTGACCCCAAAGGTAATAGGAGGGTTAAGGGGCCGTGTTCATTTGTGAATGATAAAGTGAACATTATTAATTTCTATCATGACTAAGAAGAGGGTTTCCGATAACAAAATATAAAATAATCTGTCTTACAAACTAAAACAACGTGAGTGGCCCAGAGTTTATCAATTCACAACTTTACTCCCAAACACCCTGAGGGCGGTTAGTGCAGCATCACACACAGCTGTGTTGACATTTCCTCAACACTTTCCATCCGCTCCACTAAATTAGAGCGCCCACAAATATAAACAATTAGCATTTATTTTACTTCCCGGATCGGTTCAACAACCTTGGTGTCTATCAGGAAATGCGATAATGTGTGATAATATTATGTGGAGGAGTGGACAGTTGCGGGGCGACTTTAAATGGGCTGAGGGAAAGGGGAGGGAGCGTGTGAGGTAGAGTCTTTCAGCTCGCGCTCATCTTCAGTCAGTCCATCGCGCGCTTGTTCACTGTCCGCTAGAGCACCGCTGCCCACAGCCACTGCTGGTAGACTAGAATCTTACAAATAGTCGTATTGAAAGGAGGAAAACGCCAAGACTTCTGACATTTATTTTGTATTTTTGGAGTCACATAAAACTATTTAAAGCGACATGTGGATTTACAAAATTTTGCTTTGTGTGGCTGTTTTGGTTTACTCAGGTAAGTTCTTTTTCTTCAGTCAGACAGACAAAGCTTCTTTCTGGGTATCATGTATCATGTTTGGCAGTAATAACTGTATCATGTTTGACAGTAATAGCCGCATCATGTTTTACAGTAATGCCAATAACTGTAGTAAATGATTTTAGGGCTGAATGGCATGGTTATTTTTTGGAGATGCTTACTATCTCTGCGGGAGCTTACATGATGCTATTTATGGGTCATTAATAGTTGGTTTTGACAAATGAACGTATCTTTGTTTCATGAAAGGAACATATTAAAGTTTTTGAAAGTCGTCATACAGATTAAGCTCTCTGATTTATTGATACACTTACATATATAAATCGTTCAATCAAATTATGAGTAGAGTCAGGCTGACACATGTTTACCATGTTGTTGTCAAATAAACAACTGCATATGATAGTATTTTTGGGTGAATCTAGAGTTTTGTCACAGTCTTTTATTTGATAAAACATATTAAGCTAAATAAAATATTACACAAAATAATAATGACAAGTGTTATTCCACATGTATATCATGTTTAAATCATAGGTATCATTTAACAACATGTAAATATACTTCATAACATATAATATTACCACGAGTAAATATTTATTATGCAAGCATGCTTATTTCTACTGCATTGTCAAGATTTGAAAGTCTGAATGAAATAAAAATGAACTATATTTACTTTGGTAATGCACATTACTAGTTTTGTGGTGAACAATAACCCATGCAGGTTACAGAAAGAAAAAAAATAAATAAAAGAAAAAAAAAGTCAAAATTTGATAATTTTCTTCCACTTCTTCTCTGATGTCAGTTTGGCATCTTGGGCAGAACATCCTCAAACACTCCTCTTCAAGGAGGAGGTGCACTAAAATCAAGCCCCTCCCTTTAATTTTTCTTACTCAATATTACTTTTCATTCAGATATATGCCTCTATATTGAAGTAAAGTTGGTCACAACTTCAGCTTCATGTGGACTATATATGACTCAAATGGCTCTTTTGCTGAATATTAGCATGGTTGTGATTTGGCCTTGCTAATAATATGCAGACCAATAGCATAGTTGTGAATGTGATGTTAATTTAATACAACAGCTATTTGTGTTTCAGATAAAAATGGCTTGTTATTTTGTATATATATTTTTTTCTCTGACAAGGAAAATTGTTCCAAAAAAAGCCAAATAACGAATTCTGATCTGAAACCCCACAAACACAGACAAGTAAACAGTAAAAAATTCCATTGCTGTTTCACTGTATATATCAGCACTATTGGGAACACCGCTCAGCCAATCAAATTTGAAGACCAATGCTAAATATACTGTAAATGAGTTTGCTACATATTTCATCCTAAATGATCTCTTCAATTTCTATTTTTAATCTACATTCTCAGAAAAAAAGGTACAAAAGATGTCACTGGGATGGTACCCTTCAAAAAGGTTCTAATGTGTACCATTTGGGTACTAATATGTCTTTTTTTGGAACCAATATGTACCTTTGAGGGACAAATATGTACTCTTTAGGTACAAACGTGTACCTTTAGAAAAGGTACAGCCCAGTGACAGCTTTTACCTTTTTTTTCTGAGAGTGTATTTTAAAAGCATCACAATGAACTGGGCATGCAGTTCATTACTCAAATTACACATGTATCAAAAGCGTCACAGTTCCCAAACATTGTATTTAGTTTCACTACGGAAAACTTCACAGATGTTGACATGGTGAGTGGGCTGTTTCTTTGTAAAACATCTGGATCAATGAGTCACCGACAGTGTGCGTGGAGCTGAAGCGAGAGATTAAGTGTTAGAGTGTGGCACTATGAAACTCGTCTTCTGAAATCAAAAACGCTTTATTGTTCAAAGCCTTTTAATTATTCTGAGTTTAGTCATTTAGTTTCTAATCTGCAGTATGTTCTGTGACATTGAAGAATCAGTGTGGCTTGTTGGTTGCTCTGATCATAGAGTTTATTGATTTTACGGCAATACATTTGTATAATGGGGAGTAAAACCTTTCTTCCGATGTACTGAGTCATATATATGCTCAGAGATCCTGTCGTCTTGCATGCATTAGAATAAATAGTCCTATGGGAGTTGGAATGCCGTACTGCTATTAGACTACTTTGATAATTGTATAAACATAGTCAGGTTACTGTCGGCTATATAATGAGATGACCCTGAGCTTGCTGTTGTGTACAGACTTAATTTCTAATGATATTCAGAGCTAGTCGAGAACTGGAGTCTCTTCAAAGAGCATGGCTGTTGGCTTTTGGTCAGTTTTAGAGCTTAGATGGAGAGATGGTTGGTCTACCATCAGTATTAAGGGGCTTGTTTCACATACAAAAACATGTCTGATCTTACAATGTGGTTTGTGGCTATGAAATTGGTGTTTTCTAACCATGCTTGACAGATAACTCAGTTCTTATGACTGCAGCTGGGATGGATGGGCTCTTGTGGTGGTTTTAGAAGGTTTGGGGCTACACACTCAGATCAGAGCCAGTTTCCGTTGGCCTTCACAATCCTTGCCACTTCCTCACCAAAGCAGACAGTGATTGATGGCTTTGCATTCTGATATACGCTCAAAAATAATCTTAAAATAAAACAATAAAACCCTCTCAAAAGCTAATTTATTGCTCCACTTTTTCCCCTTACTGTTTTAACCCAATAAGGTCACAATCCAGGATGTCCAAGAAGGATCCCCTGTTGAAAAAACAGCATATGCTGGTTTAGGTATGTTTTGAAGCATGGCAACTGGTTTGAGCTGGTTTATGCTGGTCCTTAGCTGGTCATGACTCATGAGCTGGTTTAAACTGGTCAAGTGCTGGTCCTAAACTTGTCCTAAGAAACTAGCTCTAGCTCAGTACCAGTTTATAACCAGCTCAAGACCAGCTTAAACCAGCTCAGGACCAGTTTATAACCAGTTCAGGACCATCTTAAACCAGCTCATGACCAGTTTATAAACAGTTCAGGACCAGTTTATAACCAGCTCAAGACCAGCTTAAACCAGCTCAGGACCAGTTTATAACCAGTTCAGGACCATCTTAAACCAGCTCATGACCAGTTTATAAACAGTTCAGGACCAGTTTATAACCAGCTCAGAAACAGTTTATAACCAGCTCAGGACAAGATTATAACCAGCTCAGGACCATCTTAAACCAGCTCATGACAAGTTTATAACCAGCTCAGGATCAGCTTATAACCAGCTCAGGACCATCTTAAACTAGCTCATGACCAGCTAATGACCAGCATAAACCAGCTCAAACCAACTGCCATGCTTCAAAACACCCCTAAACAGCATATGCAGTTTTATCAACAAGGTCCTAACTGCCCCACACCTGACTAGTCATTTAATGAACTTACTAGTAGGTTGTTGGTCAACTAGGATCGTTGTAAGTGTAATATGTTAGCTGTGTTTTATTTAAAGAAGATGCAGTTCTCAAATAATTGAGATGCAATTTCTCAGAGAGCTTTAGCATGCTAACAAGTTTAGTCTGATAAGGCTCTTGTGGATGTGATACCACATACATTACAGAAGGTTTCCTTGAAGGCAACATTTACCAAAAGTGAAAATTGTGTCATCTTTTACTCACATCATGTATACTTTCCATATTCCATGATGATTTGATTTTTCTTCTGTGGAACACAAAAGGGATTTTTGGGTCGATGCAATGAAAGTCATGAAACATTCTTCAAAATATCTACTGTGTTCTGCAGAAGAAAGAAATGCATCTTTTTTCTGGCGAATTATTCCTTTAACACAGACTAGCTGACTAGTTATTCAGACAGCCAATTTATGAAAACATGTAGATTTGCCCTTTCTTATTGTGATCTAAGCAGGTTGTTGAAATACAATTTCGTCATCTTAGTTCCTTTTTTGCTCCATATTTTATGTCCTATTTTATGGCCACTCTGCTCACTCCTATGAGACTTATTATCAGCCTTAACCGATAAATTGGAAGAAAAAAACTTACCATCTGTCATGAAATTCATGTTTGGATTCGACTAGTGCTTCTCTCCATCCTAACATGTATGTTCTGTGTGGCAGAAACTAAGAGGCATGCCCTGCAAGACTACCAGAAGACTGATGCTGTGCGCTTGGTCACGCCACCTGATGTGTCCTACATGTCCAAAGGCCGCAAGATGAGCTTGGGAAAGTGTGCACGTCGCTGTAGTCGCAACAGGAAGCTTCAGTTCACCTGCAGGTACAGAGATCTACAAAAGGTTGAAGCACAGAGACACTCCACCTTACACGTAACCACAAACAGCCAAAGCAGGAGTTCTGAAGAGTGTCTAAATAAAAGAAGCCCAGTTGGTGTTTCCAAAAAAGCTGATTTGAAATAGCATTGGTTTGGCTAATTGTGTACAACACAGTGAGAGGAAGCAGCTGGAATCTGTTTCACCAGTGGAAATCGAACATCAGCAGTCCCAGTATTTCCTATTTTGATGTTTCAGGTCAATGACCTCTGGTTACTTCTGCATAGAAAGAAAATGCAGCTCTTAGATAGAAATTGCATGAAGTTGCATGGCATGTGATCTTTAGCTCTTGCAATGCTTTCCTTTTTTTGGAGGCATCACCTGACTTCCAAATACAAAAATTGGACAACAGTAAAGATATTTTATGCATTGCTCTACATGATAATAATATCTACTGATGACATTACGTGTTTTAATTCAAGGTTAACAATCATCATTTTTGTCATTTGTTTTCATATGCTTAACATCATTTAATAATTAACATCTGCCATGTCTCTTTGCAGAGCATTCAGTTTTGATCAGAACAATGCAAAGTGTCATTTACTGTCATACGACAGCCTCACCATTGGTGTCCGCATGGAGAATGACTTCAACTTCGACCTATATGAAAAGAAAGGTAAACCTGTAAAATACTGCTTTATTCCCAATATACAGGTTCGACATAATTTAGACCAGGTAGTAGTTCTAATAGTTATGCTCAATATATCAACTACATGCAATTACATGTCAACTAACTCTCATTATTAGTAGAATGTAGGCTACTGTTAGGTTAGGATTAGGTGTTAGGGTTAGGGTTAGAATACAAAGTTACTAATAGTCAGTAGAATTTATGTTGAAGGACCATCAAAATTAAAGTGTTCACAGATATTAAACAGTCTACTAATACTGTAATGAGAGTGAGTTGACATGTATTTGCGAAGTTACTTATAGTTAGAAGAATGTCTAAAGTGGACCATCAACATAAAGTAATAAAAAGAAAGGTAATTTCATACTGTTAATATGAAAACATGAAAAATCTTATTTGATTATTCCGTAAAAAAATAAAGTTTTGATCATGATTGATTATTATTAGTGTTAATATTATTACATTGAGCGTACCTAAATTCTACTGTACAACAGTAATATTTTTGTCAAGTTAAACCGAATGACGGGTTGCCAAAAAAAGCTTTGAGTTTCTGTGTGTTATGATAAGATGATAGTTTTTCTCAAATGAAACTGTAAAATGCTGATAAATTGACTCTCAGAGCGGCTCTGGAGATGAAGTTCAAGCATTCAAGTCCTCATATAATAAGACGGCAGAGGCTGAAAACAGCGCGAGCGTCACGCGTGCTTTTGGTTCATTCACAGAGAAACACTCAGGATTTGTAATTTCCTATAATATCAGCTATCAAGCATAAAATGCCTATATCACACCAAAATGTGTGAATTGGTACATGCTTTGTTTTTAAACCCTTTTGAAATCTCAATACCAAGACATCTAGAGTTAAACCTTATGGCATGATCTGTCACTGAGGGGTTTTATAATATGAAGAGCTGTTCTCAAACCTTAGCCAAGTATTGGACTCCTAAGGATTAATTAAGTTTCAGTGTGAATAAATGTGAGATCAGTGTCCATGTGATAATGACACACTCATGCAAAAACACACACACCCACATTCTATCTATCCATCATCATGAGGAGGATGACACAGCAAAATGAATCTCATTCTAAGTCACTTGAAGTAAATACCCCTCTGTTCACTTCTACTTCTAATAGTACTGCAGATTATATGAAGTCTTGCCTTTACGGCTTGACATTTATCAAATTAACTCATGTTTATGTAGCACTTTATCAAAAACACAAAGATCAGGCTGGGATTTCTGTTGACCTTGCTTGTCTATATGTATTGCGGCTGACAATTGTGTGCAAAAGTCACATTTAGAGACTTTTAGCAACCTTGGACTTTTAGCGACCCCCCTCAAAATCAGATCAAACTAGTGCACGACATCAACGTCATTGTTCTCAGCCACTCCCTCTGTTCTCTGATTTGACCGGTTAAAATTTGACTGGAGAAAACCAGAGAATATACCGCAACCCCAGACAGAGTACTGAAGGAAAATGAAAATTGAGCGGAAGTACGTAGGAGGGCAGAGGCAGGCTAACAAAAGATTGCCATCCTGACAGAATCAGTCATTACAATTTCTGTGATCATGGTTTCTAATCGGTGGTCCTATGTCGTACTGTAAGAGAGGTTCAAAGACGGCCGTTGCGACCAAAGATAGCCTACAATCATTTTCTGACAGTGTCAGAAATTCAGCATGATCATTGCAGTGTGTTTGCTGCTATGGCCTGTGTCTACTGACCAGGCAATAAAAATGTGATATGAAATCAACGCAACATGGCACTAAAATGTAAAAATGCTTACCTCAAGCTCTTACGAGTCAATAGGTGTCATCATTGCAAAGTCAAGTCGTACCCAAGTTTAATAGATCCATGTCACACAGTGTGATTTGTAATGATCTTATAGGATGGCTAAAATATTGTACTGTATTCTGCGCTTTAGAGACTTTTAGAGACTTTAGAGACGTTCCAAAACATTAAAAGTGGTAAAATATTCATTTAACATTGACTTGAAGCATACACTATTGCCTAACATATTCAGAGTAGATGATAGGTTTTGTGTCTTGAAATGAATCTGTTTGATGAAAATTAATGAGATTTTTTGCTTCCAGAACCCGATTATTGCATTATCTAACGTGTGTATGTCTGTTGTCTTTTAGATTTTGTTAGAGAATGCATCATCGGCAATGGACTCAACTATAAAGGAAAGAGATCAGTGACCAAGACTGGAATTCAGTGCCAATTCTGGAATTCCAGAGCACCACATGAACCCAAGTAAGTGCTTACTCACTCTCTTTACCTCCCATTCTTGGTTCGGTCTCTCTCTGCAGGCAATTAAACTCAATTACCCACTATGTGCATTTCTGTGGCTATCAAAAGTCTTGTGGAGAGCAGATAGCGGTTAACATCTCCTTGGTATTTTTCAGTTTATTTATTTATGCACATATTACATTATTAGATAGCTAATGGCAAAACAGACTTGATGAGTTAAACAAATCCCTATTACCTTCAAATGATGATGAATGTGCAAGTTTATGTATGCTGCCTGTCTTACTGGCTTTGATTCGTAAGAGGGTTCTCGCTGTGTGACAGTAAGTGCAACTCAACGATTCTCAGAAGTGAAATGTCAACGGAGACAATTAGGTCAATGGCAGGAATGCCAACAAACGGCCAGTAGGTTCAAACAATTGCTTCCTTTCTTGCATGACCAAAAATAGACATTTTTGTACAATTATTCCTATGCATAAATAGTGTGTGCAAGTGTACCCAAAATATACATTTTTGTATACACTTACATCTAAAAATAAACATTGAGAAGCCATATGCAGCCTGGAACTGATGTCATGTTTGGAGGATTTGAGGGTTTGTGCTTAAGTAGGAGTTGACAGAAAGCAGCACAAGGCTAAGATAAGATACCTAATGCAGAACACGTTTTTGATACAAGTTCATTACGGCTGCAGGAATTCATTAGGGACACCACATGAGGCTTTCAGTTTACTTCCTGTACAGCAAGTCCATATGATAGATCTGCCCTATTTTTGGTACTAGGTATGTACAAAAGTTTCATGCTCTTTTTTTTTTCTTGAAAATGTGATTACCTTTCAGAGACCTTGACCCTACCACCAACTTCCCAACTGGATATCTCCCTCTCTCTCCTCTTTTTCCTTCAGCTATTTTTTATCTCTCTAATGGACATCAGCTCAGTTTTAAAGCCATCTTTTGATATGCTTGCCTCTGAAACATCACAGGCATGTTTTATCGGCTCAAGAAGCCAATGGACCTGAACGTTTTGAAATACTGAACAGGCCTGTAGGTCAGCTAATTTGTCACAGATTGCCTTTTTATCTGTATTCATCAATCATCTTGAATGTGGCTAATTTGTGTTGTGAATTGCACACAAGATAATTACCGTTTGGCTTAAGGCAATGATTTATTAATGGTTTACAAATATTTGCATGGCAAGAGTAAAATACTTAATGCAACTATTTGCATATACACTATATTGGCAAAAGTATTGGGACACCCATTCAAATAATTGAATTCAAGTGTTCCAATCACTTCCATGGCCAAAGGTGTATACAGTCAAGCACCTACACATGCAGACTGCTTTTACAATCATTTGTGAAATAATGGGTCGCTGTCAGGAGCTCAGTGAATAAAAGTGTGGTACAGTGATAGGTTGCCACATGTGCAATAAGTCCATTCGTGAAATTTCCTCACTACTAAATATTCCACGATCAACTGTTAATATTATTATAACCAAGTGAAAGCTATTGGGAACAGCAACTCAGCCACGAAGTGGTAGGCCATGTAAAATCAAAGAGCGGGGTCAGCGCATACTGAGGTGCACAGTGCAATGCAAAGCGTTGGCTGCAGTGGTGTAAAGCACGGCGCTACCAGACTCTAGAGCAGTGGAGACGTGTTCTCTGGAGTGATGAATCACGCTTCTCTGTCTGGCAATCCGATGGATGAGTCTGGGTTTGGGGGTTGCCAAGAGAACAGTACTTGCCTGACTGCATTGTGCCAAGTGTAAAGTTTGGTGGAGGGGGGATTATGGTGTGAGGTTGTTTTTCAGGGATTGGGCATGGGCCCTTAGTTCCAGTGAAATTAACTCTTAATGCTTCAGCATACCAAGACATGTTGGACAATTTCATTTCATGCTCCCAACTTTGTGGGAACAGTTTGGGGATGGCCCCTTCCTGTTCCAACATGACTGCACACCAGTGCACAAAGCAAGCTTCATAAAGACATGGATGAGCAAGTTTGGGGTGGAGGAACTGGTCTGCACTTGAACACTCTTGATTAGAGCGTCAACATCAGTGCCTGACCTCACAAATACACTTCTAGAAGAATGATCATAAATTCCAATGAACACTAAACCTTGTGGAAAGTCTTCCAAGAAGAGTTGAATCTGTTATAGCTGTATGTCCAACTCCATATTAAACCTTACGGATTAAGAATGGGATGTCAGAAAAATTCATATGCAGGTAAAGGCAAGTGTCCCAAAACATTTGGCAATATAATGTAGCGGCATTTCAGAGTTAAATAGTATGAAAGGAATAGTATCTTAAAAAGAAATAAGTTTAAAATGATGAGCACTTACATTAGATGAAGATACTAATCATATTGGCGACCCAACAAATGCTGTTCTTTATGGGGTGTGTCACCATGTCACATGACTAGGCATATACTACGAATCCATTCGATTTAGAAACTTTTAGTTTTAGAATAAATGGATTATTGGTTGACAAAAAAAGTCTGCAAATGTAGTGTGTAGTTCTGCAATGGCATTGGTTGTGTGATTGCGCTTTCAGAGCATTCATAATAACCAAGAATAAACGCTCTTAAAACAACAACGTCATAATAAAAGTAGCCTGTGTAGTTTTGACCTTCTCTGGCCAAAAGCTTTATACTACCCTATTCTCTTGCCAAAACCATTATTTGTCTACATGCATTTGTTGTTTTAAGGACAAAACTCTTTACTTTTTCCATATGTGAAAAAATAAAGAGGTAAGAATTTACCCGGGGCCAAATACATGTTAAGTTCTTGCATCACAATGAAATGTAGAGTAGCAGCTGCATGTTTAAGATACCAATAGTCTTGCCATTTTTATTAATACAATATAAATTATTGAGATCTTCTGTTGTATTTGGCTGGAAGTCATCAATGTGTCATGTGACACCCATACAAATTCTTTCATAAGTGATTCTCAGTTCATTTGTAGTGATGTTTTTGTATTCAATAAGACAAAGCAGCTAATAATCGCAAAGGATTGTTGTCGTCACTATGCAACTGGTTTAATACGATCATCAATCCTCACTCTATGCAGCTAAAAATTCAAGTCACGTGTCAAAGAGTAACTGTGTGTTGTTCAAGGAATTTGGAGCACTTTTGCTGTGTGTATGATTATATAAACATCACCTCTGTTTTTGTCCTCACTCCATCAGATTCTTATCCTCGAGGTATAAGCACAGAGATCTACGGGATAATTTATGTCGTAACCCAGACAACGCCACAACAGGTCCTTGGTGCTATACCACAGATCCCGGAATACGCCACCAAGACTGCAATATCCCACAATGCTCTGAGGGTGAGTTCAAAACCAGCATTTATTTGAAAATCATACTGAAAATATAATACTTAAATCTGTGAAATTTATTGCTAAACATTAGTTTCACGAGTTCACACATACATATAATAAAGTAAAGGTTATGTGTATTTGACGTGCTGTCCGAGGGGAGGGCTCCGAGCTTGCAATTTGGAACCCATAGTAATCTCCCCATCCCAGGTTGGGATAGGAATAGTTAGAAGTAAGGAGATGGGGTGCTGGAAGGATGCTGGAAAAGGAACAGAGGCAAGTCTGCATATACCTCTTATTTCTTTAATTGAGTTGATTAACGGAATGTACTCCTCCTGTGATAATTAGGTTCATTATCTGAAAATGCTCCTCCCGAACTTTGTTAATAAAACATCATACCTTGAGGAAAACTAGCATTTCGATTAGTATTCTTCAAGAATCTAGGAGAAACATTTGAGATGTTAAAAACTATCTCACGACTTGTGGCAACTCTTTCCTCTTGGTTTGCAGTTTAACCTGAGGGATGTTTAAACACTATTGTATGGATAGATTTTTAGCCTTTTAAAAACAAATGTTTCATGTGAATTGCTAATGTATTGGATTTAAAGCTTAATCACTTGAAAGAGAATGAAATCGCTTGATTGTTAGAGTGACCAGGGATTTTCGTTGATAGGAGATCACATCGAGTTGCATGCAAAAAAGAGGGGTTTTCTGCAGAGATAGGGATCGGACTAACAAAGAGAGCCTCTTGTCTATTCTATGAGTTGCATGGTGAATAATGGCCGGGAGGGTTTGTTAATAAATTAGTTTCCCATAATCAAAACCACACAGAAACACACACAAAAAAGGAAAATCATGCTTCATGAGAGTGGCTGACATTAACATCTGTTTCTACTACAGCAATCTGCTCCTTATACTGTGTGTACTGTACAACTAATAACAGGATTTAGAGAGATGACTTGAGCTGAGGTGACCTCCATCTGCTGTGATATTTGGTTTTGGTCCTGCAGTGACTAAGCTTTTTACTAAGTACTGTAATAATTACATGTTGCTGTAACCTTTGATCATATGAAATCTGTTGGAAACCACAACGTTCCTTTGGGGTTAATGCAAGGCCTAATGGTTGGTACGTCTGCCTAGTAAATTGAAGCGTCAGATGATTTATTATTAGACATTCTAAGGGCCACATGTGACTCTGTAATTGCTTGTCTTCTTGATAAATATGATAACAATCCCTGCAGGCATTAATCGTTGGTGATTAGCCTATGCGTTATTAACATGTACACTAATTTACTACCAAGATTCTGCCTCTTCTAACCTTTTAACATGACAACCAGGGTTGAACCCTGTTGTGTCATCCTCTACAAGCGTGCTAATGCTGCTCAGCTGTAGTCTTTTGGGACTCGTCCTGGTTAGCATTCTTACCAGGCATGTTCCTAATCCATAGTGGAATGCATGACGTGTAATGGAGAAAGTTACCGTGGACCGATGGACCACACTGAGAGCGGCCGGGAATGCCAGCGCTGGGACCTTGAGGAACCACATAAACATCTTTTCCACCCTAAAAGGTATGAGATCCACCAACAAGTGCAAACAGTAAGGCACGACATAAGTCAGACAGACTTCAGTTCATGATTTCCAGTCAATATGAGAAGCTTAGCCAATATGGCAAACATCCCTTTTGTTCGCCCTTTGTGTACTATGGTGAAGGAGGAACACAAGAGAAATGTAGAATGTTATGTTGGTCTGTTTTGAGTTAAGACATAGAAACCATTTTAAACTATCTAGCAACCACATAGCAACACACTAACAACCACACAGAACTCTTTAGCAACCCCATAGCAACACACTGGAAACAACATAGAGTGCTTTAGAATCGTGGTTGTGAGTTTTGCATGGCACCGCATTATTAAAAAAAAAAAAAAAATGATTAAGTTCTTCTTAAAGAAAGGAATCAGATATCAGTTGAAAAACTAGTCGGAGGTATAATAACTCAAACCATGAGTGGATCATTTGCCTCATGCCATTGAAAGTGAACTGTGGAAAACAACTCAGCTATGCTTCAATCTGTCTGAAATTACAATGTGAGAAGGCATCTTAAAGTGATGGCTAACAGCAGTCATGAAAAATTTAACTTTGTTTTGGAAAACACTTTGGTTCTTTGGACCATGCTCAATGGGCAGAATTAAGTTTCAAAGTTCCTTGCACATCTTTTCTTAATTACACATCTATTTTGTTTAGCATAGCAACTGAAACAGTTGACCACACATTGCTACCTAATATACTGTACGTGTGTGCCCTTTTCAGCCAGTAAATGACATTTTCATTTTGTATGACCTTCCCAGTCCCCGTGTTACATCTTTACTAGTTCTGGGAAACAACATCGTTAATCTTGAAATAAATGTCTGTTTGGCTTGTTTGAATACTCTCCCTTAAGAGTCTCTAAACACACAAAGACCTTTTTTTTAATATCTCAGATTGCATGCTTGGAAAATGCTCTTGAATTTACCCTAATCCGGAATGGCATTTGTGATTTTTAAAAATATTTGAAAAATCAATAAAGTGTTTTCCCACTTGACCTCGTGGGAACCGTGTCATGCCCCTGTTTGATATAAATCACTAATAAAATGACTGCTTTCTGTGAACCTACCAAAGACGCAAACTGTCTATGATGTCTTCAGCTTTATTTTATTATTTTAGAAGTAAAAGGAACTATAAACATTGAACACCACAAGGCAGAAAGTCTTCGCCCTGCACATGACCAGTCAGCCACAAAAAGTTTCAGATCATAGCCAACTTTAGTGTAAATTTCACACTTACATATAATCTATAGAGAGTAAATCTAAATGCTTATTTGGCGTATAAGTGTGTGCGGGGCAACAGGCTTCTGTCTTGTGCGCTTGGCTTAAGAAGTTCTGCTGTACCAGAAGCAAAGAGCATGCTATGTGTTTTCTGGAGGTTATTAGAATTTTATCCTGACTGTAAATCAAAGTTGCTGTAGAACTGGGATGGTTGATATGTGGCGTGTTAAGTGTGTTCGTTTTGCCTTTCTTATGACAGGTCCCCCGATAAAGGTCTAAAGGACAACTACTGCAGGAACCCAGACGGGCGCCAGAGACCCTGGTGTTTCACCACCGATCCAAGCACTCCATGGGAGTACTGTAACATCAAACAGTGCGGTGAGTGTGCGCTTCTGAGCCCTATGTGTAAGATGAAGAGACAGAGGAAGACAAAAAAAGAAGCTAGAGACAAAAAAAAAAAACAGAATGAAAAGAGGCAGAGTTTGCCAAATTTACAACTTCCTCTTCCTGTAGCCCAGGCTCCCCTCTCGTTTGGGACCCTCACAGGAATGTTGTTTGTAACTGGGAGAAGAGAGAGAGGAGGGTCCACCTATAAAACTCTCTCTCCTCTTTCTCTTTCCTCAGCTCTCACCCTGTCTATTCAGTAACGTGCCTCCGTGTTTATTTTTCCTCATCAGCGGAGTAGAGAGATCCCTTATCTGCATGAGAGAAATGTGCTTGAGTTTCAAGTGCTATATAAACCTTCCACGCTAAAGACAAAACACACGAATGGGTTTCAGACCCCCGGCGCACTCAAACACACCCCATACAGAAATGTAATATATGTACATAAATGCCCTTATATCCGAGTAGTGATGTCATATATGTTTCATATAAGGCAATACATTATTAGCACATATATACATCCTCATGATATATGAAGATATAGGTTTATACCATGTATGAAATACCCATAGAAGAATGATTATATATACAATACATATTAAAATGATTTATATGATGACTTTTTATATGGTACTGTATGTTAATGCCAAATATGTAAACAATATATGTCTAATTTATATATGTAAGTTTATTTAAACAACATATATGCAAACTTTAAGTGTGCTTGTATAGGATTTTATATGGATTTATATAGTGGTGTTTGAATCCTGGCATTTCATTCTAGTTTGGTTTTGGTTCAGGCTTCGGACATTAATGCTCCATGTGTTTTTCTACCCGTTGTGAGCGTACAGTTTGAGCATTTGCTTGTTTTCGTGAGAGCAAATAATTTTTCTTGGGCAGTATACACTCTTTTGTCCGTGTGTTGTGTGTTTTTTTAGCATGCGGCTTGTGCTCATCTACAGCCTTGTACTTTCATGTTTTGTTGTGTGCTGCATGTAACGGTTACCCTGTTACAGGGAGGACATTTTTCATCCTGTCCTCTAGAGGGAGGAAGTGGTTTTAAGGTTGCGAGTAGCATGGCAATGGAGTATGGGTGAAAATGCCTGGAATCGTGTTTGAGTGGTTAAGTGAATTGTTTGCAGAGAAGCTCACAGAGGACTCTGCAGGCCCGGTTCCAGAATCAAATAACTGAGGGTACTTCTGAAATTACTGAGGGTGCTCTAGTAAAGTTTCAGAAGCACCCTCAGTGATTGCTCCACCATAGCAGTTAGCATAGTCTTAGTCTTTTTCCAATAATAAGAATGTCAAAAATATTTTGCTACAAATCTGCCTTTACATTGCTTTAACGTATTACTAGTATTTTAACATGTCATCTTTCTGAAAACCAGAAAAAAGGTTTTGTGAATTTAGATTTTTTTTCCCGGTCATTACACTGTTTGGCGCATGAAAAACTAATTTATATATATATATATATATATATATATATATATATATATATATATATATATATATATATATATATATATATATGTGTATACACACTCACCTAAAGGGTTATTAGGAACACCATACTAATACTGTGTTGACCCCCTTTCGCCTTCAGAACTGCCTTAATTCTACGTGGCATTGATTCAACAAGGTGCTGAAAGCATTCTTTAGAAATGTTGGCCCATATTGATAGGATAGCATCTTGCAGTTGATGGAGATTTGTGGGATGCACATCCAGGGCACGAAGCTCCCGTTCCACCACATCCCGAAGATGCTCTATTGGGTTGAGATCTGGTGACTTTGGGGGCCATTTTAGTACAGTGAACTCATTGTCATGTTCAAGAAACCAATTTGATTGATTCGAGCTTTGTGACATGGTGCATTGTCCTGCTGGAAGTAGCCATCAGAGGATGGGTACATGGTGGTTATAAAGGGATGACATGGTCAGAAACAATGCTCAGGTAGGCCGTGGCATTTAAACAATGCCCAATTGGCACTAAGGGGTCTAAAGAAAACATCCCCCACACAATTTCACCACCAGCAGCCTGCACAGTGGTAACAAGGGATGATGGATCCATGTTCTCATTCTGTTTACACCAAATTCTGACTCTACCATCTGAATGTCTCAGCAGAAATCGAGACTCATCAGACCAGGCAAAATTTTTTTCAGTCTTCAACTGTCCAATTTTGGTGAGCTTGTGCAAATTGTAGCCTCTTTTTCCTATTTTTATTGGAGATGAGTGGTACCCGGTGGGGTCTTCTGTTGTTGTAGCCCATCTGCCTCAAGGTTGTGCGTGTTGTGGCTTCACAAATGCTTTGCTGCATACCTCGGTTGTAACGAGTGGTTATTTCAGTCAAAGTTGCTCTTCTATCAGCTTGAATCAGTCGGCCCATTCTCCTCTGACCTCTAGCATCAACAAGGCATTTTTGCCCACAGGACTGCCGCATACTGGATGTTTCTCCCTTTTCACACCATTCTTTGTAAACCCTAGAAATGGTTGTACGTGAAAATCCCAGTAACTGAGCAGAATGTGAAATACTCAGACCGGCCCGCCTGGGACCAACAGCCATGCCACGCTCAAAATTGCTTAAATCAGCTTTCTTTCCCATTCTGACTTTCAGTTTGGAATTCAGGAGATTGTCTTGACCAGGACCACACCCCTAAATGCATTGAAGCAACTGCCATGTGATTGGTTGATTAGATAATTGCATTAATGAGAAATTGTACAGGTGTTCCTTATAATCCTTTAGGTGAGTGTATAAATATTAAATTATGTAATATGCTATACCCTCTGCTCTGTAGAGGACACCAGAACCCCTTTATTGAGAAAATTAAAAGATATGAAAAGACAAATAATGGGTTTTATGTTATGACAGAATAATTTGATATACCCTTTTACTTCATGCAATAAGTGTAAACATGGTCATAAATGCCATTCCCAGCCTAGGCAATGCATCTACCATCTATCTAATCTATCTAGTTTTCGGACAATATGTAATGTAAAGGTGTAATAATATTTTCATACGAATGTCTTATATTTCATATTATTTTCATTTATATTTCATTTTCATTAAGTTCATAAGTTAATAAGTATGTTGTCAGAGAAATTAGCTAAAATATAATGTCCTCTATGGAGGTAAAACCTCTAATCTGGGTCTCAGGAGGATATTTCTGTCTCGTGCAGAGTGAATCTAGCATTTATATTTAGATGTCAATTCCGATACTTTGCAGCATGCAGTTGGCCGTTGGTCCTCTAATGCCCATTTCACACTGCCCAATTTTAGCCCCGATTTTGACTCGCCGTCAGGTTTTGCGAAATCGCTGACAATTGCCCGAAATCATAGGCAAATCGGTGCTCGTGCACACGAGTGACAATCACGTAGTGTGAATGATCAAAGACACTATCAGAGAGACTCGCTGACAAGTCGCCGACGCCCACAAGATATTTGGCATGCTAAATATCTGGGCCTGTCGGCGATTTAAAATCCTGCTGTGTGAAATGCGTTCTGACTGAAAATTACATCGGCGATGACTGACAGCCAATGAGAGAACAAGATGGACAGCGGAGGTTCAGGGAGGTGTTATAGAACAGAATATCAGTATTTTAATAGATATATTTACAATTCTTTCAAACAGAAACAAAGCCCAAACATTTGCAGCATGTCCAGCCGCAGCAGCAGAACATTGCAAAATGATTTATTTACCTCAAACTCTCTTTGCAGTCATTGCTCCCTGTGTATATCCAACAATTTCCTCCGCCATAATCTTTTCTCCTTTTTCTCCTTTTCGCTGCAAATCAGTGCACAGACAATTTGGAACGCAAACTTTCTTCTGTTTATAATTTTGAATAACAATTCCAGTCTCGCGCGAGAACTCCAGTCTGACGCACGTGTGCTCTCGCGTTGTTTACTTGTCACATCGCACGTGGGTTTGGTTGGGAACGTTGGGAAATGTAGTTTGCACACCGGTGAGAGAGAGTTGTCTGCGATTCTTCCTCTTGTACAGTCATGCAGTATGAAACCCCGTCGCCGATCCATCGTGCAGTGTGAACACAGCAGTGACTGAATGCTACCCCAGATAGTCATGCAGTGTGAAAAGAGCAGTGATCCAACGAGTTTGAAAATCGTGCAGTCTGAACTCGGCATTAGCAACAATAGTTTTAATCAATGACTGTAGCCTCGAAAGCGAGCCAAGATCGCTACGATCACTAAAATGCTGTTGCTTTGTCAGTTCATTGCGATCTCACAAAGTTCTGTTATAAAATTACAAAAAACTCTTACTTACAGTGTGTCTTGACTTTGTTCGTGTATGAGAGGTTGCGCAAGCCTGTATTAACTCAGCACTGAATAAAAACTCTGCCGTTTTGAGCGTTGAGATTCTGATCGCGTTCGAGAGATCAACAACTATATCTGTGATTGGCTACATCGCTCACCGCTGCAAAAACACGCTGTAAATAGATGCATTTGACACTCTCCAGAGGGTTTGAGGGTGCTTAGCCCCCTGGGACTCTGTAATGGGGCTCTAGTGCGCTGATGCTTACTTCTCACCTGTGTTGGATTGTGCCAGTGCCTTATCTAGGATTTAGGATTGGATATCTTCATTGCCTGCTGGGACTGGGACTTATACGACACTCAGATAAAAGACTTGCATTGCAGACTGTATATAATTTTCCCTCTACGGCCTTTTGAATTGTTTGGTACACCTCATATATATATATGTTTGTGTTTATTTGTGTATCACTTTAGTATTTTGGGTTTGAGTTTAATTTACTGTTTATTTCTTTACTTTCAGTGTTAAGCTTTGATATTCATAATGCTGTCTTGGATTTCTGTCCATGTGCAAATTGTTACTCTGCTATCATTCAGTAATTCAATAGATACAATTTATTTTCACTCCCTCATTAAGACTCTAGCAGTTACTTTGAACACAAACTATTGGCAACTATTTTATGAGGCTTTCTTACTGTAAAGGCGAGCCAGTTACAAGCATGAAGGGGTTTGTTTGTGTTTTGATTGTTTATTTTTGAAGTCTAATAAAAAGCCCATTAACCTCTGCATCATTGAGTCCTTCATCCCTCGCCTCACCTGACAATAAGTAACATTAAAAATATATTTTAAATGTAATTTGTTTTATACACAACTTCTATTCTAAGAGTTATTTGTCACATATATAATTTAAACATATATAATATGTGGAATAGAGATATATGTCAATGTATGGAATTTCTGATAGCTGTGAATATATGTGCATTTATGTTTTTACTATATATTTCATATATGAGACATATATGTTAAAATATATATTATAAATACATAAACATGTAATATATGGGATAAATGTATATGTCAATATATGGAATTGTTCCAATTTCAAAAGGTTTCATATATGTTTTTTACTTTATATATTGCATATATCACATGTATTGATATTTCATATATACACATATATTACATTTCCGTATGGGACAAGCTCACAAGTGCCCAAAAACCCATTATTATAATGACACCCCCTCCTCCTCATCGCACTGCCTCCGTTTATTTTCATTAGCAATGCAACGCATGGTTCAAGTGGCTGCGAGGCAGAAACTCAGGCGTCCAACGCTCAGGCACTTTACCAGAACCATGGGGGTCGCTTTTGTTTTTCAGAACAGTTTGGCAAGCCCTGCATCATAACCTTGAGCAAAATCCTGTGATGGATTCTCAAAGATCACCGTCCTTGGAGACACTTTTCACCACGCTTTTTCCTATTTGGCAGAACGCAGCTTCTTTTCAAACACCTTGACATCTCAATAAGCAGCTAAACAGAGTTTAAACATGTATGTCACTTCCCACCTGTGGAAATCATGACAGACGCATCTGCTTTTACAAGATGTGGATTTCATCCTCTTGCAGAATGAACCAGACTATTTGATCCTCTATAAAGATAAACATGCTTTTAAAAATACCACGCTCCTCTGCAGTAAACACAGCAAGACTTTAAGACACAGAGCACCTCATTGTTTCCAATTGCTTGGCCTTTGCATTTTAGTATTATTTAACAGCGCAAAAAATGCTAACCTAGCATTGAATGAATACAATAACATCACATATGCTGGGATCCACTGAATAAATCCCACTGTGAGAGTTTGACTTTGGGTTTTATTAGCAGGACTTAGCCTATATCCCCATTCATTAGCAGACTGAAGCACTTTCAGGTTACTGGAGGTAAACATAATAACTCTAATGAGCGTAATATATTGCAATGAGATGCATGGGCAAAAACAATACATCATTCACAAAACGCTTACGTCTTACCCTAAAAAAAGCTCTGTAGGCTACTGTTTTAGCATTTGTCACAGACTTAGTGACTGCTTTGACTCATTCAGGAAGCATCTCTCTCCATTAAGCGGGACAAAGCTGTTGTTATTCCTCCCTGAGGCAGTGCTGTCTTACAGTTAATGCTGAATCTATGATTCAGTGTTCATCATGCCTAAGGAGTGATATTATGCCTCATTTTCTCACTCCCTTTGTCTTTCTGTTTATGTTTTTCACCGTTTGCTCAGATTCAGACAACGGCGGTGATGTTGACAACACAACAAGTTGTTTCCGTGGACGCGGAGAGGATTATCGTGGAACGGTTGGCATCACCCCCGAGGGAGTGACCTGTCAGCGATGGGACGCCCAGTTTCCCCATCAACACTCTTATACTCCACAGAATTATCATTGCAAGTAAGAAAATGCATGGGAAAAAAAGTATTCATTAGGTAATCATAAATAGTTCAAATATGTGTTAGCTGGACTTCCATGCTGGTTTATGTTCATGCACATGCATAGCCAAACTTTGATGGCCTTTTTATAAGGTGTCAGGCCAAAGTCTTACTGAAAAATCTACTTGCTGGCACAGATATTAGAATTCTGCTTAATACCCAAAAGACTATATATGTATGTATATCAGGGGCATGCGTTCCATATAATCTGTGAATGCTCTGCATACCCAAGCCATTCATGGACTCACTGATTAGTATTAACATTATAAATTACTATAAATGTCCTTGTTTGAGGTGTACCATAAAGCTTACATGATACCATTTTGGTAATACATATGTAACTGTTTGTCTGTCATTCATTTATTTTGCCAAACAACTATAATTTTCTTCAACTCTATGGGAGATTTCATGCACAGGGAACGCTGTCTGCGGAAAAATGTGATGTTGCTGATCTCAATCCACATCACATTGTGTTTGATACAGAACTAAAGACTAAATCTGATAAAAACTCCTAACTGAACACGTTCTCAAATTGTTAACAACATCAGCATTGTGTGACTATGTGTATTTAGTGTGTATTAGCGTTACCTGTAGATTTCAGTTATCTGTACTGTCTAATCTTTTGCTTTTGACTATGGGTGAATCTGATGTCACTGATGATTGTCGTTTGGACCTTTCTGGATTACAATCCGCCATCAAAATTACACATTTAATTATTCCAGCTGCTGTGAGAAAATGCTATAAATGATCCACCACCTGCAGCATCCTCACATGCGATACTCCTTCATGTATACAGACGTGACATAATGATACAAAGACATGCTTGAATTTACCCTGGAAATCCACCTGTACCACTCAAATTATAATACATTATTACAATCTTACCGTCGTGAATCAGAATAAGGTAAAAGATGAACACTGGCTGGTTATGTATTTGCTCATAGTCAGATTTTGGATAATTTTTGGTCTTAAGCCGATGCGCTGTAACATTTAAAGGTGAAGTATGTAGTTTCTGTGACAATTCCCCCCTAGTTGAATTTCAAAAATACAGCATATTTTGCAAACTGCCCTTTCACGCGTCATTCCTCCCTCAATCACAACTCTTACGGGTACTTGTGACAGCAAAATCTAGGCTACTTTCAATGAATGGTCAAACTTTTAGCTGTGTTGCTGTGTCACTGAGTAGCTAACACTGGATAGAGCGAACACGAGCGTCTCGCTTATAATAACCCAACCCATTTTTGACACGCCACCCAGCATACCCAGTTAAACAAGTCACTTGCCATGTTATTAACTGTATGTAACCAGTTCTGATATATTGTGCATCTCCCAAAAATACATGTGTTCACCAGGTATGCTGGTTTTATCAGCAGGGCTTTCTGCCAGGTTCTGTCATCACTAGGAAAACCTGAATGTTTCCTCTCCCAGATTCTTATCTGTCATATATATATATATATATATATATATATATATATATATATATATATATATATATATATATATATATATATATATATATATATATATATATATATATATATATATATATATATATATAAATTGCAGATAATTCTTCAAAAGTAGTTTTTAAGCTCAATCGCAGTCTGTTCAACATATGCTGTGTAACAGTAACATGTGTGATGTGTGTAAATATGATTAAAAGTATGTGTCTGCACGCCAGGGATCTCCGGGAGAACTACTGTAGAAATCCTGATGGTAGTCATCTCCCATGGTGCTTCACGACTGACCCCAATGTACCTGTGGCGTTCTGCACGAACATTCCTCGCTGTGGAGTCCCAACCTTGAAACCTGAAGGTAAGAGTCATACATGATATATAGTGATATAGTATAGATATAGTTTGACGTTCCTATTGAACGGTATTAGTATTGGAGTGTTTTCGGTTCTCATGCACTGATGAAGTGCTTTGAGATCAGTAAAATGTTTAAACCGTTTACACCTCCCTTGATTTATTAACTTCATAACCACTCAGATACTATGGGCCCTATCATACACCCGGCGCAATGCGGTGCAAGGCGCCATGTTGTTTAAATAGCAAATGCGCTCGCACCCATCTGTTCGCCGATCGGTGTGCTGGTCTGAAAACGAGGTGTGTTCAGGCGCATTGTTGGAGAATTGCTATTTTGAGGCAACTAAAAAACGACTACGCAGTTGACCAACAAAAACTTGGTCTAAAGTCAATAGCACAGTATTTTTTGTGTTATTTAAAGGGCGCATTAGTAATATGCGCTTATAGGTGGGTGCACAAAACGTGTACACTCTGCTTATTACACACACAGGGATTTTAACATTTTTAAATATTAAAAATAAAAGGATTCCTTTCTGGAGAAACGTTCAGTTTTTCTGCTCGCAAATTCTTCCATTTAAATAGTGAATCTGCCATGGTGCAATCTCAACTGGCTTTTAAAGGGAATGGGAGATAAGACTCGAATTTTTTTTTTTTTTTGCACATTATGCCTAAAACACACCCATGACTCATTAAAAGACAAGGTACAAACTTTTGGGACCATGCACCTGGTGTGACAACGGGTTTTGTTTAACGTTTAACTAGCAATATATATATATATATATATATATATATATATATATATATATATATATATTACACACAATCGGGTTCATTGCAAGTTATTTACATCAACCATATCCATATTTGTCATGCTGTACATACATTTATTCAGGTCATAAATTCTTACAGACTAATTTGAGCTCAGGGACATAGATATACATACAGTATGTTAAATATCAGCACAAGTCCATTATTATCAGAACGTTCGTGGGGAAATTTGCCTTTTTATTGAAATTTTGATACTTTTAAATGCATTTGAACATTTCTGTGGCTTCCTAAATTAATTTCTAAAATGGTAAATCATCTTCAGTAAAAGCACTGTTGCAGCTTATTAGAGAGTATCTCAAGCCAGTCACCGTTTCTGTGTCCTTGACCGGAGACATTTAACCCTCAAATTGCTTCTGAAGTAACGTGATATGGTTTTGCCACCTCTGTATCGATGTGTATTTCTGTACTGTGAGTTATGCAATAGCGAAAATTCCAGTACGCCAGGCAGGTTTACAGACAGTAACCATTAAACCTATTACACTTATTTGCTTTTTTAAGAAACATGTTTATAATCTACTGGCTTGATCTTGTTTTCCATGATGTTATGGCAGGCATTCTTCCAACTTTTGTTTCGTTGGCTGGATAAAAAAAAGAAGGCTAAAACTTTTGAAGTCATGCCTTCTTTGCATATCAAAAACGTCCTTGCCTTTGTTCTTATTAATCCTCCCCAGCAAGACATAATATCTATATAATTTATTTTCATGATGCTCAAGAATGCCATAGCTCTTTCTCCCTCCCTTTCTCCCTCTTTCATTTGCTCTTTCTTGGCTGTCTTGGCATCGGTACACTGTGGTCCCTGTAGTCCGATCTCCACGGTCACTAATGGGGGCTGTTTGAAACATGTGCAGGGAGCAGGAGCTGCAGTGTGGGAATGAGACAGCATGAGTCAAGCATTAATCACTGCTGACAGCTTCGTGTGACTGGCAGGGCCCAGGAGATGCTTCATAGAAGGACTCGCACAGGCGCTGATGTTAAGATCGATTTAGCTGGTGTTCCAATTGAGGCCGTTGGGATGATCGCTCGACTATTGTGGTGCGCTGGGAGCCCTGCTGTGTTTCCATAAGCACTGTGTTTCCACAAACCTGCTGTGTTTCTTTAAGCACTTCGGCTTGCAGAGTTTGATAATAATTTTAGGTTAACAGTGCCTGATTAAAGGCAGAGCTATCATTGGGATAATTACAACATCTATATTTGATCATGCTGCATTGCATTTATTTTTCACTTTATTCAGTGCATATATTTAGAGGTGCTTGCTAATACTACTGCTTGTACTTAGTGTAGTACTAGTGGGTTAAGAAAAGTGCACCAAATTTTTTTTCTGTATGTAAATTGTTTATACTGTTTGTCTATCCCTTATCTCTTTTTAGATATGCTTATTCATTTGTTTGTTTATCTATTTTTAAGTGATTTTATAAACTATGAAAATAGCCTCATTAGCTGCTGTCGTGGCTTAAAATAAACATGAATACATTCTGCCGTGTTACTCATCCCGCAATGTTTGTGAAACGGATATCAACCTTTACCTCAAACTGTGTGGCTGGCAGTGCTGTTACTGTTAACTATGTATATATAAATTCTGTAATTGAAGTTTTATATTGATAAATTAAAATAAAAAAACCCTAAACAAAAACATCACCCATAGGATTCTGCAGAGCAGTTTTGACACATAAAGTAGGGTCGAGCTGGCCGTTGCCATCTTAGCAGCGCATCACCGTGCGTCACTACCAGATAACAGAAAATGGGCAAAGAGGCGGGACGTGGGCGGAGCTGAGGTGACGCTTTGACTAACAGACAGCAGATAAATGGCTACCCACCTTCCACTCAAAGTGGCCACGCCCTTAATTATGCAGAACTTTAAGGCTTTATATAATGTAAACGAATATTAGTTATAAAAAAATTCACCCCCCCTCAGTTGTCATGAAGGGCAAAAATAGCCTTTTAGATCAAAACTAGAATTTGTACACATGTAAAGTTGGGCATTTTAACACGGGGCTCAATGAGATTCTGCTCCCTTCTGGAGCCTGTCCCTAGTGGCCAGTCGACGAACTGAAGTTTAAGTCACTTCTGTATTGGCTTCAAGAGAACCCGCGGGAGGTTGCCACTTGGTAAAAAATTATTAAAGCTTTTTAGAAATATAAAAAAATAATAATACAAATCAAAGAAGCACATTACAAAATTACTCAAGTTTAAACTACAATTAAAATTAAAACTGCACATATAGAAACAGCAGCCAATTTAGAATTGTAATACATGTTGTAAGTATATAAATAATACTAATCACTGGCGGTCGGTTGAGAAAAAATGGGCAAAAACCTGAGCAATTTTTTGCCTGAAAATGATAAAGAGCAGAATGTGATTGCAAGTTTTGAATGCAAGCACCACTCACATTTTGTTTAGAACACATTCACTCACATCTGAATGTTGAAAAATGTTGTTGCTTACAATAACTGCACACCCCATTTTCTTTTTATCTCTGCTTCT
Source organism: Gobiocypris rarus (assembly GCA_023029165.1). NCBI lineage: Eukaryota > Metazoa > Chordata > Actinopteri > Cypriniformes > Gobionidae > Gobiocypris > Gobiocypris rarus. The sequence continues at coordinate 16,369,609 of CM040918.1, read as the reverse complement.
CTTTATTTTTGTTATTTCAGAGTGTTACACGGGCATCGGTGACGCATACAATGGCAGACATGCAAAAACTCGCTCAGGCATCCCCTGTGCTCCATGGAAAAACCACAGTGAAAGGTAAAAGCTGGCCATCCATGTCTAGACTGCAAAATAAACTTAAAGCTGAAATGTATATTTAAAGTTGTCTCTGCATATTAATCTGAGAGAAAGTATTTGATAAAAAAAAAAATCCCTTCAGTTTTAAACTGATTAAATAACAGCCTCAGCCTTAGACAGAAGAAATTGATTGTTTATAGTCCTTTGGTATGGGTGCACACAGTTTTCTCTATGCATTTTTTATAGTCTAGTATTAAGCAGATTTATGGTGGTACAGTGCATAGTTTTAGTCATAGACATTGACTCAGTTTCCATGGAAACCAAACTACCCTGGTCCACAACTTGCAAAGCAGGATCTCAAGGACAATCCCATAATGCCGTTGTGCTGCTTTGCAAGGTGAACAACTCCATTTAATCATTAGGTTCAAGGGTCAACCGCAGCAAGTTTTCGTTAAATTGGGGAGAGTGAATAAACGAGACGGATGCTCTGTGAAATATCTCATGTTTTTTACATGTATACAGACAAGCATATTAAGCTCTCAAATATTCATGCACAGTTTTACTTGAGTGTTAAATAGCTATGGTTTATATTTGTTCCTGCCAGGTGCGGCCTGTTTCCTCTAATGCAGTTATGGTTTTGCCTGTTTTTAATGTGAATTGGCACAATATGTAGTGAGCGTGTGTGTGTATAAGTCTCAGAGGAGTTGAACAATCTCTTCCACACCAGGCCTGTGTTGTTTCTGCCATCCACACTCACCCTGAGATGTGTGGCGTTAAATAACTTCCCTGTTTTATGAACAAGTTCCAGGTCAAAGGTCGGCCTTTCCAGAACCCCGCCAGGTCATTGATGCAAAGCGTTCAGGTTTTGTTTGTCTTCGTTGAAAAAATAAGACCCTCGCAGTTTTCTGAGGAAGAAAAACACTGTTTTAGTGGAGGACCCCCGTTCTGAAGATCTCTAATTGATAGTAAACGTGGAGCAGTCGGAGTGACTCAATTCCCAAAAAATTACAGGCAGGCCAACCCAGCTGGAACGAGATTCTTTAGAGCCACCCTCTGACCCCTTTCCTCAACCTAACCCCATTCCATGAACACATCAAAGCCAATCAACTCCTTTATTTGGCCCGCAGCCTGTGAGCCGCCACGGCCGGGTTGCGAAGGTCACTGTTGGGCAGGCATTAGGCATAGATTGTTTACATTGTATGAACCCTAGCGTAACACGGAAAAAAGATCATTGGTGTTATGCATATTTGTGCTTTTCATTGTAGCACTTTTGGTCTCTGGTGAACTTTTGGAGGATCGTAGCATCTTTACATCTGTGAATCTTCCTGAATCTGACTGATAATGTGGAAAAGCTTAGGGAAACATGTCATGAGTAATGCACAAGCTAAATACTTCACCTTGCCTCCTAAGGGGAGCTCTACACAGCTGGGGCTTAAGATGAACTTATAAGAAGATGTTTCTTTGGACTCTTTTCTTAAGTGATTTTAGATGTATTGTCTTGTTACAAACACTGGATAGAGGGTTTGATTAGTGTTAAATGGCTTTGGATGTGCCCGAATGATGCACCTGTTTTGGATGTTTATATCTAGACGTGTAATGTTAATTTTCACTCTTAACACTCATCTTTTAAAGCTGCACATGTTCCGAAAATGTCCTGAGTTGTAATGATGAGGTTTGTTTTCATTCTCAGTAACGAAAGAGAAGTGGACTTGCTGACGGCTGAACAGGCGGGGAACTTCTGCAGAAACCCGGACAAGGACAAACACGGCCCGTGGTGTTATACCAACAGCTCATCCATCCCGTGGGATTACTGCTCTCTCAAACCCTGTGAGTGAGCAACACATGTCTGTGCTGACATTACAAACTGATTGAGACCTTTGGGTTCACTAAAAGTGCTACTTGAAACATGAAGAGGCGAACACAAGCTGAAGAATAGAGGGCTAATGTAATCCACCGACCTCAAAAAGCGAAATGCTAAAAAGCTATAGGATTTTGCGATGTACTATATTAGGGTTTCTGTACTTTATTAATTTAGAAAATACTACCTCATCATAAAATAACCAGAGGCTGGAGGAGAACTCAAAAGCATACAAAAGTAATGATAAAAAGTGTAACATTTTGAAGGGGCAAATTAGTATTTTTTTTAATCAGGCCCTTTCATTTATGACTATAAACCACTGCAAAGTTGCAAATAAGTGGCTGGATTATAGTATTGTATGGTAAGTCATTTGTTTGAATCGGTTCCTTTTAATGAATTGGTTGAATGAGTTTGTGTTCAAAACTGTGTGTTCACTGATTTGATTGTAGTCGTTCTTTAGTTAATCTACCGTGTTCTGTAAGATTTTTAAATGATTTTGGAAGAAGCCTTTATTCCCACCAAGGCTGCATTAAACAGTTTTCTATTTGACTGTATTTTAAAATAATTTAATTCCAGGGATGGCAAAGCTGAATTTTCAGCAGTCTCCAGTGTCATTTATATCCTCAGAAATCATTCTAATATGCTGTTCTCAAAAAAAATCGTATTATTATCAATTTTTAGAGCAGTTGTGTTGCTTAATATTGTTGTGGAAACAGTGATACAGGATTGTTCAGTATTCTTTGATGAAAAGAAAGTTCAAAAGAACAGCATTTATTTGAAAAAGAAATATTTTGTAGCATTGTAAATGTATTTACTGCCAACTTTGCTTAATTTAATGCATCCTTGCTGAAGCAATTTTTTTCTTCAAAAAAAACAACAACAACAACTTACTGACCCCAAACTTCTAAACTGTAGTGTAATAGGTAGCCAATTCACTGAATCGGTTGGAGTAGTTCTGGAGTTTAGCATTTAAAGGGTTAGCTCACCCAAAGATGACAATTATTCCATAATTTACTCACCCTCAAGACATCATATATATAATATATCATATATCAATATATAAAATTATAAATATTATATAAAACATTAATGTATAAAAATATCCTTGCTCTCCCAAGCTTTATGATGGGAGTGAATGGTAGATTTTGAAGCCCAAAAAAGTGCATCCATCCATCATAAAAGTAATCCATACAGCTCCAGGGTGTTAATAACAACCTTCTGAAGCAAAGCAATGCATGTTTGTAAGAAATATATCCATATGTATAACTTATAAACTTATAAACTATAATCACTGGCCTCCGGTAATGGCCGTATGCAAGTCGAGTTCAGGCGCAAGAGTGACCTCTGACCTGACACATGATGTATTGACGAATGCGGAAGCGCAGAAGATCGGTCACAAATTAGAAGTCTAAAAGGAGATATTTTTAAAGAGAAATGTCTGAGGATTTTGATATAAGAGAAGAGAAGCTTGAGTTTGTTGCCCAACCCTATTTGTGTCTACTCTCACCTACGCTTATGCTACTACATTCTATGTCATACGTCGGGTCAGAGGTCACTTTTCCACGTGAACTCGACTTGCATATGGCTATTACCGGAAGCCAGTGATTATAGTTTATAAAGTTATAAATATGGATATGTTTCTCACAAAAATGCATCACTTAGAAGACCTTTATTAACCCTGGAGGCGTATGGATTACTTTTATGATGGATGGATGCACTTTTTTGGGCTTCAAAATCTAAGGTACCATTCACTCCCATTATAAAGCTTGGAAGAGCCAGTGTACTTTTAATATCAATCCAGCTGTATTTGGCTGAAAAAAAAGAAAGTCATATACACTTAGGATGGCATGTGGGTTTGTGAGTGAATTGACCCTTTAACAGCTCTCACACATTTTGATGTCAGAAGCTTTGTAATTAATTTTAGGCAATGTTGCTAACTTTCACAAGTCTTTCACTCATATTAAAGTATGACTATTGAGTTCTTTATTCATTACAGACAATAGCCATATTTGTGACCATTATGTACCCACATTGCTGTATCACATGTGCTTTCCTGTTGACTTACGCTCTCATCACGGACACCGCAGACTTGTGTTGAGCATGTAGGCCATGTGTTATGAATCTACATACGGCACATCAATCACTCACCCACACATGCGCACACACTTTTCACAGAGGCTTCAGTTTAATTAAAGAGTGTAAAGTCCAGGTGGCTCGGACTGTCAGCACTCCCTATGTCTCTGTCACACTCACAATCACATGTATAAGTTAAGCTTCAGTGCCGCGCAGGTCTAACTGGTCCCACATGCTGGACCAAGACTAGTCCTGTGCTAAAGACCTCACACACACTTTCACTCAAATTATACTCTAAACAGCCATCACACCAGTGACCACGTCGTCTTTTCAATTCTCATGCCTATGCATCGCTTAGAAGAAAAATAAGCTTCTTGTTCTTTTTCCTTCCTTTTTTAGGTGAGCCCCCACATAACAATCTGCCACAAAAAGGTAATCACATCTTTCAAATGTTATTAGGCCATGCAATTTTCCAGCTGGTATTCTTTCGTTTCAGATAACATTAGAAAGATTATTTCATAAACACATTTATGAATTTGTATGTTTTTCTGTATTCTGAGAAACTCATGTTTCCCCCCTCATTTTTATCTTTTCTCTTCACAGTTGAGGAAACAAAGACATCATGTTTTGTTCACAAGCAGGTGAGAATTGTCGGTGGCGGGCCTGTCCCGATTAAAGATGGCAGTTGGATGGTCAGCATACAGAGAGGGTAAGCAATTCGCAAAACGTAGGTCATTTTAAATAATATCATTTACAAACACTGTGGTGCACTAAGAATTGGTAATTCAAGACTAACCCATGTGTGTTTATTGAAAGGTGAAGAATTAGTTTGTGATTTTATAAGACTGTTGCCTATAAAGCATATATTTTTGGGAATGCCCTGCTTAAAATTATATTATGCAACCGCTGTATTCAGAAATAAAATAAATGTATTTATTATCATTTTATATTTTCTAATAAAGATCAACCTTATATAATTGCTATATGTTTTTATTGCTGTGAGACAATTAAATAAATTGTATATAATTGTCTTTATTTATTAAACCCATGATTATTTTAATTGATATGGCTGCTGATATGGCATTAAGAAAGAAAGAAACAAACAAACAAAAAAATACTGTTACTGTTGTAAAAGGAATGCAGTTCCTAAATCTTTGTATTCACTTTCTTTCTTTCTTTATATATATATATATATACATATATATATATATATATATATATATATATATATATATATATATATATATATATATATATATATATATATATATATTCTGTTTTCGCATCACAGGCAGATGACAGTTAAATTCCCTCCAAATAAAGTGTAGTTGTCTATGAAGTCAGTGTCCGTACAGCTTCTCAGAAGTAAAGTCTGGCGCAGTCATGTTTTATAATGTGAGAGAGTCATGTTGGAGATGCGTCACTGTCTTGTGTCTCCCGGTCTCTTCAGGAGCACTCACTGGTGCGGAGGTTCTCTGGTCAGGGAGGAGTGGGTGCTGACAGACAGACAGTGCTTCTCGTCATGGTAATTATCTCCAGCCTTGCTGCACAGTCACCGTCATGCCCTGCCCGTGACCTCTGGATTCTCGGGGGTCACAGGGTGAATGATCAGCGGGCTTCCAGGATTTGTCTCATGCAAGTAACCCAACAAATCAAAGCTGCGGATGTTTTTAGAACATGCATCTTATGGCATGAGACATCCGTATATCTACAAATCCGCAAATATTTTTTCGTTATAGAGGTCATTTAATGAGGAATCTAATTTACAATGAAAACATACTGTACCATCCTCCCAAGTACAAAAAAACACTTTTTAGCTGCAAAGAGGTTGTTAGTGCAGTTAAAAACTACATTGGACTTGGAAACATGCAGTTTGCAAGTAAAGTTGTCAGAACTTATTGCACAGTCAAAGAGGTGTTGGCATGAAAGTCACAGAAATAAAAAAGACTAGATCAGATCAGAGAAAGACTAGAAAATGGTTATAAAATGGTCTTAAAACATAAAAAAAGAGTATGATATAACCTTAAAGAAAAGAGAACTGAATTCAGGAATATTTTTGCCCGAAACCTAAAACCATAATTTGATTATTTTCCCCCCCAGTGTGCCTGACCTATCAGAGTACAAAGTTTGGCTTGGGATATCCCATTTGAACGAATCGGGTGAGAATGACTTCCACAGACAGGAGAGGAGAATCTCACACGTCATCTGTGGCCCGGAAGGCTCTAGCATCGCCCTTCTCCGACTGACTGAGTAAGACCTGTCGATTAATCAATATGTTTATCATTAATGTATTCCACGTCTGACCTTATTCCTTTGTTGTTGATGACATGACCTCTCTGTTCCTCTTTCACACAGACCAGCGTTTATAAGAGAGCGTGTCAAATATATTCAGCTGCCCGTAGCTGACTGCAGCATTAAGGAGAAAACCATATGCTCTGTGTACGGCTGGGGTGAGACTCAAGGTAGGTTCAGCTTAAGCTAGTCTTCAGAGACTCGCCACCACCTGACAGCTTTGTAAGCACACAACATTGCTGTCGTGCTTTCGACCTAACAACCTCTCAGTGCCCCTCTCATAGACAGACACTTTGTACAGAGCACCAGCCTCAGTATTGTTGTATCAATGTTGTCACTCACAATTTGAGATTCGCTTCAGTTGAACATCAGGGCTCCAGACTGCCACCAAATGGTTGCATTTGCTACCAAAATTTGAGAGAGTGCAAATGAATTTTACATCCAGTCGCACATGTGCGACCAGTACATTTGGGCGTGTTCATTAAATAGATAAATCCAATGACATGCTCTCTAGAATGCTATATTTGCTGATGTGACGCATGAGAGCTATTTAACCAATACTGTCACATTTTATTTGTTTTAGTTTTTATAGAAGTACATGACATGACTCAAACGTCAATGAATGAAGTCATTTTTATTTAAAAGAAGAAACATGTTCAAACATACCTGTGCTTATACTCTGTACAGTAATCGTTTAACCATCAGCCTGCGTTATTACACTGTTTTCATTACAATGGTAAAGTGTACATTTTTTCTTTGCTGCAAATATCCCAAACTACACGAGCCGAGCTCTACCTGTTCGCTATCAGTATCGTTCAACAACTGGTTCATTTCGTTAACTACACGAACGACATGTACCAGTTCGTTCAATTCATTCATGAACTAGATCTCTCGTTCAGACTCAACAGCATCTCGGTCAGTAAAGGGCGTATTCGTTCACTGAATTCAACAAATTAATTTTCAGTTGGGGGCCACTGTGCTCCTAGTGAAAAACGTTAGTCTGGAAGCCTGAACATAAAGGTTCATTTTAATAATGTGAATCTATTACCCCAAACTTGGGTGCGCACTAAGGAACGACACTTGAATATATTTTAATAATGGGGATAGGGTTGGTAATTAGGCAACAAAAAAAATCACCAAAAATGCTACAAATATTTAAAATGAGCGCAACAACAACAAAAAACATCCTCTTCAGAGTTCTAGTTTTGTTGCCAAGCAACATTAATAAACAGCTACCGAAAGTATTTATGTTGATGTTGAAAGCATTTTGGAAGTATTTCGTGGTTTGGAAGTAACAGTATGAAAGCAGGATGATGGAAGGCACAATTTCATATTCAGGCAAACATGCCAATTGTGAAAACTTGCATACTGGAGCTTATCTAATAGAGGTTTCTCTGGCTTTCTCAGGCACTGGACATGAGGGAACATTGAAAAGGGTTCATCTGCCTATAGTGAGCAACGACCAATGCCAGAAGCTTCACAACGGGACTCTTACAATAACTAGCTCTAAACTGTGCGCTGGTGGCAGAAGGGATGAAGGAGTGTGTGAGGTGAGTTTATTCATCGGATTTAGTCTGCAGAATAGACTGCTCAAAAGTTTGGGGTCAGTAAGTTTAAAAAAGTTTAAAAAAAAGCATTGCCAATATTTAGCATTAAATTAATCAAAAGTGACAGTAAAACTTCTACATTGTTACAAAAAGAAAAAATACATGTTTCAAATGCATGTTCTTTTGGACTTTATATTCCTCAAATAACCCTGAAAGTCCACAAAAATGTTAAGCAGTACTGTTTTGTACAGTACATCATTGATGATAATATTCAGCATATTTGAAGGATTTCTGAAGGATCATGTGACACTGAAGACTGGAGTGATGATGCTGAAAATCCAGCTTTGCCATCACAGGAATACATTACCAGACATTTTAAAATATATTCACATAAAAAAAGTTCTTTCAAATTGTAATAATATTTCAAATTTTACTGTATTTTTAATCCTGGAAGAGACTTCTTTCAAAAACATTTTAACATCTTACCATTCCCAAAACTTTGACAGTATGTGATCACTTCCACCTTTTACCTTTGTTATACTTTGGACGTATTTCTAAATATTTATTTGTCTTATTGCTTTTTTTTTCTTCTTTTCATGTTCACAGAAAGACTATGGCGGCCCTCTAGTATGCCAAGAGAGTAACAGTAAAGTCATTGTTGGCGTAAGCATAAGCGGCCGAGGATGTGCCCGACGCAACCGACCAGCCATTTTCGTGAATGTGGCCTTCTATACTGGATGGATTCATAAAGTGTACAAAAATTATCCAAACTCAGAACTTAACAACTGATGAAGAACATTTTAAGATCACATGAGCGGGATCGAACATACGATCTGATATATAAGAACAAAAATACAGAATTTCCATAAATCCGACAGTTTATTTCTTGATTTAAGGATCATCTGAACAGCTCTTGTTGAAAAAGTTCTTGAGAACTTTCCCAGCTTGGCCGTGAAACATATATTCAGAAAGAGCTAAAACTGAAGCTGAAACTGCTGCTCTGAATTCGAGCAATTTGTACACCTAATAATGCCAGAACCGCAGAGCAAGGCGCTGGAAGACAGAGTCTCTAAAGGCTAAATTCGCAACTAGCCATACGGAAAGATAAAGACTACTGGACCAAAGTGCGGACGAGCAGCCAGAATCTGTTTCAAGAATCAATAGCAATTCCTGGCCGCCAACCAAAAACCTCAAGTCCTCGAAGAGAAATCTTGCTGCAGTGTGCTACAAAGCATTCATATGTATGTTCAACCCACACATTACCCATCAAACTGACTATATGGACTTCAGTTGGGATATTGGATTCAGAGACCTAACCCCAGTTTGAGTCTGGATTCAGACCAGGACTTGATATATGGATACTAACTCTTGAGATCCCAACAGGAATCTGCCGTTCCCTCATTTAAAAGAGCTCAAAGCTGACCGACGTACCCGCTACATATTTCGGCCGCTCCTCATCGAGAAAGAGGGCTGTTATGATTATAAGTACTTGTTGATATAAAACCCTCATTAACGGTGTCATTCAAAAAGCCCCCCGATAAAGTATTAGCTGTTAGCTGTTAGCATAGCGTGTGCAGACTAAATGTAGAATATCTTATGGGTAAAAGTATACACAGAGGGCTTTTTTTGCGTTCATGCTCCTGATAATACTTGAAAACACACATGAGAGAGGTCACTGTGTCCTTCAATAACACCTCCTCATGTCGCCGTTACAGACTGTCGTTTCTTCAGCGTAGGTGTTTATATAGTCAAAGGTGTTCCATCCATTTCCAGTGTTGATATTTTCTCCGCAAGCCTGAACGTAGAGATGACATGACCTGCTTGTAATGACATGCAGCAAAAAAACTTACTTGTCATAACATATCAGCATCTGAGGTTCCCATACACTATGTTTGGTTTAGAGCGGAATTCAGAGGAGGATTTAGAAATGTGTGTTGTAAATACTGTGGTCATGGGAGTGGGGTAATCACTCCCAGTTCTTTCGTAGGTCTCATAGACCTTTATAAGATGTTAGGGGACGGTGGCCTCCTCCATTCCAGTGCAGTGTGCTCATTGGGTGGTTTTATATATTTGTAAATATATCAGTGTTAATACAAGAATGAGTGGGATATTATATGTTCATTGAGCGTGTGTGTGTGTGTGTGAATATGTGCAATGCTGAAAAGATGCATTGAAGCCCGAAGCGTGCACCTCTGCAGGACAGAGAGCAAAGCGAGCCACGTTTTGTATGCTTTCCTGTAGACATCGGAATAAAGGGCAGTTAGGGACATTTTTCATATTCACTTTTTCAGATCAGAGCCGTTTGTAAGATAAATCCGAGTGATTTTCTTTCCTGTGTGGTCTTGGAATGCTCATTCCGGCGAGCGCCTCGTTCTCTCATGCTGGCCTGCCTCCAAAAACAATCAACTTGGGAAATTACCTCCAAAAATCATGTCGGCTTAAACAAATAGCTCTCTGAGTGATGGCTCGTAAGTGTTTGTATTCCAACCACTCCCGATGCTAATTATGTTGGTTAAAATGAAGGATGAGTTTAATTTGTAAGAGTCCTAAGGCACAAGTCCTTATGTAAGGACGTTGTTGAACACATTGAGATTAGTGTTACTAAAGCACAAGACAAGGCAAAAGAGTCCTTTATTTTTTACCTCATTTGGCTTTAACATTGATCAAAACAAATGTTTTCTTTTTGTTTTCGTGCAGTAGTGTTGGAACAATACCAAACGTGTGTTTAAGGAAACCTAAAAGCTGCTGGAAGAGGAAACGGCTCGTTCTGAGCGTTTTAAAGAATGGGGGGCGAATTCATTTGCAGTATTTTGGTGCGAAACCTGTCGCTTTCTCTAACCAGGGGAAAAGTCATTGCCATTATTTTTAGTACAAACATGCCTCATTTGCATATATGCAAATTTGGTTCATTTTGAGTGCGCATTATTCACAAATCCCATCAATATTTGCCTATCGCAATTAACGTATTACAACATTAATTTCAACATTCATTTCAAGAGATGTTTGTGTACTTTCTCTTTTGAGCATGGCAGTACAGATTTTGTTTGCACTGGTACTTCATATACATAATTCCCTTAGTGAATCGGGAGCTAAAACATGGGAATCCACTACATAAAAAAATAAATACAAATAAAGATAATTAGGAGATCAAAAGTCATATTTGTGACAGAAAGTCATGCATGAGATGAAAATGAGAGAACATTCTAAATTAAAAGATAAAATGTCATAATTATGACATAGAAAGTCATTTAAGAAATGAAAATGAGAGAAAAAGATTATGAGTTACATTTGAGATGAAGTCGAAACTGACAAAAGGGCGTAATTATGACTTTAAATTAGCAAAGTCAAAATTGTGACATACTAAGTCATAATTATGATTATATAGTCATAATTTTGACAATCAAAATTATCACAATAAATCACTTGCCCTTATTTGTGTCTTAATTATGACTTAATTTCATAATATTGACTTTTAGTGTTTTTATTTTAAAATTGTGAAATTTGCCACGTAAAAAAATAGATAATTATGAGATTAAAAGTCACAATTATGACAGAAAGTCATTTATGAAATGAGAATGAGAGAAAAGTCTAAATTATGAGATAAAAAGTTAGAGTTAGAGATCAAGTCAAAACTGACATAAAAAGGTGTAATTATGACTTTATGGCAAAGTAAAATAATGACATACTAAGTCATAATTATATAAAAAGTCATAATTATGACAATCAAAATTATCACAAGAAATTGCTTGCCCTAATTTGTGTTATAATTAACACATGTCCATTTACATTTTTGTTCAATTTACTTTTTGTCATAATTGTGACTTTTTATATCATAATTGGGACTTTTAAATCACTTTTGACTTTTTAAGTCACAAATATGACTATCTTATCATTTTTTTTATGTCACGATTCACCAAAGTATGATATTGTTTCCCACTTGTGTCAAAAATGGGCTTCCAAAAACAAAACAAACAAAGAAACAAAGACAAGCAGTGTGTGCAAATAAAAAGCTGCTATCAGCAGGTGCACTTCAACTCTGAATTCTTCCCTTTGTGTCTGAAAAGGCTTGTGGTCCACCAGAGTTCTTGTGTATTGGATCGGTTGCTCCTCTCTCTGATGTTTGTATGTGAGAAAGATGGCAGGTGTCTCATTTTTGAATGTATAGTGAGCTGCTACGGACAATGTAAAGTTGTAAAATCTTGTCTTTGTACAGTGATTAATGTCGCGCATATTCATGTACAGTAATATTCATACTCGATGCATTATTCACCTCTTACTCTAACAAGTGTATTTATCAACTTTGAGTGTGTTTGTGTTTATTAAAATATATATGTGCCTTTACTTCTGCATATCTGGCAAGTATCTCTCAAATAGCAATGATAAAGATGAAGAAAGCGAGAAAATATTAATAATTAAAAATAAAAAACTTTCCCCTCACATCACTGAAAGTGGAAAGATTTTGCTCAATTTTGTTGAAAATGTTTGTGTATGTCCCCCAAGTGCTTTAGATATGAGATTTTGCTCATCATTTAGCAGATGTCCTGTCATCTAAACCATTTTACAGCATACTGAATCAACAGATGGTCCAGAGCAGCCTGGGGTAAAGTACACAAAATTAAGATTTGTTTTACCCTTGAGTTTTTGGATCCCTTTTATTGAGACAAAATTATCATTGCTTGGTGTGAGCGGCCCTAAATTTCAGAAAAGTTTAAGAGTCTGTGTTGACCCTTTCTTTTTATCCGTCGACTATCACTTCAACACTTTTGGTGGGTTATCCTCTTCGAGTTGAGTAGGACCCGCATTAATAAAAAAATAAAACACTGTTTGCATTTTCTGCAGTACTTGATAATGTGCAATTCAGCCCACATTATACAACAAGAACCTTATTATGTGACTTGTTGAATAACTAAATGATAGACTTACATTGATGGGATCCAAGCCATAAGGACCACAATATCACAGAGACTCACTTTTGACTTGGACAAGTAGACAACCACCTTAGCAACTACATAACGTAGCAATGCCCTGGCGGCCATCTTTGCAGTATACAGTTAAGAAAATATACAAATCTATTTTATGTTAGACATTCAAGGTCTCTGTGTTAAAATAGACGCTACACATGAGCTTCCAACAAACTTACCTATGTAAACATTTTTGCAGCGTAGTAATTTTCTAACCAGCAGAGGGCAGTGTTTCTTTAGCCTACAGCCTGAGGTTCTGCCTTATGAGAAAACGCTATTGATTTGGAAATGACGATGTTGCAGTATTTATTATAAATTATGTATCCATGCACAGTATTATTTATATGTTTAGGTTGTTAATTCATGTTCCTTGAAAAAAAAAAAACTCTCCCTCTTTGGAGATATTTCTTCTCTGATGACGTGTTTACTGGCGCGAGGCTGAGACATTCTGTTACACATATGAGATCACAGCAATAGCAAACCACAACAATCCAAAGATCCAATCAATTTCCTATGTGCACAAATAAAGTCCCTACTCTACATTTTTTTCTTGTTCCAGTTACACTCATACATAGTGAATAAAAGACTAAGCAACTTATGTTTCATGCAGACTTAGGATCAGGCAAAGTTGCATCAACTTATACCGAAGCAGACAAACCATTGCTATAAAAATGCCTCTCTTCTCTTGAGCATAATTTTCTCTGTATATCCTACAATAATAAAAAAATAATAATTGGATTGTTGCTGTAAAACGCATTTAGGCTACTTGTGAATCCATCCATAGGCCTATTCCTTTTACTATACGACACGACACGTACATATTCATTTCACTTCAGTATGAGTATAATAAACATTTTTCATTATTATTTTGTTTATAGGTCATTTTTATGATGTGTATTCAGACACAGCGATGAAACAGCTTTGATTAAACGGCTGCGCACATCCCGCAGGCTCAGCGTGTGAGCTGGACCGTCTCTTGATGATTCCACCGCTTTATTAAAGTGATAGCCAGCCTAATGGCTTGACTCATTTTGAATTTGACACAAGCGCAAAATATAAAATTTGGTATAAAACTTACAACATACTGTTGCTCTAGTCTCTGCAAATACAGTCAGAGACTATAGTAACTTTAGCCATATTGGTCAGGGGATCTCTGGATAATCCGTAATTCGTTTGGAGTTATAAAACGAAAATACCGTTTTTCTGTTTTTTGTTTCAAAAACGAAAAACCAAATAACCGTTTTTGGTGTCAGAATCAAAAAACGAAAAACCAATTAAAAACGGTCCGTTTTTCGTTTTGAACTTCAGTCAATTCTTTTTTCGTTTATAATCCAAAAACGGAAACCACGTGGTCTATTCCTTTTTTGGAAGCGAAAGTAGCCGGTAACACTTTCAAAATAGAAGTAACTATGGTTAACGAGGTGATTGTAGACTAACTATAACGTTTTTTAGTGCCACTAAAGTAGCACTGGGTGTGAGAAGAAAAAACACTTAAGTTAACTGAAATAAAAATTAAAACTAATAAAATAATAACTCTGGCTGTTAGGAGAATTAAACATTTGTAAGAACATTGGTGACCTGTAACTTCAGATTAAGACAAGTGAACTAATTTTATATGTAGCTTAGGATAGCAGGAAGCCTATTTATTTATAAGTTTCTATTATTTAATTCACATTTTAGTTTTGTAACATATGTCTTGCTATGTGGAAGCTCAACCAGCAGAGGTCACTCTACCCCTTCTGCGCACCGACTCTTTCTGTGGGACAACAGGCAACAAGGGTTTGACCTTTGACTTGTGTTTATATCAAAGAGAAGGCAAGCACTGCTACCAACAGAAGCTAATCACTGAGTTTGAAGGGCGTGCAGAACTTCACGTGCCTTCCAGCTCCTCTTTCTATGGCACTATAGCTGTTAAAAACTCTCAGCTTCCACCATCTACTGTTACCCTTCTGTGTCAAAACAAAACTCTTCCAAAACAAATCTATAAAGTTGTATACCTTTTATTTTCAATCGCATTTTTCTCCAGTGTAATATTCTTATTATGTTAGTAAAGTAGATGAAATATTTTTTATGCAGCTTGTAGTTCTCATTAGTTATGTAGACCTACTTGTGTGTGAAACCTTGCCTTACTCAGTCAAAAATTATCTCTAGCCCTGGGACTTTCAGATCTTTTAGTGCTTTTTTGGGTTTAATTCTGTTTGATGAACCACCAGGGAAAGGCAGTGCTCTGTACTCTTGGTACTTGTGTAAAGTAAAATAAAAGTGAAGTTAAATTATTTAGTTTTGGTACTCTGGTACTACCCTAGTACTCGTGTCAGGGCCTCCCAGAGTTCCCCAATACCTGGAGGATGTGAGCCTGTGCACTGTGTGCTGGGTTTAAGGACTGATGATAGTAGCAAGACTGGCCCCAGTCACCTACCATCACTCTCTCAAATAAATGCTGGACTGGCAGGACACCACTCCTTCCTCCGGCACCATAAAAGGGCCTTTGTTGTCACTTTCAGATATTTACATCATGGTTTATGGTAAGCCACATCTTTGAATTGTGGCACTACTTTGATGATGTCAACTTATGTCTTTAAATACAAATGTACATCATAATGTACAAAGGTACAGTGAAGCAGGGCTCTGGCTTTCGGAGAAACGCTGCTGTGTTATCATGTCACACCACCCAAACATGGACTGCCTGTTTTGTTGTTGTTACAGTATATATAAGACACACAATCAACAGAGGGGTTAGCTCTTGTAGATTTTGTTTTTCTAAATATAACGTCTTCATCCAATATTTTTAAAGACGATTGTATTACTTCAAATGATATTTACTTTGTTATGTTAATAAAACGAGTAAAAACCATGTGAAAATCACCCATTAAATGAAGCCTCCTCTAAAGATGTGTTTTTCATTTATAGGCCTATGCAATGTGAACATGGTTGTACAGTGGTGGTCCAGACACAAAAATCTCTGTAAAGCTGCTTTGAAACAATCTACATTGTTAAAAGTGCTATATAAATGAAGATGACTTGACTATAACATTTACAGTAGGTTTTAGTCTTCACTGACCCAATATGCTTGTAAATCATTTAAGGGCATATATGCAAGTGAAAGAGTTGCAATGCAGAGCCCTGCTTCACTGTACCTTTGTACATTATGATGTACATTTGTATTTAAAGACATAAGTTGACATCATCAAAGTAGTGCCACTGTTCAAAGATCTGGCTTACCATAAACCATGATGTAAATATCTGAAAGTGACAACAAAGGCCCTTTTATGGTGCCGGAGGAAGGAGTGGTGTCCTGCCAGTCCAGCATTTATTTGAAGAGAGAGTGATGGTAGGTGACTGGGGCCAGTCTTGCTACTATCATCAGTCCTTAAACCCAGCACACTGTGCACAGGCTCACATCCTCCAGGTATTGGGGAAACTCTGGGAGGCCCTGACACGAGTACTAGGGTAGTACCAGAGTACCAAAACTAAATAATTTAACTTCACTTTTATTTTACTTTACACAAGTACCAAGAGTACAGAGCACTGCCTTTCCTGGTGGTTCATCAAACAGAATTAAACCCAAAAAAGCACTAAAAGATCTGAAAGTCCCAGGGCTAGAGATAATTTTTGACTGAGTAAGGCTAGGTTTCACACACAAGTAGGTCTACATAACTAATGAGAACTACAAGCTGCATAAAAAATATTTCATCTACTTTACTAACATAATAAGAATATTACACTGGAGAAAAATGCGATTGAAAATAAAAGGTATACAACTTTATAGATTTGTTTTGGAAGAGTTTTGTTTTGACACAGAAGGGGTAACAGTAGATGGTGGAAGCTGAGAGTTTTTAACAGCTATAGTGCCATAGAAAGAGGAGCTGGAAGGCACGTGAAGTTCTGCACGCCCTTCAAACTCAGTGATTAGCTTCTGTTGGTAGCAGTGCTTGCCTTCTCTTTGATATAAACACAAGTCAAAAGGTCAAACCCTTGTTGCCTGTTGTCCCACAGAAAGAGTCGGTGCGCAGAAGGGGGTAGAGTGACCTCTGCTGGTTGAGCTTCCACATAGCAAGACATATGTTACAAAACTAAAATGTGAATTAATAGAAACTTATAAATAAATAGGCTTCCTGCTATCCTAAGCTACATATAAAATTAGTTCACTTGTCTTAATCTGAAGTTACAGGTCACCAATGTTCTTACAAATGTTTAATTCTCCCTAACAGCCAGAGTTATTATTTTATTAGTTTTAATTTTTATTTCAGTTAACTTAAGTGTTTTTTTCTTCTCACACCCAGTGCTACTTTAGTGGCACTAAAAAACGTTATAGTTAGTCTACAATCACCTCGTTAACCATAGTTACTTCTATTTTGAAAGTGTTACCGGTTACTTTCGCTTCCAAAAAAGGAATAGACCA
Source organism: Gobiocypris rarus (assembly GCA_023029165.1). NCBI lineage: Eukaryota > Metazoa > Chordata > Actinopteri > Cypriniformes > Gobionidae > Gobiocypris > Gobiocypris rarus. Next base: position 16,352,383 of record CM040918.1, on the reverse strand, counting down.
CGTGACTTCCGTTTTTGGTTTATAAACGAAAAACGAATTGACTGAAGTTCAAAACGAAAAACGGACCGTTTTTAATTGGTTTTTCGTTTTTTGATTCTGACACCAAAAACGGTTATTTGGTTTTTCATTTTGAAACAAAAAACAGAAAAACGGTATTTTCGTTTTATAACTCCAAACGAATTACGGATTATCCAGAGATCCCCTGACCCATATTAGCCATACATTCTAGAAAGGAATTTTGTATTGGCACAGACATTGTAATACTCTAGCTAGCTGATACAGCGAGTAAACAGAAATGGTTGTCTCTGTGCTTCTCACTCAGGGGTGTGTCTATGCTAAAAGGGCAGATCATCAACAGTCATGGGCAGGGTTTCCCTACTCTAGGGGGAAATATGAAATGCGCCTTATGAGAAATGATTGATGGGGATTATAAAATAAGTATTTGGTGGATTTTTTCGATTATAGGCTGGATGTTTACACTCACTGTGGACACACATCTGTGTTTTAACACCTTATATAAGTGAATTTTGCATAATAGGCGGCCAGATGGGCTGAATTTTACCCTCAGTCCAGCCCTGATGATTCTTCTCTTTTCGGGACAGAAAGAAGACCTCCTCAAGATAAAAGTAAACTCCTTAAGGCACTTGACTTGACTTGGTGTTAATGCATTTATGCTTTTAAAGTGTTGTAGCCTTGAATATTTCTATTTTATATAGAGATACAATACATTGTTTATCTGTGTTAAAGAATTATTTAAAAAAAAAAAAACTAATTATTCCTGCGGTAGAAAATGTTGTGAGACCAAGATAAAAGGGGCCAGGGTTTGCTATTGCCCCAGGGCCCTATGTGTTCATTGCGGGCCTGCCTGGTGCTGAATGTACCTTTTCCTAAGAGTTACGCCAACAACACCCGGGGGTCGAATAAAAACACTTTTAAAAGCGCTGACCTGTTTCCTCAGTCTGTTTGCTCATAAAGTGAAGGTGTTAAGCACCCTTTTTATGGAAAGAGATGGGCTGGTTTAGTTGGAAAGTGGCTTTCGGGAAGACACTCTCCACAGGGAAGCGGCAATAGATTAGAGTGGTATGCTGTCACCTTGTTCCGCACATACAGCCCGTTTTCCTCAGTTAACCTGGCGTTTTACAGTACATCGGGCCCGGACGCTACAGGGAAAGTGGCAAAGCTAATTAGCACAACAGTGGCATGGCTGGACAAACCAGTGCCGTGTCTCTCAGAAGGTGTAGTGTCAGTCTGGGACCACTGGATGGCGGTAGTGCTACATCAATGAGACGGTTCTGACCACTCCGCTGATGTAATAAAGGTATCTGAATGATTCGTTTTCAACAGCTTGGTTCCTCTCTCTCTTTGTTAAACCCATGCAATTTATGTATCCAGCCAGCAGTGGAAAGGAGTAATGTACTTTGATCTCTCTCTTCTCCGTTCAGTGCGAAGGCTGACGCTGTGTTTATTATGCCGAAGCTCTGTAGTGTGTGTCGTGTTGGCCTTGGCTGGGTTTTAATCAGCGAGCTGAGCTCAGGGACAGCAGCCAGTACCCTGCAGGGGTGGCATCGCTAAAATTGAAGGTGGACAGATGAGTTAAATACAAGCTATACAGCTCAGCTGGATCACATACGACAAGAGCTCAGCTCTTCACACAAGGACGACGAGCTCAGCTAATAGTAGACGCATTTAGTGGCATCTGGCACCAGGCAGTGCTTTTGTTCTCAGGATGTATAGCCTATACACTACCATTCAAAAGTTGTCGCAAATGCTCACCAAGGTTGCATTTATTTGATCAAAATAACATAGGCTATGTTAAAATGTAATTTATTCCTGTGATGATAAATCTGAATTTTCAGCATCATTACTCCAGTCTTCAGTGTCACATGATCCTTTAGAAATAATTATAATTTGCTGATTTGCTGCTCAGTTATAAATGATAGTTATTATTATTATAAATGTTAAAATGATTTTTGGCTGCTTAATATTTTTTTGTGGAAACTGTGCTAATGTTTTTTTATTATTATAATATATATATATATATATATATATATATATATATATATATATATATATATATATATATATATATATATATATATATATATATATATATATATATATATTTGTAACATTATAAATGTATACATTATATATCTTTACTGTCACTTTAATCTTTGTCAATTTAACACATCCTTGTGGAATAAAAGTATTAATTTCTTATTGTAGCCTACCTATCACGTCTTCCACACAAATATCCAGCGACTGTTTCAAAATTAATCATGAGAAATGTTTCTTGAGCACCAAGAAACAATTTCTGAAGGATCATGTGACGCTAAAATCGTAAGTAAATTTTTAACATTTCACAATATTACTGTTTTTACTGTATTTTTGATCAAATAAAAGCAGCCTTGGTGAGTATAAGAGACTGGTGTAACGGAGGCCAGCTAGTAGTTGCTGTGCGAGTAAACCTCACTCCTCTGATCTCAAGAGATGCTCTAGCGTCTGATGCTAGAGGTTGCAGCCTTTAGCCTCCTTGTTAGAGTGTCCGACTCTCATGCCAGTGGACCCGATTATGTTTACAACGCTGACGGAGCCTGCTGTATTTACAACACAAGATCATCCACTTCTCCTGATATAGGGTGAATTCAAGGTGGTTTGGACACTATTTTGGCTTTGCGATGACTTGGTAAAAGTGTCCCAATCACCCTGAATTCACCCTATGTGACATTACGTGAGGGAACAGTGTAGAAAATGATTATTGTGTTAGTTAGTTGATCGGTAAAATTATCATGGGGCTGTGGGCGTCTGTGCCGCCGTGAACATTAACGTTATATGTTTACAACACTGACATGGAGTCGGAGCCTGCTGGATTTACAACACAAGATCATCCCCTTCCCTGATATATGTGACACTCGTAAGGGAACAGAGTAGAAAATGGTTGTGTTAGTTGATCGGTAATGTTATCACGTAATCTTATCACACGTATGTTTACAACACTGATATCTTGCTGTTATATATATTAGTATGCAATTAAAAACTATATTTAGTTTTTGCTGATATTTTTGTGGTTGTGTAATGTAATTTGACGTGTATAAAACCTAAAATAAACATTAGAAGACACTGAGCTCAGTCAGTCTCTCACTCACTCAGTCTTTGGCTCTGTCAGTCAGCGCTAAAGCAGATTTTAAATTTGAATTTGGCAGTTGATCTCTGAGCGTTCTAATCACACCAGTTTGATCGTACGCACCAGGGACCAGCCTAGATTGATCACACGGGTTTGATCGTACGTGTCAAAGGGTTATCAGTGTTTGCATTTAAGTTCCTCCCCGTTTTTTAATTCTTTGTCTGGTCACTGTCATGTTAGGGTGGTATTGTAGTTGTTTCGTGTTATTCCTGAGAGTTCACGTTAAAGTGTGTTATATTTGGATCTCATGAGTCTACTGCCTGTTCCTGAGCATACACTTGTAACAGTTATGTACTTGCTCAGAAATGTATTTGGGATCATTTTTAACCAAAAAAATTGAGTGCTTGCATGCATTCGAAAAAGCAAAACATCTTCCCAAACATGAGAAGCAAGCAAAAGACAACATCCTTCTGTGAGATGATGTGGCTTCTTACACAGAAAAGTACACACAAAAAGTACTATAAAGGCTATGTCGGTTTGAATTTAAGTATAAACAGTGCCACCTTATAAATACACTTACTTATCATGAAAATACCCAAGAAGGCTTAAAGAACTCAGATAAACCATATACTGTTTTAGTCGTGTGTTTATTAGTCATGTTTAGTCAATTAAAGCTTTTCAATCTTCTGTTTATTCAGCTGTTCTGTCCCAGGGACCGCTTATACCTTTTTTATCTGAGTGTAGTGTACTCCTAATCAGATGTATAATTTACAGCATGTCCTTTCTGTGAAAATGGACCAAAAATATTGATGACTCATGAAGTTTGTCCAATCAAATGCTCTCTAGAATGCTCTCTAGATTAGTGTGGTATGTCCTAAAGAGTTTGCCTTTGTATAGACAAGGAAGGAAAGAACAACTCTTTTTCTCGTCATACCTGATTATTCCATGGACTGAAGACTTTATTTGATTTACCACGTAATGCACGGGCCACTAGACAGGACACATGCAGTGGGCCGCAATTTACGATCTTCTAGAGACAACAATGGCACATTGTCTTGGGCTAATCAGCTAATATATGACACTCTCTACAGCAAGTGTCAGGACATTATTAAAGTACAAAAGAAAATATGGAAAACAAGACTGATTCATTATCTGAACTGCATCTCATTGTACTCAGCTGCCAGCCAATCAAGAACAAGAATCTCTGTCCTCCTCTTTCCAACAGCAAGGACATTATATGACAGAAGAGCACAATATAATGTCAGTGACAATGGTTATGATGATTATAACTTTAATTACAATGAAAATTATAATAATTTAATAGAACAATGCTGATGGCCATGATGAAAGACAAAGGCTGCATCCAAAATTGCATACTTCCCTACTATTTAGTAAGCAAAAAACAGTATGTGACAAAATAAGTATATTCAAATTCACAGTACTCATAAAAGAGTAGGCAAAAAGTACCCGGATGATCTGCTACCTATGGCGAGATTCTGAAGTGTGCATGCTTTACCACTGGAAAGAATTTGTGAATGGCAGTGAAGTAATGAAACTGACGCTGGGTCACATAATAAAGACAACATGGCAAATTTAGTACACATTCGTACTATATAGAACATACTTTTTTAGTAGTTGTGAAGTAATTCCTTATTAATAATTACAAAATTAGTAGAGTGTGATTTTGGACTCAAAATTGACCATAGTTACTTTTTTAAAGGAATAGTTTCCCCTTAAAAAGTAATACAAATTAAATGACTTTTTTATTTTTTGAGCATGTTTTATAAAAGAAGAAAAACAATAAAGGTCGCAGTCACCATTATGGTGATCAGTGTTTGCTTTATAGGGCTTTTAACACTTTAGGCTTTCTCTGGCTGCTGTGCAAACATTTGAAAGTGTGATATCAAATCATATTATACACAACATGTTGTTTCCATATTGTTTGTTTTTATATTGTAAATCTACTAAATCTACATTAAATTATTAAAGCCCTGTCCCCTCTTCCTCATACTCGGCACTCACGTGGGTTGCCAGTTTGAGGACACCCAACAGGAACGAGTGCAATTGAGAATGGAAGGCGAGGAGACTTACACACTGTAAGTTGATGAAATGGTTTATCCGCGTTTTGTGCTTCCTTTCATAGAGATTTTTAGATGGATGCCCAGTCTTTTAAGGTCAGGTAGAGATCCATGACCAAGTTTGTTTGCTGGCATCCATGGCTGCAATATGCAGTGTTTGTTTTCTTTTTTGGCAACATATGTTGTCGAAATACTAAAGGATATATTGGCAACGTGCGTTATCACACAGACCAAAACAAAAACAGACTTTCGACACGGAATTTACATTTCAAAGTAAAACAACTGGCTGTAGCATTGTTTTTTCAGAGAAACGCATATATTATGGTATTTTTTACACTTTATTACAGTTAAAAATGTACATACAGCACCTTTAATATGTTTCTGAATATTTATTAATTGATTTTGTTAATTAATTAATTTTTCTACCCACTATTATTGTTACATTTCCAGTTCATATGAAAATGTGCAGACTTGTTGTTTAATGTGTAAGTTATTGCATTAATCATATTTTTCTGCAGTTTTTGCATAACGTCCCCTAACGTCTAAAAATATTCAAAAAAAATATTTGTTGCAGAATTCTGAACATTCTGGTTACAGACGAGCCAAAGCTTCTATGGTGTGCCACAAGTCCGGCTTGACATAAATATCCAACTTGGTTTCTCATGTGATGTTCTCCCATGTCCTCCTTTAAGACATTAGTGCTTTTTCTTCCAGTTTCCCATCATAACCCATTGGGAGTCGGCATGCAGACTCTACCTTCCAGCTGAATTGGGTGAGCATTCACTCCTACGTCTCTGTTCGTTTCCGCCTCTCCGATGCCCTGTGGTGTAAAATAATAACAGATATGTGCCGTCTAAGGTTGAAAACATCCACGTTGATATTGAGCGGAGTAAAATCAATATGTGTCGAGCACGAGTATCTCAACCCGAGACCCCAGGCATGATTTTGAAGGTGTTGTGAGCGCCAGGCGGAGGATGAATGTCAGTCAGGAATCGGTCGTCATGGAGACTCAAAGGCCAGGTGGCAGGTGTCCTGAGGTCATCACGCAGCCAATCAGGACTTAATGATGTGTGAATGAGACTGAACGAGTCATCACTCTATTAGTAAAGAGAAAGGTCTGGGTCCACTGCATCAACATGTGGAAAGTAGCAGTGAACTGTGGAAATGAATGTTTTAACCAAATGTAGACATCTGTAGTCTGGTTTTATGAATACACCATGGCACCAATATAGCAGGGAATTCATCTGTCAGACATGTTGAAATGCCAGCTGTTATGAATGTCCTGTGGCCTGAATCATAATTTATGACCTGTCAGTCTGTGCGGCTGAGTAGAATCCATTGCCATGAAGACATACACCACAAAATGGCAGCCTAGGTAGAAATGGTTTTAAAATGAGCGCAAGGTTACATGAATTAACATTTATCTTTCATATTTATCACAATTGCTTTGCACTAATTTACAGTGATCGTGGGTGAACAAAATCGAAGCTAAACTTCTACTAAGTAGAGAGATAACTATTTCAATACTAATGGGAAAGTACATACTGTGTCATATTATTAAATGACATATTATCACAATCTGTAATGTATTACACTGATCTACAGCCAAAATGCTTCTGAAATAAATGTAGTCAAACCTTACTGGTTCTCTGAGAAAAAATATCATGCTTAAAATTGTTGATTGGCTCTAGTTTTCAGACCCTTGACTTAGGAGTGGTGGAGGATAATTGAGTAATTAAGGGAAGGGGCCTCAATTTAAACCATTACATATTTTTGACTGGATAAATGACTGGGCTTGGACTGGGCTATTTGCTTTTTAGGCAAAACTAGGGCTGAATCCAAAATTTCCCCCTAAACCTTCAATCACTATTCCCAACTTTAGTCCGCTAATACAGTTCACTTGAAGGAGTGAATGAAAACAAGTGAGCAAATTCGGTCAGCCGCTGTCATTGGCTGTATACTCGTTATTGCGGTGCAATGTGGGATAGAATGAGTGCACTCAATAATATCCACTATAATTTCAGACACCAAATGTCTGACAAATGTCTGTCCCCTCAAATAGTGCCCTATTTAAGGGTATAGAGGGCGATTTCGGATTCAGCCAGGGAATGACGCAATCTGAAGCTGGTATTTTGCATCATACATGATATGAATTGCATGTCATTCCTAGAAATCACAGATTGCAACCACAATGAAGCTTACATCACTTTGCTGAACAAAGTGCGGTGAACACCCTGTCCCGATGACGCAAGAGTTGCAGCTATGGCAGCTGAGAAGGCCATTCTTTGTGTTCTTTTTGAATAATTTTCAGGGCCTGGTGAAATCGGTATAAATACGTGTTCAATACTGCAAAATATGCTTGCTGTTATAGTCACTGCCCTTGACGTCCAGAATAAAAGAGAACATCCCGATCAAGAGAAGGGATTGGAAACATTTGCCTCGCATTTCAGGATGAGGAGACAAACGTTTCAGGTGAAGGATAATCCACTTTTTACCTCCGAGACTGTGTTATGATCTATATTGTCTTATTAATTTTATTGTGAGTATTAGGCTTATCATTATTGCTGATCACTGTTGTTGTGCTATGATATTGCAATATTTACCATTATATAATCAGAGAAGTATAGAAAAGTTTATGAAAGTGTCACTCCACAATACAATAGCAAAATATATAAATATGTATAGTATCTTTTTTGACCAATTGTGTGAGCTGTCTCTTTAATACCGCATGGTTTATATACATTTGCTGCTGTTTGGGCTGACATTTTGACACACCCTCCAAACAAGAGAAAACGTATCTCAAACCCCGTTGCACATCATTTCCAGGAAACATGTCGTTCAACCCGGAAACCGCAGCAAAGCGTTGCGCTACGGTTTGAGCTTGAACGTTCCCCAGGTGTATTTAATTACGGCTGAAGCTAAACTCAGCAGAGTTTTGAACCCCTGTAATACTCTCTAAACATGCTCTCTTATTTGTCAGTGTTTGATTTTGCAAAGGGACATATTTCTGTTTAGTCAAAGTAAGCAGAGATGCCTCGTACTTGTGTGAACAGTGCAGAAAACATCAAATGGACCCCATTAATGCTTGTAGGCTATTGGACAGTGACAAGAGATCCTCCATCTAATAAAAACATAAGAGGAGCCAAGACATGCAAAGTAGACACTGAACTATGTATATAATAGATTTTCAACCTTTTGTTTCATAATACATGTTAATTATATAACCATTTTGCTGATTTTTTAAGTGCTATGTAAACAGGACAGGTGACAGGGACTATCTACACAAAATATACATATAAGTAAAATGTAAAAACATAAATATCTTGGAAACAGTACACTGAAAACCCTAACTCTCAGAAAAATTAATTGGTTTGAGTAGAGCTAACTAAAAATTAAACAAATTAACGTTTATGAGTGTTTAGAACTTATTTTTCTTTTAAATTCTGAAAGTAAGTAATCTGAATTGTTTCATTGTTTTGAGTTTTATGAACTTGTTTCTTTTAATTTAGACTAATTTAAATTAAAATGAAACTGGGCTTGGATTTCTATTTCCCAGCATGCTTTGTTATGACACTCAAAAATATGTTATATTGTGTGTGTTTTTGGTTAAGGTTTTGTTAACGTTGAGTGGGAGATTTAGTAGTGGGTAATGTTTTATTATGCTAGTTAGAGTTTCTGTTGTGTTTTTTTATTTTGTTATGGTTATTTTCACAGTGATGAGTGGAATATGAGCTTAGTTTGAGAACAGATATATGTTAAATCTATAATATTTGCTGTCCTCATTGAGCAAGTGCTATGCTATGCTAATGCTACCAAAGCATTGTGTAACCAATTAGCAAGGTGGCATTTATTGAATTAGCTAGAAATGTGAGATTACATTATATTTTTAAGTTAAATGTATGTATTATCTTACTAAAATATTTCAAGATCAGGGCAATTAAAATGTATAACAAAATAAAAATCTGCAAGTTCTGCTGAAACCTCACATTTCTTAACTTAGAAACATTGAGGCAACTGATTGCCAAAATTTTTTGAGTTTTGCTAACTTTTGTTTACAGTGTAGCCAATCAGTTGTTTTAATTGTCTTATTTGAATTCAGCACATCAAAATATAAATAGCCCATTTTATTTCTGAAGCAGATGACATCTAATGCATTGATGATCAAATTTGTAACTTTTAAGTTCATAATTTTAACCACTTCTAAAACAGCATCAGTCTTGCATTTGTTAGCATTTTTTTTCCAGGAAAATACATATTTTACATGCACTAATCCTAATCTAGATCATATGGAAGATCCTATATGAATACATTCCCCCTGATCATTCTGTTGCAGTTTCTAGAAAGAAAAAAAAATACATGTTTCTATTATTGTACATATGCAGTATAAATAAATAAAAATTTGCTCCATGCAAAACTTGAAATATTCTCTTTAAATTGTGTATTTTTTTTACCTTTACCATTGCTTCTTTTGATGGCAAAAAAGTGGATTTAATATGATGGTAGCTCTATTTAGTGCTAATAAATTCTGTTAATTCTAAGAACAGCTGATTTATGATCAGTTTTGTAGAAGACAAAGAGATGAATAACAAAGAAAGTCAAATATCTCCCATAATTCTTCTAGTTAATCATGTTACCTAAACCCCAAGGGTCAGATCACAAAATATTCATATCTCATTTAAATAAGTGGACTATTTGACTTTTTTTCTTTTACTCAGAAACTTTCTTATTCACTGCAAACATCAATGGAATCTATCTTTAGACGAATCAAAGAACTCAATCGTCCCAAATGATGTAACATTTTGCCAGTGTTCTGAAGGGGAGCATGAAATATAATAATTCCTTCTTGAGCTCTTATTTAGAAACTCTTAAATAATATTCAGAATGAGGAGGACAATAATGATGTTAACAGCAAGGACAGGTAGGACAAGTAAATTAATGTAATGTTAAATGTGTAGGACGATGGCCGACAGCTTGAGATCTCATCTTTTTATGTTGTCTTTAAACACCTGTACGGCTATCAGACGGACACAAATTAAGGTCCTCTTGACAAGAAACAGTAAATTACACTGTAAATAAAAATCAAGTGTCCTTGTGCCTCAGTTGTCAGCAATGGAAAGTAGTTTATGACAGTACAGGTGGTGTAATGTGAGAAATAAGCAGTTCAAAACACGGATAGATTACATAGCGGTCTTAATAAAGCCCTGTCCTTGTCAGTATCATTAGAATGAACCACATTGTTGTGCGAAGTAGAGAAGAAAACACATCCATTCAAACATCACCGCCCTTTGACCTCTGATCTCTAAGACCAGTGGCTAGCAGTTCAGGGCTCTTTCAGAGCTGTACTGTAAACCAGCTAGAAAATAGGTATGATAGAACAACACAACAACTGACTTTTTTTTATTTTAAAGGGGTAATGAATTGAGAAATCAACTTTCCCTTGAGCTTTTACTACATGAAAGGTCATGGTAATATAAGAATATCCTGTAAGTTTCAGAGCTGAAAACATTCTTGTAAGTCAAAGAAAAGCTTTTATAGACTCCAGGCCCAGAGAATGATTGTGTGCTTCATACTGACGTCATTGCACAACGAAACACCGCCTCCACAGAATAATGAGTAATTCAGTAGCCCCGCCCCCCGACTCATCACGCTAGCCAGCAGCAATAAACAAGTCGAAGAAGACAGCAAGATATTGTGGAAGAACTCAGTCGGTGCATAAGCTTCCTTCGGATACTAATATTAGGAATGTGTGATTCTTCATTTATTTTTAATGAAGTTCCAGCTCACTTGGGGAAGATATGTACGAGTGTTCGCTTCATTTCACTGCGGAATCGTTTGTAAACAAGTCTCAGGTGCTGGATTTGCAGACACAGTGTTGTGCCATCTATATTGGATTTGACAGGAATGGTGCAACAAACTTATGTGAGTGAAACGTAACAATTAAAGAAGAATAAAATACAACATATTTCGTTACCTTGGAGATTGGAAAGGTTCATTCTGAGCAGATGTTTTATAACATCATCATATGTCCTTGTCAGAGCTCATTTGCCAGTACATTCAGCATCTGGATCTATTCGCGATCTCACGCATATTCTCCAAACTCATTTTCAACCAAAATCAATATTTTGATCACTGAAAGCTTCTTGACCACATCCATCATCAAGTGACATTGACACTAATATCTGATTGTGTTTAGCATTTGCTGTCTGCAGTAAATCACTGAGCCATTTCACGTTTTGCAGATTATAATTATTATTGTTTCATTTTCTGTCTGAGGTAACTATGAGTGAAGCGTCGCTTCACCATTGCATATCAGACATTTGCACCTTGTGGAATAAAGGTGAATTGCACCTATTTCGTCATTATAGATTCACGTATTACTGTGCAAAAAAATATATACGTACAGTCTTACACACCTCAGGTCTTAGCGACCCTATACAATTTTGACAAAAAAATAGTGGAAAAACATGCATTCAATTATAATTTTATTATTTTTATGTAAAATGGATTGATTGAGGAATACTAGAGGGTAATGTCTAACTTTTAAAAATGAATGAGGAGGAGGTTAGGGAATGACGTCTCGCATTTAAGGGTTAATAAGCTTCAAAATAACAGATTTTTGTTTGAAACGTATAGAACAGCCAACAAATTTTTCATAAGAGTAGTTCCCAGTACTTGCACAATGCTGATATGCAGTTACAAAACAAAACCTAATTTATGTCAGTTGGAATTGTTGGCTAATCGTGACAAGCAGACAGAAAAGTATGTCTTGGCTCATTAGATTCTAAGCTCAAAGAGAATATTTTGGTATGGAACGGGCCCCATCTCATTAAGCATTTTTATGTGACGCACCAATTCTCTCTGCACTGATTTGTCCCTTTGCGCCCCACTGTGAGCTCTAATCATCCGCGGTCTCTAAACCCAAAGCACTGACGTCCGAATGCCAGCCCTGCTCTCCTGCTCTGAAGGGAACACTTACTCAGCTATAATTATAGTAAGAGTCCTACAGCATTGCTCTCTTCCATGCTCTTCATCTCCAGCAGTGGCCTCAGGGCACAGCAAAGTCAGATTGTTCTGAAACAGCGAGGAGTTGCAGAATTCCCGCCTGGATCGTCGGAAAGAGGCTAACTAGCTCTGACAGTGGTGGGGTCATCTCTGAGGCCTGGCCATCAGCTGGTGCCACACCTAATGCAACCTGAACACTTTGGGAATGGGAGTCAACTGCAGAAATTCACTTCCTGTGATACTCTCTCACTGTCATCAACATGCATGGCAGGAGAGTTTATGCATAAACATGGGATCAGTAAATATAAAATGAGTGCGTGTACGTGTGTGAATGTGGCCATCTTCTATAAACAGGCTGCAACCAATTCATCTGACAAGGAGTTAATGCAGTATGGATGGCTTGTGGCTTTGGGATCATTAGGGTCATGTGGTATACAGAGATACTGGCTCCGTCTACGACCGAGGGCAAATTTAGGTGTCTGAGAGCCATTCACATGAATATTGATGTAAATTATCTCTAACCCCAGGAAACTGACCTAGAAACTTCTTGGGAAGTTTGTTTTAAGCTTGCAACACATGCTCCCATATAGCATTAGGAATGTTAAGCACACATTATTCACTTTTTTGTGCATCATGCTAAGTATTTTTTTTCATTACCATACAATGGTAATGATGGCATGCAGAGATGAGGTGCTTATGGCAGGAGGAACATCACAAACTACTAAGGTTTTCTTTCAGTGTTCTGTTTGAAAATGAACCCTTGCAATTACAGAATAATTTGACAACAAAAATATAACACTTTTATAATCTATAAATGGATGTAGGCTGAGGCTGTTTAATTTATTTTAAAAAAATTGCATTTAACTCATTCCCCTCCAGCATAAAAAAAAAAAAGAAAAGTTGCCATTTAAAAAAATAATTTTCGCAAAAATGTCATGGGCCCCCTAGAATATTTTCTTGGATGAATATCTGAACATATCTGAACAGTAGAACAAGTAGACACATTTTATTCTAGCTATTTTTTGTGGGTAAGTTTAATACAAATAAAACATTTTGATCAAAAGCTGAGAAAATTGCATTTTTAATCAAAGATTACATCTAGATCGGCATTATAACGATGATCAAAACATAGATGGAGTAGATAAAGTCCATCAACACCATTTAATTTGGTAATATTAGGCAGTTTTGATTTATATCCTGTTTAATGTTCGTGATCGCATTATTTTACATATGCATCTGCTTACATATGCTATTGCTTGTTCCTGCTTATTTTTCACCTGTGTTTTGATTCAGAGATTCTGTACTCTTTCAGAAGATGTGTAATAGCGCCCCCTACCATATAACAGTGAAAACACAGAAAGCCGGAAATTTCTATCAATGCCGGGAAAGAGTTAACATAATTAATCTAACATGATATTTCATGTTCTGATAATGCCAAAGACAAATTACAGAGATTAAATTTTTTTACTTCAAGGATGTTAATAAAACAATTGGTAGATTTGAATTTAGGGCAAACTTTTGAACTACATTTTTACAATTGAAAAGTGATCCTTGCAAACATAGTGTGCTGGTAGGGTTTTTAGGTGATTGCTAGGGTGATGCTAAGTGTTAAGTGCAAAAGTTCACAAAGATGACACAGTAGAAGAAAAACAAAAACAGTATTTATGTAAGAAGGGAACAAGACACTGCGTCATCATGACGACACTTTGGGGAACACCCTCTGCATATCGCATCTGAAGCATGAATGAAATCAGTCCAATCCTGATTGGTGTTGCGTCATGACGTAATATGTGACGGCATACCCGGAAGCTACAAATGGATGCCGGCACAAAGCATAGATAGCTTTTCGCTCTTCAGCGACGCGCTCTGTGTATGAATTGTTTGTCTATTTGGTGTTGTTTGTCCAAGGGGAGTGTTTTGTGAAGTTGGCAGGCTCGCGAGCCCCGTGTCCCGCGTCTGTTGAGGCAGCGCGGCGGCATAGATCAGTGGGCTCGCAGATGGACTTGTCAGCGGGTCTTGAGACTGCTGAGGCACTTTCTCAGTCCCCGTTTGACAGTTCGGATGTTCTCCTTCCCTGTGTGGAAGCCCACGCTGCGGCTTCTTCCCCCGTGGTGGGGAACCCGATGTTCGGGCAGTCCGATTCTGAGGAATCAGACACGCTCAGCATCGAGGCGTGTGACTTTTCAGCACACACATGCCACTTCATTCATAAAATACGCTCGCTCTGCTGGGTGCGAGCTAATGTTCTACTTCCCCGTACGGAAGCCCGCGTTGCGGCTTCTTCCCTCGGGGTGGAGAACGAGATGCTTGAGCTGTCTGATTCCAATAAATCAGACGTGCTCAGCATCGAGATAGTGAGGTAGTACAACTACTTCATTAGGCATTACAGGGCTCGTTCTTGCGTTGCCGAGGCAGCGCGTAGATTACGGGTCTGTAATAGAGTCAACACACGGTGATACTGTGGGTGCTGGCTGTGTTCATTGTGAAACATATCGATGCGTACAGACGTGCGCTTTTCGGGTGTTTCAGCCTCGCACCTGTGGACTTTCATCTTGAGGGATGAAAGCCAAATATGTTGTGAATGGGTCGAATCTCGCGTTTGCCGAGGCAGCGTGTAGATGACGAGTCCCTACACATATTAAAACAGTATCGTCTGGTGATTATGGTGGCATTTAATTCTGAGGAATTAAATGGAATAGTATCTGACTTTGAAGAGTTAGATATTATCAGCAAATCATCCAAACCGTGTTTCACTTGCCTATATATTCATATAAAAGAGAGAGAAGATATGCATGAGCAGTCTCCTGAGGGAGCTGCTTTTGTGCATTGTGAGGTTGCTCCTCCACGGAGCCCTCAGGGAATTGGTGTTGTTCTCGCTGCATCATGCGCTGCGGGATACATCAGTTTCCAAGAACTCGCAGTGTCCGCCCGAAGTCGTTGCGGCCCTGTTGAGTTGCTCCCTTAGATGAGGCCGTGGCCAGCCCCCTCTCCCGGGAAGGAGCGATCGAGGTTGCCTCCTCTGTGGAGCTTTCTGGAACTCGATGCTACGTTCCGCCGTCCCACGACGCTCGGGCCACATCGATTTCCAGCGAACGCATGCTGGTCCAGCTGCCTCTAGAGGGACCTGCAGCTGGGCAACAAATGCGTTCGCATACCGAGAATCCTTCTCAACTATCCCTGCCGGTTCACCGCTTCAGGGGGCCAGGAAGGAGGCTCGGTGGGTACCAGAGACCAGCCTTGAGAGGCTGGTTCCCCTAGTAGAATATCTTGGCGCATGTGTATGCCTCCCGAATATATCTGCTTGGGTCCTGTGTACCGTGGGCAAGGGGTACTGACTACAGTCCAGTGTTCCACTACCATGGTTAAAGGTGTGGTCTGGTCTGTGGTGTGCCCAGCCCAGTGGCCTGCTGGCCAGCCCCCTCTCCTGGGGAGCGATCAAGGTCGCCTTCTCTGTGGAGTTTTCTGGAAGTTGTTCTCCGAGGAGATTCAGGTTCAAGATGCTCACTATCCTAGCCATCGTGAGTCAGATCCAGGTCGAGGACTGGTTCGTCACGATAGAGCTAGAGGATGCATATTTCCACATCTCCATCCTTCCTGCCCACAGGGAGTTCCTGAGGTTAGCTTTCGGGGGCGAAGCGCACCAGTATCGGGTTCTTCCTTTTGGCCTAGCTCTTTTCCCTCGCACTTTTACCAAGTGCATGGATGCAGAGCTGGCGCCCTTCAGGCTCCAGAGCATCCGTGTACTGAACTATATCGATGACTGGCTGAGACTAGCCTAGTCACGAGAGATGGTGATACGGCATTGCTATGTCATCCAGGTGCTTGGGGCTGAGACTGGACGTGCGTGTTGGGTCTTTACGGGCGGACGTCTCAGTGATGAAGCTAGGCCACAGCCGCACCGTGAAAGCAGTTTCAGAAACTGCTGGGTCTCATGGCAGCAGCGTCCAACGTTTCTGTTTGGCCTGCTATACATGAGATCCCTCCAGTGGTGGCTGAGAACCAGGGGGTTTTCCTTGAGAGGAAATCTATGCCGTATGATCAGGGTAATGCGCGGGTGCCCGTTCCCTCGTCATATGGTGGAAACCATGGTTCCTGTCCCAAAAGGCCAGTGCTGGGAGCATCATGGTGTCAGAGAGCCGTTTCAACAGATGCCTCCCTCACTGGTTGGGGCATGGTCCGCTTTGCGAGAGGTCCGTGGGAGACCCGGCATTTCTCCTGGCAGATGGAACTGCTGGTGGTCTTCAAGACTCTGAGGAGTTTTTTTCTGAGTAATGAGTATGTAACACGGTTCGTGTGGGGGGTGTGAGGAAGAAGACACAGGGGTCGGCTGGCTGGCACTCGAGACGGTTTATTACTCAATTAACTCAGGTGGTAAGACACAGTGCACTTCGCACTAATAACACAAAACTCAATTTCTCAAATGGTCCGTCGGTTTAGGCAGTTCCTCTCTGCTTCCGCCGAGCCCCAGCACTGTGTGTGTCAGCCTCTCTCTCTCCCGGTCCTCATCTCCTGCGTGGCTTATGACCTGTCTCTCCACGCCAATTACTGAAACAAGAGACAGGTGTTCATCGTTGTACCTGATTCACTTACGTGCCGCTCGGCCTCTGACTCTCTCCCGTCACAGACCTCGCTAAACCACGCCCCCCTCGCCACATACCCCCACCGCCCGACTCAGGCCGGGGAGCCATCCGGCCTGCAGCCCCCATTTCTGGAAAGGAAGTCAGCCACAACCATCTGCGCCCCCGGCCTGTGGACCACCTTGAACTTAAATGGCTGTAAAGCGAGATACCAACGGGTGATCCGCGCGTTGGTATCCTTCATGCGGTGGAGCCACTGCAGAGGGGCGTGGTCCGAACAGAGGGTGAACTCCCTCCCAGGAGATAGTAACGGAGGGTAAGAACGCCCACCGGATTGCCAAACACTCCTTTTCAATGGTGCTGTACATCGCCTCTCTTTGAGAGCTTGCGACTGATGTACAGCACCGGCCGCTCCTCCCCTCCTCTCCTGGGTTAGGACTGCCCCAGTCCCCTGTCCGACGCTGGGCCAGTCTGCAACATAAACGGGAGAGAAAAATCAGGCGATTGTAATAGCGGCCCGCCACATAGAGCAGCCTTCACCTGGGTAAAAGCCTGCTGGCACAGCTCTGACCACTGGATTGGATCTGGCGCTTTTTTTAGTGAGGTCAGTCAGTGGGCTAGTGAGTTCGAATAATTAGGCACAAACCTTCTATAGTATCCCGCTAGCCCAAGGAACTGCCTCACCTCCTTTTTGGTCTTGGGTCTCGGGCAGGTTGCAACTGCTGCTGTTTTGTCAATTTGAGGACGCACCTGCCCATGACCCAAGTGGAAACCCAGATACCTGACCTCCACGCCCAATTGCACACTTCTTCGGGTTGGCTGTCAGCCCAGCCAGTCTCAGCGATCCCAGGACGGCCCGCACATGCTCCATATGCCGCTGCCAATCATTACTATAGATGACAATATCATCCAAGTAGGCAGCGCATATGCCGCATGCGGCGAAGAATTCTATCCATGAGACGCTGAAACGTGGCCGAGCCCCAAACAACCCGAAAGGAAGGGTGACAAATTGGTGTAATCCGAACGGCGTCGTAAAGGCTGTTTTCTCTTTAGATAAAGGCGTTAAGGGGATCTGCCAATATCCTTTGTTAAATCCAGCCGAGTAAAACGAGCCGTGCCCAGCCGATCGAGCAACTCATCAACCCTTGGCATTGGATATGCATCGAATTTCGACACAGCATTCACCTTGCGATAATCCACACAGAACCGGATTGAGCCGTCCGTTTTAGGGACTAAAACTATCGGGCTAGCCCAGTCACTGTAGGACTCTTCTATCACTCCCATATCCAGCATTGCCTCTAATTCATCCTGAACCACTTTTTTCTTGTGTTCTGGTAATCTATACGCCGGCTGCGAACTACCACCCCGGCTCTGTCTCGATATGGTGCTGAATGAGATTCGCTCGACCGGGTAGGGGCGAGAACACATCCAAAAACTTCTTGCAACTGGGCTATGTCAGTGAGCTGCAACGGCGAGAGGTGATCTCCCCCTGGTGCCAGAGCGAGGGATGTACCTTTTGTGCTCACCTCTGGCCCGAGATCCTCCTCCCCACTCACTGCCGTTGCCAGCATCACTGACTCCCCCTCACTCCATTTTTTAAGGAGGTTAAGGTGGTATATTTGATGTGCTCCGCTCCTATCCGACCGAACTACCTCATAATCGAGATTTCCTATTCGTCGTGGTGACCACAAAGGGCCCTTGCCACTTGGCGAGCAATTTTGAGCTAGAAGTTGGGAGTAATACAAGCACTTTATCTCCCACTGCAAATTCACGCAGTTTCGTTTCCCCTATTGTATAGCCGGCTTTGTTTGTCTTGAGCCTGTAGCAAATTCTCCATGGATAGCCGCCCCAAGGTGTGGAGTTTTGCTCTCAGGTCCATTACATACTGAATTTCGTTTTTGCCTTGCGAAGGTCCGTCCTCCCAAGCCTCCCTGAGGACGTCCAACACCCCACGGGGCTGACGTCCATAGAGAAGCTCGAATGGGGAAAACCCTGTGGAGGCTTGCGGGACCTCGCGTACAGCGAACAATAGGGGTTCCAACCATCTATCCCAATTTTTGGCGTCTTCTGTACGAACTTTCGGATCATTGTCTTCAATGCGATTAAATCGCTTCCACCAAACCATCCGTCTGTGGGTGATAGACGCTGGTGCGGACCGATTTAATGCCCAATAACCCGTAAAGTTCGCGTAACGTCCGTGACATAAACGCCGCGTGCCTGATCAGTGAGGATCTCTTCGGGATCCCCACTCGAGATTACACGAAACAACGCCCGCAACACTCTTCGCCGAAATGCTACGGAGGGCAATTGCTTCGGGGTATCGGGTTGCATAATCCACCAAGACCAATGCAAACCGATGCCCTCGTGCGGATCGCTCTAATGGTCCGATGAGGTCCATGCCAATTCTCTCGAAGGGGACCTGCATAAGCGTAGAGGCGCAATGGCGCTTTGGGCAGGCCGGTGGATTTACCAGTTGACATTCACGCCACGACGCGCACCATCTGCGCACGCTCGTGAATGCCCGCCAAAAGAACCGGACCATTAAGCGATTTAGTGTCGCCGCTTGCCCCAAATGACCGCCATTGATTAGAATGAGCCGCCTGGAAAAGCATTTCCGACGGCTTTTGGGACTAACAACTGGGTTGTATCCTGGTTTGACTGAGTGTCTTGGGTCACGATACAACCTGTCTCTTAATATGGCAAAATAAGGATACGAGAGCGCCTGATCAGGGTGGAGAAGCTGTCCGTCGATTGATCGGACCTGCGCAAACGCATTTTTGAGCGACTCATCCCGGGACTGTTCCAGAGGAAAATCATCGCGTTAGTGAGGTCCAGCCTCTCTACCCCGCTCCTTCCTCTGTAAGAGTACCCGGTGGTCCCGGCTCAGCCTCTCCCACCTGCACAACCGCTCGCTCCCGCCTTTTCTCCCCAAGAGACATCCGCACATAAACATGCCAATAGACTCCCAAATGCAGGCCAATTTGTCCCCAAAATTAGCGGATGTCGGAGGTGCGGATTAACTGCCACCTCCACTCTATGGTTTTGACCCCGAAATTGAATTATAACCGTCACCAGCGGATAGTTCACCACATCCCCGTGCACACACCGAACCCTAACCAGGCGGCTATTATCCAGTGCCAACGATTGTATCAGGCTTTGATGGATAGAGGTCTGGTTACATCCCGAATCCACCAAAGCCGGATAGGTACCCCCCTGAATACTCACTGGTATTTGGTACAGCCCGGCGTGATCGGGGGCAGCTTGAGGCGCGTCGGGGACCCGGATCAACGCCCCACCTCCATCACGGGACACCTGTCTATAAAGTGACCCGGGTCCCCGCACCGCCAACAGGCCGGCCCAGACTTCCCCGCCGCCCCAGTGGCAGGAAGTGAACCAGGAATTGGCGTGAGAGAGAGGGGAAACGGGACCGGAGGCTGAAGACAAGGCGGCGGCTCCGCGCCCCTGGATGGCGCCGAGAGCCCGGCTCCGTCCGGGATTCCCCCGAACCTCCCCCGCGTCTGACCCCGTGATGGGTAGCCTCCCCTTGTACGGGGAGCTGGAACTGGCCTATAGGGGGAGGGAGGAGAAGAAGAAGAAGAAGGGGAGGGGTGAGAGAGAGAGAGAGAAGCCGCCGGCAGGGGTTCGCCGACCCCTGGGCACGCCACCATCTGATCCTCCGCCAGCTCGATGGCTTGGTCCAGCGACGTCGGCCTGTGGCACTGGACCCATTGCGCGGTTTTCCGGGGCAACCGCGCAATAAACTGCTCCAGTGCCACTCTGTCCACGACCTGGTCGACCGTCGACTGGTCCGCCATCAGCCATCTGCGCAGGCGCCCCGGAGCTGCTGGGCCATCACGGCGGGCCGGCTGTTCTCCCCAGGGTCAGCGACCGAATCGCTGGCGATGTTGTTCGGGGGAGAGACCGACCCGCTGAAGGATGGCCCGCCGTAGGTCATCATAGACCAGGAGGTTCTGGACTGGCAGTTGTTGGGCCGCTATCTGCGCCTCACCGGACAGCAGCGGGATGAGGCGCACCGGCCAGTCCAGTCGCGGCCACCCGCATGCTTCCGCGGACCGCTCGAACAGGTCCAAGAAGGCTTCCGGGTCGTCCTGCGGTCCCATCTTGGTGAGCTGCATGCGGGTGGCGCTGGCCGGGGATGATGATGTATCCCGGCGGAACCTCCCGGTCAAGGCAGCTCCGAACAGCTCGCGGTCCTGCTGCTGGGCCAGGAGGAGCGCCTGGAATCGCCGCTCCTGCTCGTCCCTGATCTCCAGCATGGATTGGTGTTGCTCCTTGTGCAGGCCCGCGAGCGCCTGGATGATATCCGCAAATGGCGTTGCTGACGGCGCTTGCATGGCGGCGGCTCTGGTCTTCTTCCTCCCGGGTTTCGGCACCAATGTAACACGGTTCGTGGGGGTGTGAGGAAGAAGACACAGGGGTCGGCTGGCTGGCACTCGAGACGGTTTATTACTCAATTAACTCAGGTGGTAAGACACAGTGCACTTCGCACTAATAACACAAAACTCAATTTCTCAAATGGTCCGTCGGTTTAGGCAGTTCCTCTCTGCTTCCGCTCGAGCCCCAGCACTGTGTGTGTCAGCCTCTCTCTCTCCCGGTCCTCATCTCCTGCGTGGCTTATGACCTGTCTCTCCACGCCAATTACTGAAACAAGAGACAGGTGTTCATCGTTTGTACCTGATTCACTTACGTGCCGCTCGGCCTCTGACTCTCTCTCCCGTCACAGACCTCGCTAAACCACGCCCCCCTCGCCACAGAGTAAAACTCCCTTTTCCTTTTCAGTTCGGAAAGGCATTTATTTTCAATAAAAATTGAGAAAATATTAGAAAAGTGGAAATAAAGCATCTAACGTCTAATAATAAGTGTTTATCGGTTAGGGGTAAGTAAATAGACATGTGCTGAATTAAAGACGATAAAAGTGATTGGGTCCAATATCATTGGTCGTAAAAAGGGAGTCGATCTTGTCCCACCTACACACAATGGTTCCGACGCCCATGAATGCATTCTTACATATTCTCCAATCATTCTCCAATAATTCTTACATACTTAGCTCTTTATTGACCCGGATCTATATCTAACACGGATGGATCACTATCTGCTGTGACAATAGTCAGAAGTGTAACAATTAACAATTACAGAAGAATAAAATAAAGCATATTTCGTTACCTTTTGGAGATTGGAAGGGTTCAGTTTGAGCAGATGTTTTATACCATCATCACTGTCCTCGTCAGAGCTTATTTCTCTGTACATTCAGCATCTGGCTCATATTCGCGATCGCAAACATTCTCTGAACGATCATCTTCAAAAATCAATATTTTGATCACTGAAAGCTTCTTGACTAGATCCATCATCAAATGACATTGACACTAATATGTGATTGCATTCAGTACTTACTCTGCAGTAAATCGCTGAGCCATTTCAAGTTTTTGCAGATTATACTAATTGTTTCGTTTTCAGTGAAACATCCCTTTATCATTGTGTATCAGACATTGCCACCTTGTGAAATAAAGGTGAATCAGACTTATTCCATCATTATAGATTCAATTATTATTGTGCAGAAAAAAATATACTTACAATCTTACACACCTTGGGTCATTCAAAATTTTAAATTTTTACAAAAAATTTATGGAAAAACAGGCATTATTTTATAATTGTTATTTTGTTTTCTTGTTATATTGTTTATAATTAATTGATTGAGAAATACAAAGAAGGTTGATGTCTAACTTTAAAAAATGAATGAGGAGGAGGATAGTGAATGACATCTGGGGTCGCTAAAGACCCGAGGTATGCATTTAAGGGTTAAATACACAGGACAAACAAAGAAAACTCGAAAAGACACAGGTGAAACTAATCAGTAACCATGGCAACTAACTGGTAACACAATACAGTTCTCCCGTGGGAACTGCAAGACCCGATCCGTTTTCTTGCGGCGTTCAGCCTTTGTGGTCGGATTTTGGCACTGAAACCGTCGTCAGTCAGCAACATTCTTGCATGGATGTTACAAATTTTCAGTTGGCTATAACTAGTAAGCCAACAGTTGCATTTTTGGCTCATAATTTTAAGTGACCAATGTTATATTTGATTTTGCCTATTTTTTCTCTATGACATTTTTTTATGGTGTTGACAGTATCATGATAAGACAAAAATAACAAATAAAATCATTGTATAGCCAACATTTTATATTTGTTATCCCTAGTCACTCTTTTTCATTAGGGGAAATTTAAATATGAGATTCTGGAAACATGATCTAAATTTAGCGGGATCAGTCAGGTCTGGAAAAAATTAATTCTACGTGGAAAGCGGGTGAACAGAGTGAGTTTTAAGTGGGAGCGGGTGGGTGTGGAATAGACGGGGAAAAAAAACAGTCCAACTGACACCTCTACACCCAGCTCTTTACAATCATATCAGGAGGTCTTCCCTCGACTACCAGTGTGCAGCATCCATATGGATGATGTGACGGCAGCCAGAGAACAACGTCACACACCAGCTTTCGATGGAGAGGAGGGAGAGTGATAGGGTCAATTCAAAAAGATGGGGATTATTAGGAGGCAATGATTGATAAAGGCCAATGGAGGGAATCCAGCCAGAACACTGGGGTCATTCCCCTACTCTTTACAAGAAGTGCCATGGGATTTTTAATGGCCACAGAGAGTCAGGGCCTTGGTTTAATGTCTCATTTGAAGGACCTCCATCCCGCCACCCCAGGAACACATTTTTAACCAAGGGGGCCCACAGCAACAACCTGCACCAAGGCCCTAGATACCCAGCTATGGCCCTGACTCTTTATGCAGGCTACATTGTTACACCAGTAGGCATTGTCGTTTTAATCATTCATTCAATGGATTCATTCGAAAATGATGATTCATTTAGGAGAGAAACAAGTGACAGTATTTATGAGTCATTTATATTGTAGTGAGTTTAATGGGCGCTAACAAATGCTCAAAAGTTTTACTTCAGTAAAATAATTCCAATAAGATTTTTCTAGGCTGGGTTCCACATAAACCACACAGTGTCAATAGAAAATGGACTGAGACCTCATCACAGGTGAATGGTACCAGTTTTAGGGCAAGGGATTGTCCAAATGTGGAGAACTTTTTGACTTTTTTGTTTCTCTTAAAAGAGTCTAGAGTTTAACATAATCATAAAATAAAGGTGAAACGAAGTGGGAAGAACCCAGTTTTCTTTGCATTCATAAAGTACATTTGACTCTTGCTTTTGTGATATTGCATCATGTTTTTCATGACAAACATTTTTCTAAAATGTGAAAAATCACAAAATGTCTGTAGGTGCTGCCAGACTTTTTTGTGCTAGTCCATACGACCAAATTCTTTGAATTTGGTCGTATGGACTATTAAAATGATAATTTGACAAATACTTTAAAATAAAAACCTTTCTATTATCTAAATTTCTACTAATGCAGAACAGGAATGCCATCCATCTTTGGTCTCACAGTGGTCAAAACATAATGCCTTTATCTTCAAAATACTTTTTGTCTTGCATTACGTAGTGAAATTGGACAAGCTCAGTGGCGAATAATACATTTCTGCTCATTCTTTTTTATGTGAATTGGGATGTGTGCAAAGGATTTGGGGTAATTGGTGGACGCAAAGGATACATGTGATGCATCCTTTAAAACAGGCTGAATGAAGGAAGGACACGAAACAAAGGCTGCCTTCCAAGGATCCTTGCAGCCTTAGGACGCAGCCTTCCGATTGAGAAACACCCAAGGTTATACATTATAGGTGGCAATTAATTAATTAATTAATTCATTCATTAATTTATTCAGCCAAGCTAACTAGCTACGAGGTGAATCACAGAAACATAACATTTTTATTTGAAGCAAAAAAAAGTATTTGGAAAATGGGACAAAAAGACTTAACGGCTTATCAGTGTTAATTTCGTTAACGAATATTTTTCGTCATCATTTTCGTCAACGACCTTTTTTCACTGACGAAAACGAGACGATAACTAAATAAAAACTAGTGTTGGATGACAAAAACTATGACGAAAATCTACTGTCATTTTCGTCAACGAATAAAAACGAAACGAAAATGTCAGGGAGGGACGATTAGAGAAGAGATCCAGTCAGAACTGATGTCCTGTGTAACAGATGCGCACATTTGAGTTGTAACCTACAGTCTAAGGTTGTAATGTGCGGATCTAACTCTGGAAAACACGGCGCTGTTGAGCTTCTCCAGGCTCACGCCGGCTTCACACCGCACGCGTAAGCAGGGCGTAGGCAGCGCCGAAGCAGCGCGTGTGGAAAGCAGTAGCAGCGCGCGCACTTGTTGCTTTCATACAGGCAGCGTTTGTCTCGCGTAGCTGAGCCGCGGCTCGTATATTGCAAATACAGACGAATATCGTCCATTCTGTCACTTTCCCGGAGTTCTCCTCCAACCCCTGTTTGTCTCTTGCTTTGATTTATGATGGGCAGCGTATATCTGCTGCAAATGTGACTGTGTTCCCTCTGTCCCAAACACATGTGCATATAACATGCTGTATGAAGGTAGTTTACGTGATAAAAGTAACCTTAAAGTTAAAATAAGCCTCTAGTTTTAATCATTTAAACAGGCCTTTGAAGTTTGAGCAAAAACTTCTGGCAGTGTTGTGTTTTCGAGTATTTTATTAAAAAAATTCACAGCGCCGGATGTCATATGGTGTTTGTGAAACACACGGAACACTTCACTACATGATCTCATGGTGAAATTAATTATTTTGCATGTTAAACAGGTCAGTTTTGATCATAACAATGCACTGTGGCTTTAATTCAGCGTGAGCAGCGCGTCAAAAATAGACCCGGCGCCGAAACGATCGTGGCACTGACGCTTCTGCTCTGCTCCTATGGCGTTCCGCCGGGCTCATTAAAGTGACTTTGCTACATGCACTCGTCTCAATGAACGTGACGTCTGCGTCTGCCGAACGTGACGTCTGCGTCTGCAGAACGTGACGTCTGCGTCTGCCGAACGTGACGTCTGCGTCTGCCACATCACTGGTTCATATGCCTAAACTTGAGGTCTGCTTCTGCTTGAAGGTGGTTTCAATAATGTGGGGTAAAAACATAAGCAGTCTGAACCCCAAGTCAATTTTCACAAACAGAGTCATTATGTTAGGTTGTGTCCCACTATAGGCTATTTACTTTTTTTATGCTATTTACTTAACTGTTTAATAATTTTCTTCATTTTATTAACATGAAAAGTCTCAAACACCAGTCTATATTCACTGCAGAAAGTAAGCTGACTTCTGACACTGCATTAAAGACTATAGGCCTGTATTCTCTCAGATACATCGAGAGACTAATTTAGGCTTAAACACATATAAGTAATAATAGCCTATCTTTATAAATTATACAATTATATAAATGTATTTTCTTAATATTTACCTTGTGGTCCATATGTTGTGAAATGAGGAGAGAAGTAGGCAAGTTGTTTTTAAATGGCGTTTGAAAAAGCTGTTCTTAATTTTCAAACTGATTATTGCAGTGGTCAGATGCATAGGCTATTAGACCGATAATAATTTAGGCACTAGGCTATATAAAATTAATATAGGCTATTATTATTATTATTATTAGACCTAATGTTTTGGTTTTTATGGGCAAATAATATCTGTAATCTTTATGATCA
Source organism: Gobiocypris rarus (assembly GCA_023029165.1). NCBI lineage: Eukaryota > Metazoa > Chordata > Actinopteri > Cypriniformes > Gobionidae > Gobiocypris > Gobiocypris rarus. Next base: position 16,325,964 of record CM040918.1, on the reverse strand, counting down.
TCACAGCTCGGTGATGCCCTAAAGCAGAGGTAGGCCACTCAACAGGTGGCCGTAGTAATTATTTCTTAAAGCTAAGCGCATCATTAAAAGTTTGCGCGATACGCAGCCAGTGCTCACTTTCACTTGCATAATTTAAACATCACACTTTAATGATTTATATAGGCTAGCTCCTAGTAAAACAAACAGGCCCTGTGCAAATGGGATGGGCGAGGCACAGTTATATTAACGGGGTCTACTATTGCTATAGTGAACAATTTGTCGTTTATGTGGATATTTAAGTTTTTTTTATTGGATCAAACGTGCAAGACCGCCTGAATCCACTTGAATGAATTTGTCTGGACTGCTCTCTCCATTACAGATTTGCAAAACCTTTGCAGTATTTACTAAATGTCGATGAAAGAAATAATAATAATAATAAGTTTAAAAAAAAAAAAAAAAATTATATATATATATATATATATATATATATATATATATATATATATATATATATATATATATATATATATATATATATATATATATAATAAAACTATTATAAATGACTTCGTTTCCATTAACAGATGTTATGCGACATAAAAAAAAAAATTCCCTGCTAGGTATGTCGATGGGTTTATGTGTATCCAAGCCATGCAATAGCCATTATTTTGGATGGAAGGTGACAAAGCATTGATTCAAATTAAAAGAGCGAAATGTTTGAATTTGCTTGCATTTGAATTTTGTTTGATTTTTTATTTTTACCATTTCGTTATTTTGACTTTGAATTTCGTTTGTTAAGTAGGCTATATTAACAAAATTTAGAAAATTTAGAAATTAAAAACGTTGCATTTAATAAACACTTTTTTTTTTTAATGAAGACCGCATTTGGAGTGCAGCACAAAAAGTTCAGTGTATTCCACAGCCTTTGTTATAGTGAGTGTACACAAATAAAAGTAACAGTTTATTGTTTATAAATATGTCCTCTTATCTGTATGGATAAAAATGACAGAGTTGTGTGCGTTATATCCGCTGTCATTAAGGAAAATATCCATCAGAATATGTGAAACTAAATAAGCCTATATGAGCCTATATGTTTTCTTTAACCCTCTGTCTGGTGCAATTTATTTTGTATATTAAACGCAAAGTTTTTAATTTCAAAAGCATTTCTAAATTATATTTATATTTCTAACAAACGAAATTCCAAGCCAAAATAACGAAATGGTTAAAACATTCTAACATTTTACTCTTTTAATGTTAATTTCCTTCCATTAAAAATAATGGCTAGTGTGGTGGCTGTGTGGTTTAAATGTGCCCCCTTGGCCTCTGAACTTGAGTACCCCTGCCCTAAAGTATGAAATAATTACGGTGCAAACGAATTGTTGCTAATATTAATTAAATAATAAAAGTAGCCTAATAATAATAATACAAATAGCCTAATAGGCTAATAATCATTCTCATTTTACTAATGACATTTTGTTCAGTATCCACTCCTAAGGATGCCAAATAGTGATCCCTTTTTAATGATTCTTTTGTTAGTGTATTTTTGTTAGGTTTTGGCCAGCTGTTGTTATATGTCATTTCTGCCACAATAGCAAAGCGACGATGTAAAATCTACGATATCAGTCAATCCATCATGTTTTATTTATAAAGCACATAAGAGCAGTGGTCACCAGCATTTTCACAACAGGATGTAAATAAAAATTGCAATTCATAAACGCAGGGCAATTCAACGTGTAAATATAACATGAGCCAGCTCAGGGTTGCATTTCCCGATAACGTTGTCTCTTAGCGCGATACGAAGAATCTTAAGGTATAACTTAACTAAAGTTATACCATTTTTAGGCGTGTTTCCCGAACTATACCTTAGGAGGTTGCTAAAGGTATTCCTTCTTAAGTGCGACAGTAGCAGGTGCTGTCCGTGGCGGCGGTGCTGAAGTGGTTTATCATTATCAATGGCTTAAAAATCGATTATTCACTCTATGCAGGGGCTGTTTAACTGCGTTATGTGAGAAAGTGGTGGGCTTTTTTATAATAGAAGCACTTCAGAAATAGTTGAAATTGCATTTATCAGGATTCGTGAGATCTTACAAATATAACCCAAATGGCAAACTAAATCAAACCGTGGTGTTATATAATTTTGCAAACCCTCTACCTCTCATGCCCAAACGTATCATGAATCAACCCACTAAATGTATATGCCATTTATATTATCTTAATTTACCACAGCCTTCATTTACTCCACAAGCAGGGTTAATCGCCCGCATCACAGTATTGGTGTAAATCACTAATTTCTGTTATTGGATGACCTGAATCAACAGGCCTACATTACAATTATAAATGATAAAAACACAATAACAACCCCAACAATACATTTAAACTAAAATAGGCTACTATAGGCTATCAAAAAAGTTTCCCCACATATTATCTTTGTGGGGGCATTTGGTCCTCACAATGTGGGTTAAACAAGAATTCACACACACAAATATAATCACAGACGCAGACGTCACGGACTAAGACAGACAAATGTCACGTTCACTGAGAGGAGTGAGTGAAGTGAAAGTAAATAGCGCAGTTGCTCACACACTGCACTGAGCCGTGTTGAGTGCGTGTTATAATACGTGTTAGCAGAATTTTGTTTTTATAACTTCACTGCCACACGTGAATGACGCGTAACGTCTGAGTGGACGCTTCACTGCCACACGTGATTTACGTGACGTCTGCGTGACGTCTGCGTCACGTCTACACCTCGTCTGCGTCTTAAATTGAATGGAATAAATAGCAGAATAAAAAAAAAAAGTTAAGACGTTGAGTGAGACGTTCATTGAGACGAGTGCATGTAGCAAAGTCACTTTAATGAGCCCGGCGGAACGCCATATGCTCCTGCTACGCGCCGCTGCGCTGCCTCTGCTGCCGGTGTGAATGCACTAATCTGTTAACATGAGCGCCGAAAAAAATACGCGCTGCTTACGCCCTGCTTACGCGTGCGGTGTGAAGCCGGCGTCACGCATTTCCAATACAGCGCTTCAGAGCGGCTCAATCAATGAATAACACACATTTATATCAGGCAATTGTTTAAGAATTAATGCTGATGAACAAGGACAATGTTTACTTTACCATGTTTATATTGTAATATGTTTTAGACGTTTGTAACCATGCATATTGTATCTCCCTCATCTGAACTTCAAAGAGCAGCTGCAACTGCAATAATAAGGCGTTTCAAGAGTCCCGGTGTATTCCGAGCTTGTTTATAATCACACAAATATATTAGTCACACATTATATATTAGTTTTTGGTTACATAATAAACTGTATTTAATTTCATTCCCGTTTAATTCATAGTCAGGAGGAAAGACCAGTATTTGCCACATATTCAGTATCAGGGTTATAATAGTTACATAAAACCATTAAAAAAATTAATTCTCCATTACTTAAATAAATAAACAAACTTGAAGATTTAGCTTAACCTGATATACTAACTAAAACAGAAATACAAAGTTATAAAAATATATAGATATTTTTTTTTAAACAAACCAAAAAAAGTGAATTGAGCTCTCTTTCGTGTATTTTTAATGTCAAAAACACAATGATTTCACAATGTCAGTTCAAGTAACAGCTGGTTATCTAATGCTTAAATGCTCAATTAATGCATTACAATTTAACTAAACTCATTAGATTTTAGTCGACCAAATCTACTGTAGACTAAAACTAAAAACAATTTAGGTGACTAAAATAAGACTAAAACTAAAAACAATTTAGGTGACTAAAATAAGACTAAAACTAAATGGCATTTTAGTCAAAAGACTATGACTAAAACTAAATCAAAATTTGCTGTCAAAATTGACACTGCGGCTTATAATGAGTTCTCGATTCTGATTGGCTGAGAGCCATTTCCAGCCGTGTGATATTCCCCCAGTATCAGCACTGTGACCATTTTACAGTTTGTATCAAATTTCTCACAGAGAGTGTCATGGCTGGCAAGCAAACCACCATAATTTTACAAATACTACTGTTGTTGTGTCACTTAATGTGGTTTTAAGATTTTTTTTAAAGTGAGGATGTATTTATTTAGACTTAAAATATGCAACGTATATATAGCGCATATTTTACAATTAGTTTAGCCGTTTTCAGAGATCGAGCTCCAGATTGTCAGTGCAGTTGTTCAGCACTCATGTCCCCACCGAAGACAGCTTTATCTCGGCCAGTCCTTTGGGAATTTGCAACTGACTCTTATGAAGATAGTTTTTAAACATGAGGTATAATTCATTTTGGGTATATCAAACAGCCAATTTTTGGTCTTATTCATCTATTACTTAATTGATTTGGATGGCTACTCTGCCCTACAAAACAAAAAGGCAGTAACTGCATTTTTGGTCAAAAATGAGTTATTATCATTTTCGTGACATTCAAGGCATCCTTTGTTATGTGACAAAACATGTTATCTCAAATGTGTGTCGTTTTGGAGAAAAATGGTAGTCGTATGTACAGTAACTGCAAAAAGCCCTAGTGAAACAAAGCATAAATACAGTAACATCCATTACTGTATTCTTGTTATGTTTTACCTAACAAAATATAACCGTGTTGCTGCGCTGTGTAGTTACTGTTTCCATGGTGAACACACACAGCTGATTTCGCGGCATCCTCACGGGACGATTTTAACATTTGCGATTTTACCCTTCTTAATTTTAAAGTATTCTATACAGTGATAAAGTCTATGTCAATCAGCTCTGCATTATAATATACTTTATTATTATGAAAATACCCGGGACGGCTTGAAGAACTCAAATACACCATACCTTGGCGCAGTCGTGTTTACTGTCGTCATGTTTAATCAGTGTTTCTATCTTTAGCAGCCTACAGCGCTAGCTTCACATTAGGGATTTCCTCAAAACGATTACTTCTCTGAGGCGTATGTGCCGTTTCTGCTCGAGGGCGCCCTCTGAATTCCAGTATGAATGAAACTTTTGGGTAACAAATAAGAAAAATAATACTTCTCTCTAAATAAATTTATAGGACAATCTTTGGGTTTTTTTTCAGTTTACAGGAGGGTTTTCTCCAGACAGTGGATGCACAAGAGGCTCATATTACATATTAATGACATAGACATTTATATTTTACAATAACTCCTTAGACCTTTCTAATGATTTTTAGTCATAGACTGTCTGCATAATAACAGGTAACCCAGCATTATTATTATTATTATTAATTATATTGTTATATATTTATTCTGAAATACTTCATTTTAAATTTGTAATAATGAAAATGTAATTGTAATAGTAATTTCTTATTTTGTTAAATATTTTTAGCAATAATAATAATCCTAATTATTATTAGTCATGTTAATATATAAACACAAAATGTTATTTACACACACTTTTCATTTGTATAATTTTTTTTTTTTTTTTTGCATTTTAAATCGCAATTTTAACCAGAATAATCACAATTAGATATTTTCCCTTGCTGGTTACAGCTTAGCAATGAGAGACTTTAAGCAGCCGTTTCAGCACCAGAACAGCTTCCGGCGGGAAAATATTGACCTAAAATGGTCAAATTAGTTTGGGTTTGGTATATCCATATTCAGGAAAGCAAATAGTGCCAATTATTTCAAATACAGTGTAGCTAACACACCCAGAGCTCAAGTTGTGGCAAAATAGTTTTTGGAGAATCTGTAGTTACTGCCTTTTTCCTTGGTATGGTGCCACGTTTTTGGTAAGTTATACAAAGCAAGAATACAGTAACTGCAAAATAGGGGTAAAATATCAAATTAAATATGAGGATTGATATGTACAAAGAATAAGCTAATATAAAGTAACAAAACAGCCACATGTCCAATTATCTACCTACAACTACTTAGGCTGGATGACAGGATAACTTTAAAGTCATTTTTCTCAGCTCTGCACTCTGCGTAGTTACTGCTTTTTTGCTTTGTAGGGCAGTACTATAACTAGCACTGCTTTTATACTTTTGACTGAACTGTTTGCTTGTGTTTATTTCCTATTGTACAAATGTCTTATAGTGGCTAATATTGTTTATTTAAATAATATTGATTAATAAGTAATATTTTATATAGGCCTAAATAACGTGCTGTATTTGGTTTTGAGAAAGGGTCCGTTTGTGATTGTGATTTTGACTTCAGTGAAAGTTACATTATTACACCATTAGATGGCCCCAAAATGAACGTGTGTCAGTAACAAAGATTTTTATATTAAAAGTTGTAAACAATAAGACACAAACTACAAATGTACTGACTTGCAAATGCACTTTCTAGGAGACATAGACAATCACATTAACTGTTAAAAGGACAAAGAAAAAGATATCACTTACCTCAGGGGAATTTCAAAAAGTTTTTGTGATTTTTACTATAAGAATGACTTGAAGAATATCAGCTTGATGCAGGTAAAGCACTTGTTTTCTCGATCTCTCTCATAATACTCTACTCTAATAATACAGTAAGATTCAATGAAACTCAGCAACTCAGCCTTCCTTTGTTACTAGTTCTAAAGTAACGGTTTAGAATTAGTAAAAGAGGCTGGTTGGTGGAATTTGTACAGCATCATAGATAATAAATGACAGTACTGTTGCCGCCTTCTCTTCTGTGGTTTTGTTCCTGATTTGAAATGTTTATCTGAAATAAAGTTAACAAACAGAGTTGGAGCTGTACTTGAAAGACTGGCACACGGGGGATTATTAATGTGGACATCTGTATACTTTAGTTAAACAGTGTCAGGAGTTTGTTAAAATCCTTAACCTTAAATGCAGTATTAAAAAAAAAAACAGTAATAGTGATGCTTTGCCTTGCAATCACATTTCATCTCACCGACAGGCCCTAAATCTTTGCTCTCTTTCAAAGATGGCGGTTTCCTGTACATTAGAGCTGATTTAACTGCCAGGAATGAGAGTTTTATGAAGTCTCCATATAGAGTTCCAGGAAGAAGAGAAGCCAACAAACCTAAATTACTCCTTTGTTAATTCCTCTACCCATCTGTCATCCACCCAGAGGGATTGGAGAAACAATGGCTCTAAAGCAACCACAGCCATTTCCAATCCTGTGTCAGGTTTCAAACACACCTGCAGCAACTTATATTATTGTATTTCACACTAATCACATTTGTCATATATTCCCAAGCACTTTGTTCTGTGACTGAGCCACTGTAGCTTCGCTCAGCACCGGATGTGTACATCTGTGTGTGTGAGAGAGAAAATGCAGCTAGTTTTGACATTTGTGGTCATCGTTACTTCTGTGAGTTTGAGCAGAAGGTATTGAGTAAGCCTAATGGATGCTCAAGTGTATTACTGCAGTAAAACTACACCTCTGCTGATTGGAAATGCTCTTAGAGATATCTGAGAGATTGATAAAGTGCTTTTAACAGAGCAGTCGCGGTATGGACTGAAGTCATATTATAAGGCATCAGTTCTTAATCTTGAATGTTTTTTTCTGATGTCCATTTCAGTCTCTATAGTGCATAAGGACATGAACAAAAACGGATTCATCTTTATGGGAAGATTGAATATATAATGCGTTTATAAAGTTTTGCATAATCCGTGTTGAGTCGTTTCTAACTCAAAGAACACTGTCAACTTAAAGGAATATTTACAATATAATTAGTTATCATGACTTACTGATCATATATATTTTTTTTTACATGTTTTACGAAACGTAAACATCTCATGTTCATATAAATCATATATTAATATGATAAGTAATGGAACTAAAAACCAGCATCTTAAAAAAAAAAGAGCTAATCTGTAGTGTAACTGCTTTTAAATGTAGGTTTGTTTTGGAAGATATAATACACATTACAATTCATTATGTCTTCTTATGAATAATTCATGTTGATGAATGCGATGTAAATAAATGTTGTTTTGTTGTTGTTGCTAATAATTTAATTTGAATTTGAATAGAAGAAATGGAAGCCAGTTGAAATGAGTGACGTTTATGTGCCAGTCTCTTTGATTGACAGAAGAATGTTTACATGAGGCATTTTCCTTTGATCTTGTGCCTCTTAAAGATGTTTTCCGTTCCTCCGCTCAGCGAAGCGTGAGCAGCACATTTTCAGCCAATGAATGCAAAGCGTGTATGTGTGTAATCAAGTCTGTCAAGTATCTCAGCATCCTTCTCAGCTTGAATGACACGAAAACAACATCACTAAAATCAGACACTAATCAAGGCCTCAAAAACCAGATGAGATAATCCTCCAGTGAGTGGCTGTCTTGAATCACCCTTTTCAGAATATCAAAGCATCAAACGAGCGGGTTTTACGCCATTATTATGCTGTAGTATGCATTCATGGGATCTTATCTGTTCCACTGTTGTATTGCAGCATTTCTTTAATGCCTGCTTATGTTGTAGCATTCCTCATTTGTAAATTAAAAAAAAAATCAAATAAAATAAAAGTTAATTTAGTCAAATAATCCTTTATTTATTTAATTATTTATTTATTTATTTATTTAGCGACAGAACACAACTTGAACTGGAATATTGTCTTCCTTCTGGAATCAAAGGAAAACCTAGGGAAGTAAATATATATAACTAAAATATATATTTATAATTCCATATAATGTTTTAAAGGGGCAGTTTTCCATATTGGGAATCATTATAGTTCCCTTTCGAATTGAAACCTCAACAATGCATCTGCATCATCACGGCATCAGTGTGACCGGTGTCTGAAGCATGGGTATACACACAACAATTTAATTGGCCGACAACAGTCCATGACCTCACTACCACTACATATATGAAGAGTTCTGATGCAAAAGCCTCTAAAAGCCACTTCAGTCAAAAATGAGTTAACGATATTGAGTGAATGCTCTCCGCATATACAGTCGTGGTCAAAATTGTTGGCACCCCTGGTAAATATGATCAAATATGGCTGTAGAAAAATAAATCTGCATTGTTTATCCTTTGGATCTTATATTAAAAAATTCACAAAAATCGAACCTTTCATTGAAGTAAAATAATTGAAAATAAATTTTAAGAAATAAATGCGTTTCTCCAAAACACGTTGGCCACAATTGTTGGCACCCTTTTATTAAATACTTTTTGCAACCTACTTTTCCCAAGATAACAGCTCTGAGTCTTCTCCTCTAATGCCTGATGAGTTTGGAGAAACCTGACAAGAGATCAGACACCATTCCTCCATACTGAATCTCTCCAGATCATTCAGATTCCCAGATCCATGATGGTGCTTCTTCTTTTCAGTTCAGCCTCTCATTCTCTATAGGGTTCAGGTCAGGGGACTGGGATGGCCATGACAGAAGCTTCATTTTGTGCTCAGTGACACATTTGTGTGTTGATTTTGATGTTTGTTTTGGATCTTTGTCCTGATAGAAGAGCCAACCACCCATTATAAGATTTCTACCAGAGGTCGTCAGGTTTTGATTTTTTATCTGTTGGTATTTGCTAGAATCCATTATACCATGTGTCTGAACAAGATTTCCAGGACCTCCAGCAAAAAAATAGGAGCCCGATCTCACGAAAATGCGTATCAATAGTACGAGTGTGCAATCTCGTAGAATGTATACGCCAAAAATCATTTTGGCGTGCGTATGGTACGCCGTTTTTGGCGTGCATATGATACGCACTTTCTGGCGTATTATATGTCTGAACCCCCACACCCCCACCCTCACCCTACCCAAAAGCGTGTCATATAGACGCCATAAAGTGCGTATCATATGCACGCCAAAAACGGCGCATACCATCGCGCCAAAATGAGTTTTGGCGTATACATTCTACGAGATTGCACACTCGTACTATTGATACGCATTGTCATGAGATCGTGTTGAAAAATAGGCCCTCAACGTTAAAGTTCCAGCTCTATTTTTAGCTGTGGGCATGGGGTAAATTTGCTGCCAAAAAGCTCTTTTTACAGTTCATCTGACCACAGAACCAGGTCCCGTCTAAAGTTCCAGTTGTGTCTGACCACTGAATATGCTGGAGTTTGTTTCTGGATGAGCGAGGAGGATTTTTCCTGAATCCCTCCCAAACAACAGGTGGTGATGTAAGGGTTTGTTTGATTTTTTTTTTTAGGCTTTCTGACCCCAAGACTCTGACTAATCTCTGTGATTCTCCATCTGTGATCCTTAGAGAGTCTTTGTCCACTCAAACTCTCCTCCTCGCTGTGCATTAGGACAATAAATTTATTCCTCTTCTAGTCAGATTCGTAACATCTTTAGTTGATTGGATCTTCTTAATTATTTCCCTGATGGTGGAAATGGGGGTTTTCAATGCTTTAGCTATTTTCCTACAGCCACTTTCTATTTTGTGAAGCTCAACAATCTTTTTCTGCACATCAGAACTATATTCTATGGTTTTGCTCATTGTGATGAATGATTAAGGGAATTTGGCCTTTGTGCTTCCTTATATTTATACTTCTGTGAAACAAGACGTCATAGCTGGACAATTTCATGTTCCTCATCACCCTGGTGTGCTAAAAAATGTAAATTTTAATGGGAATATACTTCAGAGATATTTTATGGTAAATGGACTGCATTTATATAGCGCTTTTAACAGACCAATGGCCATCCAAAGCGCTTTACATATTGCCTCACATTCACCCATTCACTCACTCATTCATACACCGACAGCGGTGTCAGCCATGCAAGGTGCCATCCAGCTCGTCGGGAGCAGCTGGGGTTAGGTGTCTTGCTCATGGACACCTCGACACTTGGTCAGGTGGAACCGGGGATTGAACCACCAACCTTCCGGTTTGCAGACAATCTACATGAACCACTGAGCCACTGCCGCCCAATTTTACTTATAACATTTTTAAGGGGTGCCAACAATTGTGGCCAACGTGTTTTGGTGAAAAGCATTTATTACATAATGTGATTTACCCCCCATTTTCAATTCTTTAACTTCAATGAAATTTTAGATTTTTGTGAATTTTTTTAAATAAAAGATCAAAAGGATAAACAATGCAGATTTATTTCTTACAGCCATATTTAATCATATTTATTAGGGGTGCCAACAATTTTGAGCATGACTGTAGTATAAATTCATAAAATACTTTCACTTCAAACCCACTAAATCCCAGCCTCAGCCCATTCAGAGGTACTGGTATTAAGGTAGAAACCTGCTTATTTTAAAGGAAAACATCAGACGGACTTAGAGGCTTTTGCATCTGAATTCTTCATATATATATATATATATATATATATATATATATATATATATATATATATATATATATATATATATATATATATATATATATATATATATATATATATATATATATATATATATATATATATATATATATATATATATATATATATATATATATATATATATATATATATATATATATATATATATATATGAAGACTTCAGATGCAAAAGCCGTATATATATTAAAGTATTCTCTTATGAAAATTTTAATTACATTTCTGTGTAAAGCACTTTGAATTGCCACAGTGTATAAAATGTGCTATATAAATAAACTTGCCTTGCCTTGCCTTGCCTTATGGGTTTGGAACGAAATGAGGGTGATAATACAAAGGCTTAATTTTTTAAGCAATATATAATTGTATGTATTTATTTTAAATTCTGAGGTATTATCCAGTTTAGTTTATTCTATTATGAAAATCCCCACGAGAGACTTTTTACGTGTATGATAGATATTATGATTGGAATCCTGAATTTCTTATTGCATTTTGGGGATTATGGGGATTTTGGCTAGGGCTGATAGAATAAATCGGAATTCATCACCAGACAGCTGAGGTAGACAGGGAAAATAAGTGTAGATGATCTTCCCTTGCTTGTGAGCGTGTGACCTTTTCTGAGCTCTCAAATACACTCGGTAATGCACCAATACCTTGTCACCCCCTACAAACCATCACTCTTTCAATCACATCTCTTTCTCAAATCACATTCCCTCACCCAAAAACACACAGTGAGGACAAACGCACCAGCTTCTGCACTCGGCGGTGTGCCCAGACTTTAGATGCCGCTCCAGATTACCAGAGCTGCAGATCTTCCCGAGTCTGGGGAGCTGATGCCTGACGATTCGACCTGTCACGGTACTTCTTTTTTCATCACGTCCCTCCAGGCTCCAGATCGATGGCTGCACTAAGTCACTGTGGCGATTGCCGGGTGGATATTGATCATTTATTATTTAATCTAAGCCCCATGCAGAGGATAGACAGGGAGAGTGTGTGCGTGGGATGAGACACCGCGGAGGGTCTGATATCTTTTCCAGTTACAGTAAACATGCAGCTAATGGACTTTATCCCCATTAAAAGTGCTCAGACCAGGCATGAGTAATAATAAGTGTCCTCTGTGTTAATCATTGATAGGGAACCGTTATTCTGTTTAATGGTCGTGCGCCGCGATAGCCTGACCAGGACAGATGCAGAACCTATTACAGGGCAGCTCAACAGATAATAATATGTGAACAATAAATATTGATTTGAGTTTAAATTATTTTCATCTTGTGGTTCATCTTATGGTTTCTGCTAAGAAAATAGTATAATAATGTATAAAACAACTGGCAACAAGACGAAAACGGCAACAATATTACAGTAGGCTTACAGTAGGATAGTGCTTTCCCTTCCACCTTTTAGAAAAAAAGTTGGCAGCCACTACCAGCATTTTTGATCATTCTCACAGTGATGGAGGCATCCGCTGGATGGAGGAGCCATGGAGAATGTTGTCCAGACAGCACCATGGGGATGACAAGAAGCAACGACAACGTAGGAGGTGGAGCCCACCACGCAGCCAAAGAGCCGATGTAGTGTAGGAACACCAAAGACGGAGCCGCAGCAACGACCCACCAAGATGGAAGCAGGGATCCGTAGGGCAGAGGTGGAGCTGGAGTGACAGAGGGCAAATGCGAAGCCTGAGGGAGGGTAGAACTAGCCGGTGCCTTAGGGCTGGAGTGCTAGAGAGCAGGTCCGTTGTGAAGATGGTGCGATAGCTGACCCAGGAGGAGCCAACGGTCCAAGGGAGCCCGACGAGACGAATGCCTGATGGTCCTTTCTAGAGTTGAGGGTGGAGGGAGCGTAGGTGCAGGACCCAGATTAATGGGGCGAACTGGACTAGAGCGTTCCGAGGCCGAAGGCGTAGACATAGACTCCCCTTTCCCAGGAGGAGGTGGCTCAGAACATACCCTGAAAGTTACCTCAATTTTTGTAACCTTACTTAGTCCAACTTACTCTTAAACATTCCCAGGTATGTCGCATAACCTGCTTTCTGGAATACCCCCAGATATAGAGTCATTTACAACGGCTTTGAACGCTGCTCAACCAGTCAGAATTAAGGACCGGATGAACTATCCATTTTATAAAAAAACGATGGAAAAGCAATGCAGTGGAATGAAACTTGGTATGTTTTCTGTGTGAAACTCAGCTGACTGCATCCGCTGTTTTCAGTAAACAGAGATTACATAAGCATTGATTTCGATCGGTCTGACAGACTAATTGCAGATTTTAGAAGGACTTAGATAAAAGAGAAGGGTTGCCAATTAAGATTTTACCAGCCTTCTCAAAGCACAGTGTTAATGCATTCTTGCTTTGTTTCACCATGAACACACCATGCTTTGAGAACTTCTCGGTCACGTATGTAACCATCGTTCCCTAAAGTGGCTCCCCAGCCCATGGCAGAGGCATTGGTGAAAACCACAGCATGCTGAGAACCAGGTCCCTGTGTTCGCACAACGTATCCCTGGACTGTGCTAGAATGAGGTAGTCATTCTCTCATGGGCACAAGGGCCTCCTCCACGACTTTCGTGAAGACATGGTAGGACAGGGACAGCCCGAAGGTCAGGACTTTGTACTGATATGCTCGACCCTCAAACGCAAAGCGCAGAAATGGCATGTGTCGAGGAAGAATCGAGACATGAAAGTACGCGACCTTCAGGTCGTTCACTGCAAACCAATCTTGCGGAGGGATGCATTCAAAAATGCACTTCTGTGTGAGCATCTTGAACGGTAGCTTGTGAAGGCTTCAATTCAGAATTCGCAGGTCCAACACAGGAGAGGGCATCTACGGTGTTCACCGAAGTGAAACGGACGCCCATGAACCTGGGGGACGCCAGGCAAACTGAAATGCATAGCTGAGCCTGATGGTCCGAGTGAGCCAGCGAGACCTCATGCACACCGATTCCTATTTGTCGGTCTCCAACATGGCATCGGAAGTGACCGACTGAATGGGAACAGTGTTTTCTGCACATGATACCATGTTATAGGACAGTGGATTTTATTCCTGGTCCTAGGGACCCACCGCTCTGCACTTTTTATATGTCTCTCTTATCAACCATTCTAACAATTTGTTGTTTAGACAGCAAATCAGTGTTTAACTTGTAAATGCATCAGCAGTCTTGATCAAGTCTCTCTGTCACAATAACATTTAATCATGTTAATAATATAAAAAAATAAGAGAGACAAACATCACAATTTATGACTAATGCAGTAAAATCCATGACTTTGCAGATTCAGCAGGTTGACTAGTCAAACCTCAAAACACATATTATTGTGTTGTAATGTACATATACGTAGCATAAGACACCAGTGTGCTCTGATCTGACTGCCATGTAAAGTGATTAACCAGCATTTTTTTATGCTCAAATAGATGATATTTCAATAATAAGCAAAGTATGCTCTTTGTTGAGACAGAGAGAGATTGCATTCATCTGTTGGAGTGCTTAATTAAAACATCTATGTAGACTCTTTTGTGAAATACAGCACATTGATTTTTTCACAAAGTCTTGTAAGGAAAAACTAATGAGCCAAGACTAATGATCTTACATGATCATTGACTTCGTCACTGTAACTTTTGATTGCGTTCATCTTGTCCCATTTCCTGCCGTTTCACTGCATGTGACTGGTTGTTCAAGTGACTGTCAGGCCTGTGTTGTTGATCAGATTCCAGTGCTCCTGTAGGGACGTGCGTGTTCAGTACGTCACCTTGTCTCCTGTCTCCCTGAGGGCCCAGAGAGATGGCGCATATGGCCGTCCTGCTCTCCCCGCTGTCAGACTGGAGCACCACTCCCTCTATCATCACCTTACCCGTCTTCTTTACTCTCTAATCCGCTGTCAAAACTCACCGTCCCATTTCTGCTCTGCTGCCTCAGACCATCAAACATTCATACTGTACTTTGAGAAGAAATCTACTGACCTTTTCCTGTCAAACTTACTGAACTTGCAAAACAACAGGAAACTCATTTAGTCAAATACATCTTTAAATATATGATTTAGTTATTATCTTTTTTGCCTTTATGGGACAGGATAGTATAGAGCAAGTACACTTGCAAGAGGTCCAGTCTCTACATGTTTATCCCATACAAAATCCAGTTTATTTGCGCATAATGTTAGTATTGTTAAAACATGGATAGATGGTTGTAAATTCTATGTGTCAAGAGCAGGTATTGTATAGAATGTCTAGGGAATATAGAATGCCTGAAGTTTGAAATGTCTGTTTTTTGTGTGATTTATATTGCATAGCTTTCCTAGGTATTCTATACATTACCTAGGTATTATACAGAATGACAAGTACACAAGGCAAAGTATCAAAACATACCTTTATTGGCATTGAACATGTTTTTGAAAATGAACGAAGAACTACAACATAAAGTAAAGAACTTTCTTACCAGAAAAACACAAAAGCAGAAGTGCCGTTGAGCTACTTTCAGGCATTCCATACACTCCCCTAAAGGATTATTAGGAACACCATACTAATACTGTGTTTGACCCCCTTTCGCCTTCAGAACTGCCTTAATTCTACGTGGCATTGATTCAACAAGGTGCTGAAAGCATTCTTTAGAAATAATGGCCCATATTGATAGGATAGCATCTTGCAGTTGATGGAGATTTGTGGGATGCACATCCAGGGCACGAAGCTCCCGTTCCACCACATCCCGAAGATGCTCTATTGGGTTGAGATCTGGTGACTTTGGGGGCCATTTTAGTACAGTGAACTCATTGTCATGTTCAAGAAACCAATTTGAAATGATTCGAGCTTTGTGACATGGTGCATTATCCTGCTGGAAGTAGCCATCAGAGGATGGGTACGTAGTGGTCATAAAGTGATGGACATGGTCAGAAACAATGCTCAGGTAGGCCGTGGCATTTAAACGATGCCCCATTGGCACTAAGGGGCCTAAAGTGTGCCAAGAAAACATCCCCCACACCATTACACCACCACCAGCCTGCACAGTGGTAACAAGGCATGATGGATCCATGTTCTCATTCTGTTTATGCCAAATTCTGACTCTACCATCTGAATGTCTCAACAGAAATCGAGACTCATCAGACCAGGCAACAATTTTCCAGTCTTCAACTGTCCAATTTTGGTGAGCTTGTGCAAATTGTAGCCTCTTTTCCTATTTGTAGTGGAGATTAGGTCTTCTGCTGTTGTAGCCCAGGTTGTGCGTGTTGTGGCTTCACAAATGCTTTACTGCATACCTCGGTTGTAAAGAGTGGTTATTTCAGTCAAAGTTGCTCTTCTATCAGCTTGAATCAGTCGGCCTATTCTCCTCTGACCTCTATCATCAACAAGGCATTTTCACCCACAGGACTGCCGCATACTGGATGTTTTTCCCTTTTCACACCATTATTTGTAAACCCTAGAAATGGTTGTGCATGAAAATCCCACTAACTTATTATTATTATTATTATTATTATTATTATTATTATTATTATTATTATTATTATTATTATTATTATTACACTGTTAAACAATTTTTGTTGGTTTAACTTGAAAAAGTAAGCTACCTGGTTGCCTTAAAATTTTAGTTCATTGAAATTACAAATGTTAGTTAATACAATGAAGAAGATAAGGTTTAATAAATAGAAACTCAAAATATAATGCTTTCTGGAACACATTAAATATTTAAGTTGATTTGACAAAAAATAAAAAGTTGTGATATCATGAAAACAATTTTACAGTGGGCTTTTTGCCTTTTAATAGAAAGGATAGTGGAGAGGTTATCAGATAGAATAGAAGACAGGCAGGAATTCCAATGAAATACTTTTGCTTCATTTATTCATGATTCATGATGGAAATATGGAGGAACTGCAAAGCATAAAACAAAGTTGCTTACACACACCTTTGCTCTTACCTTTCCTTCTGAATCTACAATGATAACATCTTTGAAATACAAGAGTTTCATTCTAATCAACCTGACCCCTGCAAAAGAACAGAATGTATTCCCAGGAGGCTTGACACATTCCATTTTCTAAGTTCCTTTGTAAATTCTCAAATATTACTTTATGAATTGTGCTTTTTCTGTGTAATCTTAACTGAAATGTTCTTCACCTATTTGTCTTTAGAGTATCTCTCTCTCTCTCTCTCTCTCTCTCTCTCTCTCTCTCTCTCTCTCTCTCTCTCTCTCTCTCTCTCTCTCTCCTTTCATGACTGGGGGGGTTGTCTCTTACTGTGTAAATATTTATCTATGGGATCTGGAGCTTTTGGTGCCCCTCCCTCCTTCTTCTCCCTCCTGCAGTGGAGCCCCCATGTCTGAAGCTGTGCATATGAATTCTGCCTCCTCCGGCACTGCTGTATCTGTCTCCATCTTATGTGCACCACTCAGAGGGATGTACCCACCCCGTTCTTTCTTCTTCCTCTTCCTTTTTTCTTCCTTTCCCTCCAGAGAATGGGCAAACTCCAGGCCCTGTCGAATTCCAAGTACATCAGTGGGACCTTTGGGATGTCGGGCCACCCTCCACTACCTTCCTACCTCCATATTTTCATCTGGAAGTGTCCCAGCGGTGCTGTACTATTCTTGGCAAAACCTCACAAACGGCAGGGACTTGTCATTTGCTGTAGGGGTCCGTGTGTCGTGGGGTGTGTAGTTGGTTTGGTAGTGCTGTTTGCATCCTATTTGTGGCCCTTCCCACATTGTTTGGTACGAATGTAGCTGCTATTTATGGTGGGGGTGTCTGTTGGGGCTGGCAAGAGTTGCTGATTGACTATAGTGCAGTAATTTGAGGAGTATTTGTAGGGCAGGAGAGTTGCTCTTTTCCGTAGAGAGAGAGACAAAACAGAGAAAAAAATACACAAGCAGGGCAGAGAGAAAGAGCAATGTAGAATGAGAAATGACATGACATGTATGAATTTGTTACATTCTTCCTTTTCACAGATGCACAGATCTTAGTTGACAGAAGTAAATGGGTCAATGCAATAAATGTTAAAATACACACAGTTTTGACAATTTGGCCACAAGGCCCTGTAACTTTCGCATGATATGTGGAGGGATACAATAAAAAGACTTTTAGCACAGAGAAAAATATGAATGCAGGAATTACAAAATGAATAATTATAAACTCATCCATCTAGTGCATTTTATTTGTAATGATTATATTTTAAATGAATAACAGTGGATTATTATTAACAATACATATTATTAATTAGTAAATGATAAATACATTAAGAATGTTAATAATTATTATTCTAAAATTATTTTTAAACTAATTATTAATATCATCAACAACAGTATTATACGGGATTTTGGACCCACTTTATATTAGGTGGCCTTAACTACTATGTACTAACATTTTAATTAATAATTTGATACATTGCACTTATTGTGTACATACATGTTTTTACACTGTACTAACATTTAAAAAAATACCTGCATGTAATTACATCTGTAATTAATTTCTGTAGTTACATTTGTAATTACAAAGTTGACACTTCCCTTACACCTAACCCTACCCTTAAACTTACCCACACCACCACACCTGTCCCTAACCCTACCCGTATCTCACCTCAATATCAGCAAAGGTGTTTTGCAACACAATATGAACACACGAAGTACAATGTACTTATTTTTTTTATGTAAGTACATAGTAGTTAAGGCCAACTAATATAAAGTGGGGCCGGGATTTTTTATACCAATTTTAATTTTAATTATTATTATTATTTTTTATTTTATTTTATTACAAAGCCTGGTGAAATGCTGGAGGATGGAAAAGCATAAAGTATGTATGTTTACACTAACCAATGCAAATTCTGTTATTCTGATATGAACTTAACTAAAAATGAATAGCAAAACTATAACATTTCTTTGAGTGAAATTGCTGTGTACAAGTACAAGTACAAGTATTGAGTACAAGATGTGTTTCTATATGCATTGCAGTTGTGCTAGTCTCTTTTTATTGGAGTATTATGTTAGATTAGGAGTTACCTATCTTTGCTGTCATCCTATTCCTTTGTGCATGTGATCATAAGAACCCACAGTGACACGGGTGTCACAAACACTGGTGATTATCTGAAAAAGTCTTTTTAAAGCATATCCCTTCCATTTCCTTAAGTGGCATATAAGGAACACCCAGGTTCAGTCATGTGACAATGTGTGCATTTTTCTTTGCCATGGCAACATTTCCAAGATGGTAATTTTGAATAATATGCATCATTTTGATATATGTTGTGGAAAAGAAAATAAACAGAAAAAAACTGTTATTTAGCAAAAAACGGATAATATATATATATATATATATATATATATATATATATATATATATATATATATATATATATATATATATATATATATATATATATATATATATATATATATATATATATATATATATATTTTAAATCTTCACAAATCGGTCTAAATCTGTGTTAGTGAGCACTTCTCCTTTGCCGAGATAATCCATCCACATCACAGGTGTGTCATATCAAGATGCTGATTAGACAGCAAGATTACTGCACAGGGTGTGCCTTAGGCTGGCCACAATAAAAGGTCACTCTAAAATGTGTGTTTTATTATACAGCACAATGCCACAGATGTCACAAGTTTTGAGAGAGCATGCGATTGACTGACTGCAGGAATGTCCACCAGAGCTGTTGGATTGCCCGTGAATTGAATGTTCATTTCTCTACCATAAGCCGGCTCCAAAGTCGTTTCAGAGAATATGGCAGTACATCCAACCGGCATCACAACCGCGATACCATGTGTAACCACACCAGCCCAGGACCTCGACATCCAGTATCTTCATCTCCAAGATCGTCTGAGACTAGCCACCTGGACAGATGCTGCAACAATCAGTTCTTGCATAGCCAGCATACTCACCAGACATGTCACCCATTGAGCATGTTTGGGATGGTCCAGCAACTTTGCACAGCCAATGAAGAGGAGTGGACCAACATTTCACATGCCACAATCAACAACCTGATCAGCTCTATGCGAAGGAGATGTGTTGCACTTCTTGAGGCAAATGGTGGTCACATTAGATACGGACTGGTTTCCGCCCATCATTTTCCTATAAGGAGAAATTGGTCTGGGTTCTTATGTGTTAAGGCAAGCTTTACACTGACGATAACCTTTCAGTATCGCAAATGTAAGTGGTTTTCATTGAGCAGAGAGTGATAAAGAGCGAGAGAGAGCGAGAGCAAGAGATTGCACCATTAGTTCATTAGTTCACAGCACCATTTATACCTTTTTGAAATACATTTTAGGTAGACTAAATGCTATTCACCCCAAGTTGCTATTTACAGGTGCGTCCTTTGTCTGAATAAGGTTAAAGGGGTGGTCACACTTGATTTTGTGTTCCGCTCACCTTTATTAATTTGCATATGAAAGCAGGAGACTGGTAATGGGTATTTTTTTGCTGTTAAATCTTTACAAATTTTTCAAATGTAAGCATAAGAGTAACTTTTATATTTATATTTTAGGATGAACACTTGGACTGAAGCAACTTAGGTTTATGTGATTTTCCTAAAACGTTATGTATGGATAATTATGTTAAAATGTGAGTATCAAATATGATGCATCGTGTTTTTGAGGAACATATGTTTGTTCAAAGCTCAGTCATTACTGTTGAAATTTTAAAGCACCCTGCAAATTCAGTTGAACCAAATAGCATATTTTTGCTCAGTTTGGGCCTCTGAATAAAAATGACATGTGAGCGCCATCATACAATATGAGCCATACAAACTAATCAAGTAATAACAACTCAAACGTGTTACTCAACAAAAACACATGCAACTGTAAGGTGTAAGGGACAAAAACACATGCAACTTTTATATATATATATATATATATATATATATATAAAAGTTGCATGTGTTTTTGTCCCTTACACCTAACCCTACCCTTATATATATACAGTCCCTGAAAAAAGTCATGTTGCTTATCTACTTTGTAGAAACACCTGCTATTAACCTGACTTTTAATTCATCAATTGGTGTTAGGAAAAGCTAAAACCCTCCCAAATTATGTTTAATGCACTGAAATAAATTAGTTTCACTGAAAAAAGATTTATCATTTAATCAAGACAGAAAGGTCAAATTTTGGCAAGACAAAAGTTTTGTCGCCCATACAGAAATTGAACAGATTTACTGCAAATATAAAAATATGTCAGCAAATTAAGTAGTGGTGCTGTGAGATCCAAATTTAATATCTTGTATGACTTCCGTGAGCTTGAAGGACTGCATCCATGCGGTTTGGCAAGGACTCAGTCTTGCAGTCTTGCATGCCTCCCAGAGTTCATCAATATTCTTTGGTTTCATCTTCCATGCTTCCTCTTTCAACCTACCCCACATATGTTCAATGATGTTCATGTCTGGTGACTGGGCTGGCCAATCCTGGAGCATCTTGATCTTCTTCGCCTTGAGGAACTTTGATGTGGAGATGGAAGAATGCGATGGAGCACCATCCTGCTGCAGAATTTGGCCTCTTTTATGGTTGGGAATATAAGAGGTAAAAGATTTCTTGGTATTTTAGACTATTGAAGTTGCCTTCCACCCTGCAGATCTCACGCACACCCCCATACTGCATGTAACCCAAGACCATGATTTTTCCGCCACCAAACTTCACTGTTTTCTTGGTGAATCTCGGATCCATGCGGGCTCCATGGTGTAATTCAACAGAAGATTCATCTGAAAAATCCACCTTCTGCCACTTTTCCAGCATCCATCCTTTTAGCAGGCTGTGGGCTTTGGCAAGTGCAACAGGGTTTTTCACTTGTCTTTAGTTTAGTGCTGGCTTCTGGGCACTGATTCGACCATGGAGGCCATTTCGAGACAGAATCCGACAAACTGGTCTGGTTGACACATGGACTTCAGGTGACCAGGTCTCATGGAGCTCTGCTGCAGTGGAAAATGGGCTGGCCTTGGATTTTCGACCCAACAAACGGTCCTCTCGAGCAGTTGTCTTGCAGGGTCTGCCTGACCTGGGTTTGTCATAAACGTCTCCAGTCTCTTCAAATCTTTTTTTATCCTCTGTACTTGACTCTGAGACACTTTGAAGGTGTCTGCCACATCAGCAGTGGATCTGGTCATCAGCCTCTTGATAATCAAAACTTTTGTCTCAGGGTGAATCTTAGGCATGTTTGCAGAGGTCTAGTTGCAGTTGATGTGAAGGTCTAGTGTACTGGGGTTATTTGTAATACACACCTGAGATCTAATTGATCCATTATTAGTCACAGGTGAAGCTCATATGACAAGGTGACAACACTTATGTCTTTGCAAAAATTGACTCAATGGGCTTTACCAAGTTGTGAATATTAGTATATTTTTTGAAAGTTTCATTTTGCACTGAAACATTATTACAAAAGCTGAAATATATTTCAGCGACACTTCAGTTTAATTTGTACACAAGTGACAAGACTTTTGTCAGAGACTGTATATATATATATATATATATATATATATATATATATATATATATATATATATATATATATATATATATATATATATATATATATAGTTTGTCTAAAGGTCGAATAAACTGTTCCATTTTTTTATTTGTATGACTATAATTTCATATATCAGGCTTAACAGGGTCAAAATTCCATATCAATTGCATTTACAGTTTTTTTTCAATTGCTAACACACTAAAATGACATGCACAGCACAATTATTTAAACTTACCCACAGAGAGCAAAACTCAAGTCTCCTAAAGTCTAAACACATTTTCTGCTTTACACCGTTTTGCAATTCGGCACTTTTTAAATGCAATGGACACGGTTCTCTGCATAAGACGCAACAACCTGACATAAAATCACATGTTTGCCATTTCAAAACACTGCCATTCAAAATGACACTATATGAGCTAATTGGCCTATACATTTGCCACCTGGCCAAACACCTCATTGGTTAATTGTTAACATTTCAGTCAGGATGTAAGCACTATGAAAAGACCACACAACCACTGTTTTTTTACAACAACAATGGAAGACGTTGCAAAGTGAGGAAGATGAAGAGTGAGGATGCAGTTTTCTTTTTCAGCTTACTGTTTTTTTGTGAGCATATTTTTGTTCAGCCCAATGTCAACATATCTGCTGTGCATATGTTGCACTGACTTGTTTGGTGAAAATTCAAAAATAAATAAATGTTTCAACAGTTTCGACAATCTGAAGAATTTTAGTACATTTTATACATGATATTTTATACATATTTTAATATTATGACAAAGCATACTAAAGATGAGAGTGCTGACCAACAGCGTAGTTGGTTAGACAAGTGTGTGCCATTTCATGCAAAAGTTTGATTTTGATAATGCTAAATGTAGTTTTGGTTGCAGTGCTTCATTTTGCAAGATATGTGAGGTATTTTGCAGTTTGGGTGTGTGGTTTTGTGAATTGTGTTAAGTTTTTGATAAAACTAACCTAGTTTGCAAAATTGTGTGTTAGCAATTAAAAAAAAAAAAAAACTGTAAACTGGTAGTAAATATTTAATTAGAAAATTCAGATTGTATTACACTGAAAAGAGTACATATGCCTTGTCATTACTCTAAATAACTATAACTTTATACTTCTGACTCAATACATTTACTTTTCTGTATTGTTATCGGTCTAATGTAAATTAGTTAAGTTGACTGGAAGTAAAATTTTAGTTTTGTGTAATGTAAATTTGCTTCAAACCAAATTTGTATTCTGTGCAAGCCACGTGAACACTCATGCTAACAAGGTTTGGTTTGAAAACTTTCTGATTTTCTGATGACGTATGATGCATGCAGTATATGATATTAAAGTCAATGGATTAATGTATGTGTTTTGTTGAATATTTGTTTTATTATTAAAGGTTGGTAGATACACCTAAGCTTTCCTGCTTATCAGTAAATGATGGATAAAGTCATGAATGGATGTCTTTTAAATTTATTTTATTAGTAGTCTTTTAATTACAAGCTGTTTTTCATATGTATGTTATCGACAATATAAAGTGTCAATATACATTTTGTTACATCCACTCAGCTTTCAGTGGGCAAATTGCGACATGTTAGAGTGATACAGAAGCAAGGATGAATGATCGGCACTCGAACAACAGCTTTCTGTGTAGTGCCTGTCAGCATGTGAGTAGCGAAATGTGTTCCATTTCATCACCTTTGAATGGTCATCACAAAATTATGTAAAAAATACTCATACCCAATTTACAAATACAGTCGATTATTTCTTGATTGATTATAAACAGTTGAGAAAATCAGATGTGTATCAGTATATTAGATTTGTGCATTCTGTCTTAAAGTGACAGCAGTCTAGTAAACCTGCTGTCGTCTGTCATTAAAGGCGTAGTTCACTTTAAAATGAAAATTACCCCATGATTTACTCACCCTCAAGCCTATATAGGTGTATATGACTTTCTTCTTTTGGGTGAACACAATCTGAGTTATATTAATAAATATCCTGACACTTCCAAGGTTTATAATGGCAGTCACAGGGTCCACTGTGTTTGAAAAAAAGCACATCCATCCATATAAACATATGCCACACGGATCCAGGGGTTAATAAAGGCCTTCTGAAGCGAATCCATTGGGTTTTGTAAGAAAAATATCAATATTTAAAACTTTCTTGACTTACAAACCTGCTGTTGTCTGTCATTAAAGGAGTAGTTCACTTTAAAATGAAAATTACCCCATGATTTTCAAAGATGACTTTGTTCTTTCTGATGAACACAATCAGAGTTATATTAAAAATATCCTGATGCTTCCAAGCTTTATAATGGCAGTGACGGAGTCCATTGAGTTTGAAGCTCAAAAAAGCACATCCATCTATAAAAAAACGTGCTCTACGCGGCTCCAGGAGGTCATATCGACGGGGTTTTGTAAGAAAAATATCCGAGTAAAATATCTACCTTCTGCCAGACCGCCTTCCATATTCAACTTAAGGAAAAAACGTAACTGGTGTGACGTATCACTAGAACGTAGCGTAAGCGTTTTGAACTGTGAGAGGCGTTACGCTTTCTGCATACACTTTTCTACCTTAGCAACCACATAGCAACAAAAATGTGAACGTTCAGAAAATGTAAAAAAAACACTTATAATTAACCATATCATGTTGCCAGATGTAGTGTAGTGTAAAATGTACTGTGACCACCCCTGAAGTTTTAATTCCCAGTGAATCAGTCATCAAGACCCAAGTTCTATTTTCTCTCTCTCATTCTCTCTCTTTCCCTTCCACCTCTCTCTCTCTCTCTCTCTCTCTCTCTCTCTCTCTCTCTCTCTCTCTCTCTCTCTCACTCTGTTCTCCTATGGGTCTCTGCAAGCACAGGCACAGGCACAGGATGCTGTATGCTAATTTCAGATTTAATGATTAATTAGTTGCTGGCCTGCTTTTCTGCAAGGACGGCCACAGATAAAAACCCTTACTTTGTTTTCGGAGTGCGAATGGTGTTTGCATGAAATCATACATGCGAAATGAGCTTCTCTCACACACAGGAAACGAGAGAAATGCTGAAATTTGGATGTCCCATGAGCATACACAAAACTCAGATGAAGGCGAGTGGGACTGTGTGTGCGCTGCAGTTATTATGTAAGCAGCTCAAATGGCCCTGGCATCTCTAAGAGAATGAGCGTGAAGTGGAGTTGTCCTCTTAAAGCTTATGACATAGTCAAGCACTCTTCTGAGAGCATTTGGAGTATATACTACAGCCCGCCTCCCTTCCCCTCACATCTGCCCTGCTAACTAGCGCACATCAAAACAGAAAACCCAGTCATCCACAGTGAAACCCACTGATGACATTTGACAAGGATAAGTGTTAAACTGGTCAGTGGGCTATACAGAGGAAATGTTTTGCAAATATAGACCATACACATATCACTAGGTTTTTGCTGTTCAACCCCAAAATATATTATACAATTATGCTATTTAAATTTAAATGATATAGTGACTTCAATATTTTAACATGAAATGGAAACCAAAAGGTTTGATTATTTATAACAGATGAATAATATGATGAATTCTGGCATCAGTGCATGAACGGCTGCTTCATATTATATAACACTTGGGTTAAAAACAACTCAAAACAGGAATGGATTAAAAATATGATGGGATGAGCCACATTTGAGACCAATGTAATATAGCAAATGTGACAAGTGAGTGTTATGGCTTGTTATGGGTTGAAATAAATTCAAATGGGTTTGGAACAACATAAGGGTGAGTAAATGATAACTGAATAAAAATTTTGGTCAAACCATTCCTTTAATAGTGTTTAGATATTTACTGATTGTTCATACCAAGATTATCACATACAATGTCATTAATGAAGCAAGTAGCCTATTCAAATTTGCTGAGTTATGATTAGAAACCTCAGAAATGTCATCTAATGCAGGAGTTTTCAAACTGGGGTCCGGAGACCCCCAGGGGTCCTCCAGAGGGTCCTAAGGGGTCCCCAGAAAATTTTAGAAAACAAAAGGACAAAGCAAAAATGTATAAAGTCTACCGAATATTCTGTTTCATTTATAAATGTTTATCTTCTTTCTTGCAATACTTTCCAGAATTGTATATGTTTGCTTTGTATCTTTCACTCTCAGAAAAAAAGGTACAGTGCTGTCATTGAGGCGGTTCCCTAAGGTACAAAAGTGAAAAGTACATCTTTGTACCTTACTCACCCCTAAATGGTATAGTACCCTAAAAGGTACATATTAGTACTTTAAGAGTATGTATTAGTACCTTAACAGTACATATTAGTACCTTAACAGTATTAGTACCTTAGAGGCACATATCAGTACCTTTTCGGTTTTGTACCATAGGGTACTGCCCCAGTGACAGCAATGTACCTTTTTCTCTGACAGTGTTCTAGTCCCCTTTATCTTGCTCACTGGGGTTGTAAGGCAGTATTATTAACACAGAACATAAGCTGCTTACATATATTTATTGTGAAAGTTGCTTATACAAATAATGTTCTTCTTCAGGTTTATACATACAACATTACGTATAGCCAATTTTTTTTTTTTTGAAGTTTTGAAATTTATTTAAGTTTGAAAACAGTATTTTGTATTTATAATCTGACACAATTTATCAAACAGTTTAATTGTTTCTTCATAAAAATAGATGGAATTTAGGATGGGTCCCTCATGAAAGAGTATTTGGGGGTCCTTGGCATCATAAAGTTTGAAAACCCCTGATCTAATGCACATGGCATATCAGAGACATACTACCATGCACTAATGTTCATAAGACAATGAGAATAAATAAAAAAACACAATATGTTTTTCTTATGCTCATAATGCAGTAAAAATAGTAATAATGATTAAAATTTAAAATTACTCTTTTCTATTTGAATACATTTTTAATTCATTTTCACATGATCCTTATTATTTTCAATGGTAAAAAGAATTGTGCTGCATATTATTTTCTTTTTTCCTTTTGGAACCTTGATGCTTTTTTTTTCATGATTTTTGATGAATATAGAAAGTTCCATAGAACAGCATTTATTTGAAATATAAATATTTTGTAACATTCTCTTTATTGTAATTTTTTGGGTCTGTTCTGAATAAAAGTATGAATTACTTTAAAAATAAATCTTACTGAGCCCAAACAGTTGAACGGTGGTGTATGTATATCATTCGTGATCAAAGGACAGCATTTTCTGTTGAGATAAAGCCAATGTGAGCCAAGAAAAATCAAGAGAACAGGAGCACAAACAACAAGATAACTGGACAGAGATATGGACCATATTTTAGAACTGTTCGTTTTACTATGGGATGTTTTACTGGTTTTATTGTTATGAAGAAAATAACACTGTAGCCGTGTGCACTGATCCGGCAGTATCCAATCAGCAATATTTTTACAAGCCTTAAATCATTCTCTCCCTCTCTCTTCCTTCATGTCCTCTTTAAACTCCTCACTAGCAAGGAGATGCATGATAATCTGAGAAAGCTATCAGTTAGCATTTCTGTTCATCTTTTTTAACCCATGTTCCCGAGCCATAAATGTCATTTGACTAATCACTTTGAATCTGCAGATAATGGTGTCATGATACTGATTGGTCGATGGCACCACACAAACATGAACAAGCCAAAACCTTTATTAAACGACTATCATGGTGTCAAAGAAAGCAGGCGGGGAAAAAAAGGGTAACAATTTACAATACAATTTATAAGTAATAATTACATTGTTATTAGTTAAATGTGTCATAATGTATTAATTCCTCAATAACATATTATATGAACTAATAATGTAAATTAATGTGTTAATTACCACAATGGGTCAAAGCCATGCATTTCAACTTCCAGTTGTCTGCTTTAATTAATCATTAGCTAATGATTTATTAAGGTGTCATTATGTTATGACTTTATTTTTTGGGGCACATGACTATTAACTAATTCAAAATTAATTCAAAACCCATAACCACAATTACATATTACTTAATCAATTAGTTAATAGTCATGTGCCCCAACAAGGAAAGTCATAACATAATGACACATTTGTAAATCATTAGCTAATGATTAATTAAAGCAGACAACTGGAAGTTGAAATGCATGGCTTTGACCCATTGTAATTAACACATTAATTTACATTATTAGTTCATATAATATGTTATTAAGGAATTAATACATTATGACACATTTAACTAATAACAATTTAATTATTACTTAATCTATTAATCATGTAGACTCTTCATTAGTTGCTGATGCGGTAATCATTAATAAATGGGTTAGTTAACACATTAACTCATTATTATCTGTGCATTAGTTAAGCATGAATTATTGCATATAAGTGCACCCGGTAACACTTTACAATAAGGTTGTATTAGTTAACATTAGTTAACGCATTAGTTAACATGAACTAACCATGAATAACACCTCTGTTCAGCATTAGTTAATCTTTGTTAAGGTTAGTTAATAAAAATCCAGCTGTTCATGTTAGTTCACAGTGCATTTACTAATGCTAACAAGATTTTAATAATGCGTTGGTAAATGTTGAAATTAACATTAACAGTGATAAATAAATGCTTTATAAGTGCAGTTCATTATTAGTTAATGTTAACTAATGCATTAACTAATACAACCTTATTGTAAAGTGTTACCGTGCACCCTTATTGTAAATTGTTACCAAAAAAAGTTAAGTACATGCTTTTAAAAAACAAACAAACATTTTGAGAATCTCGCCAGAATTAATAGGTAACCCAGGTACATTTTGTCTACTCTTTTATGAGTAGCTACTGTGAATTCTGACATACTATTTTTGTCACATACTGTTTTTCACCTAGTAGGGAAGTGTCCAGGTTAACTCCTTAACACAGCCCTGCCACACCACACCACATGTCCAGTAGCTATCCAATAAGAGTCTTCCAAAGATGACATGTGACCCTGTACTTGTTCTCACTTTCTTTACACTTGTAAAACATAGTAATCTCTCTTTTTTTGTTTGTTTGTACGTTCAAGATGTGGTTAGATTCCTGAGTACAACCATTGGACGTGATATTTGGAAACAGCTTGTGGGATTAATTAATTTTACGATGCAGATGTCATGAAAAGGAAAGGAACAGTACAGGCCTGCAGTTGGGTTGGTGGTTTTTCTTGGTCAGTCCATCTTTTTTTTAAAGCACATAGAGTGTGTTTTGCATTGAAGGTTGAAGAAGGTTTGTTCTTAGAATGAGAATTTGTTCTGATCCATAATTTGACATGTACATGCAATGTTTGTTTGTTTCACAGATTGCTGTCATCATGATTGCTATTTTTTTATTATTTGGACAGACATTCTATTAAGTTATTTAACATGTACATGCAATGTTTGTTTTTGTTCCATAGGTTGCTCTGCATCATCATTATTTCTTATTTTCTTTATTCAAGGTCAAGAAGCCTTAAAGAGATAGTTTACCCAAAAATGAAAATTCTGTGAATAATTACTCACCCTCATGTCAAACCCACAATACTTTCATTCATCTCCAGAACACAAATAAAGATATTTTTGATTAAATCTCAGAGCTACCATTTTGATGCCTAAAAAAGTTCATAAAGAGATCTTAAAACTAATCCATGTGAATTAAGCTCCAATTTTTCTGAAGACTTGATTGCTTTATATGATGAACAGATTAAACCTAGGCTTTCAGAAGCTCAAGCATGTTCGCTTGATGTGCGAGAACCAATGAGGTTCATTTGTGTGTGTTATGCAGCACATTTAAGATTTCTCAAGAGTTCTTTATGATCTTTTTGAAGCATCAAAGTGTCAGTTTAATAGCTGCCAATAGAGGGACAGAAAGCTCTCAGATTTCATCAAAAAGATCATATGTGTTCTGAAGATGAACGAAATTCATACTTAATTAATGACAGAATTTTCATTGTTTGGTGAACTAACCCTTTAACAATTATTTGACACGTTTATGCAATTATTACAGAATTACATTCTGAATTTACACACTGTGTTTTCGCACATGTTGTTTTAGAGGAATGGACTTTAAATGGAGGGACAGAAATCTATCAGATTTCATAGAAAATATCTTAATTTGTGTTTGGAAGTTGAATAAATTGTAGGCCTATAAGTTTCAAACAACATGTGGGTGAGTATGATGACAGAATTGATATTTTTGGGTGAATTATAGCTTATAAATACAGTTTTTAAAACCTCTAACTCTACATCACAAATCATATTTTACTTCAATGATGTAACATCGCATTTTATATTGCAATATCTAGATATAACAATGTATCGTTATGCCTATCAGCTAGTGTGAAGAACTGTGCTTATTTCTTTGATGACAGTCTCCATGTTATCAGAACTGGAATATGCAACTAATATTTCCCAATATAAGGATATAGGAAATAGCTTGGCAAGAAGATCCAGTATATGTAAAATGATTTTACATTTGTTGAAATTACATGAAAAAAGGGGCCCCAGGTGTGTGTACAGGTTTAAATGTGACAGATCTTTGACTAAATCACTCTTACTTCAGTAAATAAAGTCAACCATATAAGACATTTGCCAGATAGAGAATGTGCTTTCCAGTTTTGTGCACAATATGCATCAGACGGTTGTGATAAGGGTGGAAAGTCTGAACAGGTTGCAGAAACACATGCAACTTCTGTCTCTGCTGTTTTAGATTGCTGTGATTGTGAAACCGCATACATGCACAGGAAAGCAGCAGATGGAAAAGGCATGATTACATGGCAGTACTGAGTAGGGAAAAAAAGAATAAAACAACAAATCATTTTAGCTTTTTCAAAACTTTCAAGGTCTTGCTATAAACAAACAAAATATCTCTTTGGTATCCCAGCTGTAAAGTGGCACATCGACAAACGTGTTTTGACGGCGCTGTACGTGCTGAGCATGTTCAGGGAAGAGAACAGCATGAAAATAAGGAGCATGTTGTTTATGAATTCTTAGGGGTGAAAAACACCCATCTGTCTCCTAAAAAAAACTCTCTGTACAAACCTCTTTGTACTTTGTCCCACTGTAAGCACCTTTTGTTTGGCCTGATATTTTG
This sequence comes from Gobiocypris rarus, assembly GCA_023029165.1. Lineage (NCBI taxonomy): Eukaryota > Metazoa > Chordata > Actinopteri > Cypriniformes > Gobionidae > Gobiocypris > Gobiocypris rarus. The sequence goes on along the minus strand of CM040918.1, from coordinate 16,294,395 downwards.
ACAGTTGTTGAATGTGATTTGTCACTGGAGGTCTGGATATGCCTTCTCTGCTAAGAACTGCCATGATAACCTTTTTGGACACTGACCTATAATATGGAGGAGAATGTTGTGTGCATTTATGTCAGTATGAATAACCTTTCTGGTGGTAGCTATCATTAAAATGCACTAGAATTTGATTTAATTAAAAATTACTTTGCAAAAACATTAAGGGAGGTATAGACATAGTTAAACAAGACTAAAACTAGGCTATGTTTGGAGCACTACACTAGCATAATATTGTGCATTAAGCATATGACATATGACAAATAACCCCCATATGCCGTATGCTTAATGCACACAGTATGCTCCTTTTACTCAAATGTAATTTGCCAAAATGTTCAGCATACAACAACATGCACGCCATTCGACCTCCATTTCAACTTGTCAAGTGAACCAAAAGTAAAATCAGCCATTTTTAACTTCTCTTGCTTGACTCATTATTTGATATACGGCCAAGACTCAAGATAAACTTGTATTAACATGCAAAATGACCCTATTTCCGAGACATATGAAGTATGTCATGTGACAACAAATAATGATAGATAGATAGATAGATAGATAGATAGATAGATAGATAGATAGATAGATAGATAGATAGATAAATAGATAGATAGATAGATAGATAGATAGATAGATAGATAGATAGATAGATAGATAGATAGATAGATAGATAGATAGATAGATAGATAGATGATAGATAGATAGATAGATAGATAGATAGATAGATAGATAGATAGATAGATAGATAGATAGATAAATAGATAGATAGATAGATAGATAGATAGATAGATAGATAGATAGATAGATAGATAGATAGATAGATAGATAGATAGATAGATAGATAGATAGATGATAGATAGATAGATAGATAGATAGATGATAGATAGATAAATAGATGATAGATAGATAGATAGATAGATAGATAGATAGATAGATAGATAGATAGATAGATAGATAGATAGATAGATAGATAGATAGATAGATAGATAGATAGATGATAGATAGATGATAGATAGATAGATAGATAGATAGATAGATAGATAGATAGATAGATAGATAGATAGATGATAGATAGATAGATAGATAGATAGATAGATAGATAGATAGATAGATAGATAGATAGATAGATAGATAGATAGATAGATAGATAGATAGATAGATAGATAGATAGATAGATAGATAGATAGATAGATAGATAGATAGATAGATAGATAGATAGATAGATAGATAGATAGATATGAATTGTGCCAAGTATAAAGTTTGGTGGTGGGGAATTATGGTTTGGTATTGTTTTTCTGGGGTTGTGCTTGGCCCCTTAGTTCCAGTGAAAGGAACTGTTTAGTGCTTCAGCATACCAAGACATTTTGGACAATTTCATGCTCCCAACTTTGTGGGAACAGTTTGGGCATGGCTGCACATGACCTCAACCCGATAGAACACCTTTGGAATGAATTAGACCGGAGAATTAGATCCTTCTCTTCCAAAATCAGTGCCTGCACATCTAGAAGAATTTGAAGAACCTGCTTATGTGATATAATGTGAGATGGATGCTGCCACGTTGTTTGTGCCACATTTCATTTATACAGCATGTGAATAAAATATGAATAAAACACATCTGTAAATTGTATTTGAATGGATTGTTATTGCTGATTCTATAGACAACAGTGTGTATTTTACAAACTCTAAATGTATTGTTTTACTAGTACTTATTTGTATTTAAATGTTTGAAACATTATGCGGTTGAAAGCACTGCAGAGCTGTGATATATGACAAGCGAAAGCACAGTTTGAATCTGGCAGTTATGTCACGTCACTGAGCATTCTAAATCCCATATGTGGGACCGTACTCTCAGGGGCACAGAAATAAAAATCCCATATGGGACCGTACAGCTCAAAAGGTTAATAAAAATAATTTTGTTCAGTTCTCAACACCCCTCACAGATGCACCCATGTGTATAGGGTACAATGGGGCTAAAGGCACACCTTAAGAAAAATTTGCTTTTCACTACTCCTGTAATATATAATATACATATGTATTGTTTGTATTGAATATTTATGGAGCAACAGATTTTGCGTGAAAATAAATCATAAAAGTGGTTTATTTTATTTTAAAACCTTAAAAATATATGGGGTGTCGAAGGTTATGGGGTAAAAGGCTCACCAGCATGGGGCAAAAGGCACACAGTATTGATACATATACTAAAATAATATGTTTTTAATAATGTCACAAAACAATCACTTTAGCAAAGTTTGAACTATTTTCTGTTTATTTTGATAAATAAAATAATTCATTTTTGATCAATACAGTTTTTTACTATCGCTATGACAATTTTTGTTATACTTTTAACACATTTCCTAAACGCACCAACACACCTACAACACACAATTGACCAAACGGTTAATTTCATGCTCAAAATCACACATTGTAAACTAAACTCCAACAGTAATTTTTAAAATACAATAATACACTAGCACAATACACTGTGTCTACCAAAACACTACAAACATGTCTCAAAATCAAATATTTTTTTTCTAATCACTAACATATGTTCTCGTCCAGGAACTTTTAGTCAATTTAGTCATAAAAAGTCTAATGTCAGATGGAATTACAGAAACTGCATTATGTTATATGTCAGGTCTGCCCTTACAAAAGACAGTATATTTTATTGATCATAGATTGTGTGTCTATTGGAGCCTCTCCACATTTTTGTTTTGTTGGGTTTAGAAAATGCATGCATTTTGTTTCTAAATTCAATACAAAAAATGAATGACCCATCTCAGAGTAGCTCTATGGAATGCTCTTCAGTTTTATTTAATTATAAGCAATCATCATGTTGACAATAGTAAGTTCCTGTTCTTCATTTAGGAGCTTTCCTCTGCCCCCTGAGAGAGGTGTTGAATCCTTAGATAGACAGAATACAGTTACATATTAGAGACCAGAGGCATACAGTCACTGTAATACATGGTGAAAGTATTTAGACTTTGCAGTAGGAAAAGCTCTTACACAACATCCTACCTGTTGGTTTCTCAAAAATTCTGGATAATGGATGCCACTGTGACCCGGCTGAGATTTGGCTGTACTGGTTCACCTCTCTGTATGATAGCCTATGGTTAATGACATGGTCTATGATAGTTGCTCTTATTTAATCAGTTACCCTAATTCTGGTCCTTATTTGAGCATCACCATGCATTCTAACTCCTTAACCTCTACCTTGTCCTCGTCCAGGCATTTATCTCCCTTGCCCTTGTCCCACTCCTCTCCCTTGTCCTGGTACTCATCTTCCTCTCCCTCATGCAAGCATTTTTCTTACTTTCTTTGTGTTGCTCAATATTGTTATTTTTTCAAGTTCAGCCCAAAGAGTGGAATACTACCTTACTCTATTACTGTATACCATATGGTCATGTGATTGAAAGAACATCGTTGAACAATTAATAGATGGGAAGCTCAGCTGTGAGTTATATATTTGCATAACTTCAACCAGCTGTTTCTCAGTAACAATGGAATAAAATGCAGGGGATATATTTGTGTTTCAGTTCACAATATAACAGCTGTTCACCTTGACTTTAGCCTAGGTTAGGTTTAGAGCATGATGTTATCTGTTCTGGCATAGTGTTGGTAAATTTGGCAAAACAATATTTTGTTTTGGTCTTGGTTGAGCTTGTGTGTAAAAGAAGTTCAAGCATTTTAAATTTGTGTTAACTATATTATGCATTTTGTGTCAAAACAACAAGAAATGTGTTAATTGTATAGAATACACAGACAGATGTTGTGCTAACTGAGTTAAGAGTTCAGGAAATTTGTTAGAAGTATTGAAAAACTTGTCATAACGATTGTAAAAAAAAAAAACTGTAAATATGCTGTCATTAAAATGTCTTAATATAGAAATATATCTGAAAAAATATAGAAACAAAATAATTTAAAAAAGTAAAGATTTGAAAGCATTGTAGGATATCCCATTTATATAGATTTACAGTAACAACAAATTATATTTTATGATACATTTTTAAAGATGGTTTCATTATATTTTGATTATCTCTAAGGTGGACACCCGACTTAATATATGATACTTACTTATCTGAATCTCACAATGTCATGTCAACAAATGTTGATGTCAGCCTTCTGTTTATCATCATGTTAAATGTAGTGCCTTTTACCCCAAATACCATACTTTTACATATTCTTCCGTTATCGCAAAACTGTTGCTTTAATTACATTGAACAAAACTGACAAACATTAACAAGACCTTTGTTTCAAAATATATTCAATAATTTAGCAATTCTGATTTGCTACTTAAATATACAGCATTTTTAAAAACATAAAATATTAGATCAAGGAGCGCAGATTCAACTTTGTGCTGCTGCCAACAAAGATCAGACAAATTTCCATGTGCATCTTGAAAAGCGTGCCATCTAGAGGTTCAGGGGAAAATAAAATCAAAGGAGCCTTTTACTCCGTGGAGCCTTTAGCCCTGTTGTACCCTACTAGTACATAAAAATGAATTATTTGTACATTTGAATTATTTGTATTATTTGAAATATGTACACAGTGTGACGTACAGTAAGTAGTAAGGTAGTATTCCATTCTGAACATAGCCCGTATCACTGAAATGTACATTAGAGGCATTGGGTTCAGAAGTGAAAAGTCAAGTAATGGTCAGGTTGAGTTCCTGCATGTTTTCTCATGCTGCAGCATGTAGCCGTGGGGCAGCAGCGATTGGACTGAGGCCGTCTGTTAGTCACACCCCTTATTTCAAATATACAGCCACCCACTGTTCCTCTATGTGCATGAATATGAATTACAATTCCATGCTTCAGCAGTCTGTGCGTCCTTGAGGAGATTTTCTTTTACCTGAACCTCCTTATTTTTCAATTACATAACCATGCATAGAAGCCATTATTGTAATATCCTCATTCATTGAATCAACATTCAAGGCTTCCCTTCGGCTGAGAAATTGAGCTTTCAGATACCCAGCAAGTGAGAGAGGCAATTTACAGTATAAAGCTGAAAATAAACATTATGGCTTCTTTCACTCCACGGCTTCAAAGATCCGAACATTAAAGGCAATTTGCAATGTAAGGAGAGTTTTAGAAATGTAAAATCAGACTGTGGCTCAAATTTCAATGCATTTAAGATGCATTAAAGTTTTTTTAGAGGATAGTTCTTTAAAACATATGTCAAATTGAGATTTTAGGCAGGTTTTTCGCTGATGACCATAGACTAAAAATGACACACACAAACACACACACACACACACACACACACACACACACACACACACACACACACACACACACACACACACACACACACACACACACGCACATAAACACACACACACACACACACACACACACACACACACACACATGTTGTGTTTCCATGTTTTGTGGGGACATTCCATAGGCGTAATGCATTTTATACTGTACAAACCGTATTTTCTATCCCCCTACACTGCCCCTGCCCCTAAACCTACCCATCACAGGAGACATTCTGCATTATTACTTTTTCAAAAAACATCACTTAGTGTGATTTATAAGATGTTTTCCTCATGGGGACCAAAAAAATGTCCCCACAAGGACAAAAATTTGGATATTGCCATCTTTGTGGGGACATTTTGTCCCCATACCGTAGGGATTACCAGTCACACACACACAAAACCATACAAGAACTGTAAAAGTTATCTATTTATCTATTTCACTTTCTTTCTTTATTTAATAATATTATAATAATGACAATAATGAAAAAGTAATGATTTTTGATTGTTTTATTTTTTGAAGTAGGTTTATTTAATATAATCACAAGAACAAAATAAGTTATGCAGTAAAATATTCCTCTCCACTGTAACTCACAAATCTAATTTGTGCATATTAAACTCATTTCTTGTAATGAGTGGTTTAGAGAAATTGATTTGATCTCAGAACTGTGGCAGATAAGGAAATTATTAAATAATTAACAGCTTAAATGTATTACCGTTTTTTTTTTTTTCACACTGCTTACACACGTTTTCAAAACTATGTCTCCTTTTTTCAAAACTCTACACACAATTCCCAAAACTGCACACATAATGAGGTATAATGCAAAATACCTCACATCTTCAAAATGTAACACTGCATTCAAAATGCCATAAATGCATGTCAGAATGAAGCATTCGCATCAAATGGAAAACACTTCTTTCATAAAAGTAAATTTTTGGATACCATGTAAACACTGTTGTTCTAAATCTAAAGCTTGTTGGTCTTTCATATGCTTATATCTAAATTTCAATACAGTGTTCTACAGTGAAAGTAGGCAATCTGACCTTTGACCTATTTATAGGCCTATAAAGCAGTAAAGCAGTAAAGCAGTGACTGGTTAGTGATCAGTTAAGCAATTAGTGTTTGCACGTGTGAGGAGTGTGTGTGTGTGACCTGGTGAATAAGTGTAGCATTTTGATTGGTTGTGTTTGTAAAAGGAGAGCAAGTGATTTCCTGATTTTTTTCAATGTTTTATGTTGATAATTGTGTGTAGCGTTTTGACAAAAGTGTTTTATGCTGAGAAATAGCTTATGGTTTTGGAGATTTGGTGTGTAGTTTTGCACTTTGAGTGAGGGGTTTCAAAAATCGTGTGACATGAACAGATTTTGTTTGTAAGTAATGGGCAAAAACTGTAAAACCGCATGGTTTATATACATGTTGCTGCTGATTGGGCTGATACACCCACCAAAACAAGAGAAAACGTTTCTCAAACCCGTTGCACACCATTGCACACCGTTTCCAGGAAACATGTCGTTCAACCCGGAAACCATAGCAAAATGTTGTGCACCGGTTTGAGCATGAACGTGCCCCTGGTTAATAAGTGTAGAATTTTGATTGGTTGTGTTTGAAAAAGTAAATCAAGATACTTCCTCTTAGATTTTTGTGTGTTACATAGAGAATTGTGTGTTGTGCTTTGCAAATAGTGTTTTACGAAACTGAAAGTCGTTGAGTCGGAGGCCGAGAATTAGTGTATGGAAAAAACTGTAAAAGTCTATTTTACTTCAGAAAACTCGCAAGTTGCGTATATTTTACTTTAATGATTATGTTTTTTGTTGTTTGACAGGCTCTTGTCGCCATCCACATTCATCAATTAAAAAATACTGTGTCAACTTTGTTATATGTGTTTATGAGTAAATGTTGACAGAATTAGCATTTTTATGTGAACTGTTCCTTTAACAACATTGCTGAGGTCTTAGCTAAATCAGCCTCATAAATTGCAGTGCTTATGTAAATGTTAATGTTGGAAGGCGAGAAGGAGAGATAGAGATTGTGTGTCTTTATGTGATGTGGTGAGGGCTGATGGGTAATTATGGCTGTGCTGAGTGAGGGGGCTCCAATACTCTGAAATACAGAAGCACTCTCACTCTTCTGTAATCCAGACAGCACATGCCTGATTTCATAAGTTGCGGTTTTCGTAATGTGCTTCAACCCCACAAAGTGAAATGGAGAAATATCGTAATAATCCACTTATCAGGAAGCAGCACATTCCGATAATCCTGCCTGCTAAAATGGGCAGCTGTTATAACTACTTTGGCGTTAGCTGTTGCCCCAAGTCCTTCCTGTGAAGCATCAAGATGGAGCTGCCGCGTACAAGAAAGTAGATGTGCCTTTTTGAGAGCGATCTGCTCCACGGCTGATACTGCGCCATGGAGTAAGAGTTCAGGAAATTAAAGGCAGAAATGCATGAATTTTTCCCCTCTCTCTAGGTAGATTTGTATGGTTTACGAATGAAACATACTTTTATTATATTTAGTCAGCTGATTCGGACTGAATAGTCTGAAACATTTCATGGCTTGAGTCAAAACTCACTTTTTGACGTGCCTGACAGTCACTACAACTCGAAATGAGCCAATTTCTCAGAGTATATGATCCTATGATGTCGGTTTTTGACAACACATTCAGCGCTCCAGCTAGTCTAACAGAGCGCACTGACCCAAGAACAGTACAGACATACCTGACACGCTGAGAACTGTCTGCAGAGTGTTTCATAAAGGGGGCAACTTTGCTGAAATTCAAAAAAGCCTAACAAATAAATTGTATTAGAAATATAACAGTGATCCGATTGTGAGTCAACATGTAGCAACAGTACAATGATAGCAGTTCTCTCTCGAGTCAAGAGTCGGTTAATGGTTATAACAGTTCTCGAGTCATTGGTACACTGAACTGAGGAAACGGTTCAAACTCGGACATGAGCTGCTGATATGAGCATATGTAAACCTAACAGTTGAGAGATTTCTGGTTTTTTTCATATCATCAGACACATAGTGGGCCTAAATTACTATAAAGTTTACTCTATTCTTCTTCCAGTTCACTAGCCACTTACTTACTTACTTGTGTTTCGGGAAACTGATGAATTCATGTGCAGTAAATCTGACAGACAGGACTCTAAACTGCGGTGCAAACAAACATGGTGGTGGTATATATCTAATTTCTCATGATATAGATCAAGATAAAGATCATTTATAAAAGTGTTTAAGCTACAAAACACTGACATACACATATTTGAGAATCAGAATATCAGATATACACTCACCTAAAGGATTCTTAGGAACACCATACTAATACTGTGTTTGACCCCCTTTCGCCTTCAGAACTGCCTTAATTCTACGTGGCATTGATTCAACAAGGTTCTGAAAGCATTTTTTTGAAAGGTTGGCCCATATTGATAGGATAGCATCTTGCAGTTGATGGAGATTTGTGGGATGCACATCCAGGGCACGAAGCTCCCGTTCCACCACATCCCAAAGATGCTCTATTGGGTTGAGATCTGGTGACTGTGGGGGCCCTTTTAGTACAGTGAACTCATTGTCATGTTCAGGAAACCAATTTGAAATGATTCAAGCTTTGTGACATGATGTATTATCCTGCTGGATGTAGCCATCAGAGGATGGGTACATGGTGGTCATAAAGGGATGGACATGGTCAGAAACAATGCTCAGGTAGGCCGTGGCATTTAAACGATGCCCAATTTGCAGTAAGGGGCCTAATGTGTGCTCAGAAAACATCCCCCACACCATTACACCACCACCACCAGCCTGCACAGTGGTAGCAAGGCATGATGGATCCATGTTCTCATTCTGTTTATGCCAAATTCGGACTCTACCATCTGAATGTCTCAAAAGAAATCGAGACTCATCAGACCAGGCAACATTTTTCCAGTCTTCAACTGTCCAATTTTGGTAAGCATGTGCAAATTGTAGGCTCTTTTTCCTATTTGTAGTGGAGATGAGGGATACCCGTTGGGGTCATCTGCTATTGTAGCCCATCCGCCTCAAGGTTGTGCGTGTTGTGGCTTCACAAATGCTTTGCTGCATACCTCGGTTGTAACGAGTGGTTATTTCAGTCAAAGTTGCTCTTCTATCAGCTTGAATCAGTCGGCCCATTCTCCTCTGACCTCTAGCATCAACAAGGCATTTTCACCCACAGGACTGCCGCATACTGGATGTTTTTCCCTATTCACACCATTCTTTGTAAACCCTAGAAATGGTTGTGCATGAAAATCCTAGTAACTGAGCATATTGTGAAATACTCAGACCGGCCTGTCTGGAACCAACAACCATGACACGTTCAAAATTGCTTAAATCACCTTTTCCATTCTGACATTCAGTTTGGAGTTCAGGAGATTGTCTTGACCAGTTAGAATATTTTAAACTCACACGTGAAAGGGTTAATAATATACATGTATACGTGATGCGCGATTATCTAGTGGATCGCTTTTTTGAACTAGTTCATTGAAACTAATCGTCTGAAAGAACCAGTTTGCAGAAAAGAATTGGCTTCCCATCACTATAGATTTGAGTTACTGTAAGCAATCTCGTCCTGCTCTGAGAAAACTGTGTGTTTATGTGTACGGTTTTTATCTTCGTGAACGGAGGAGGTATTTCTTAGACTCGTGGGTTTGCAGTTAGTGATTACTCATGGAACTCTCTCCAGTGTTTCCTCGCCAGACCACCTCTGATGTAATACAGAATAATCTTTGCACACTGAATTAAGGTCATTATTGTTCCAAGTTTAGCTGGTTTTGTCGCTGGATTACTGACTTGGTGTGCTGTGCATTGGATTTCTCAATTGGGAGGCTGTTAAAACCTGCAACTGTGTGCTGATGAGGTGTTGAAGTGTGATTACATCACATCAGAATGTCGTCTTTATCACAATAATGGTCCTGTAGTCTTTGCAACCCGGAAAAGCATGACAATTGATCAATATGGCTATTTACTGAGGATTTGACTGTTTAGTGTCTTTATGGTCTACAGGTCCTTTTCCTTCTCAAGAAATTAGCATATTGTGATAAGTTCATTATTTTCCATAATGTAATGATAAAAATTTAACTTTTTAATATTTTAGATTCATTGCACACCAACTGAAATATTTCAGGTCTTTTATTGTTTTAATACTGATGATTTTGGCATACAGCTCATGAAAACCCCAAATTCGTATATAAAAAGCATATTTCATCCGACCAATAAAAGAAAAGTGTTTTTAATACAAAAAGTCAACCTTCAAATAATTATGTTCAGTTATGCACTCAATACTTGGTCGGGAATCCTTTTGCAGAAATGACTGCTTCAATGCGGCGTGGCATGGAGGCAATCAGCCTGTGGCACTGCTGAGGTGTTATGGAGGCCCAGGATGCTTCGATAGCGGCCTTAAGATCATCCAGAGTGTTGGGTGAGTCTCTCAACTTTCTCTTCACATTATCCCACAGATTCTCTATGGGGTTCCGGTCAGGAGAGTTGGCAGGCCAATTGATCACAGTAATACCATGGTCGGTAAACCATTTACCAGTGGTTTTGGCACTGTGAGCAAGTGCCAGGTCGTGCTGAAAAACGAAATCTTTATCTCCATAAAGCTTTTCAGCAGATGGAAGCATGAAGTGCTCCAAAATCTCCTGATAGCTAGCTGCATTGACCCTGCCCTTGATAAAACACAGTGGACCAACACCAGCAGCTGACATGGCACCCCAGACCATCACTGACTGTGGGTACTTGACACTGGACTTCAGGCATTTTGGCATTTCCTTCTCCCCAGTCTTCCTCTAGACTCTGGCACCTTGATTTCCGAATGACATGCAAAATTTGAGCGACAGTCCAGTGCTGCTTCTCTGTAGCCCAGGTCAGGCGCTTCTGCCGCTGTTTCTGCTTCAAAAGTGGCTTGACCTGTAGCCCATTTCCTGCACATGCCTGTGCACGGTGGCTCTGGATGTTTCTACTCCAGACTCAGTCCACTGCTTCTGCAGGTCCCCCAAGGTCTTAAATCGGTCCTTCTCCACATTCTTCCTCAGGTTCCGGTCACCTCTTCTCGTTGTGCTGCGTTTTTTGCCACACTTTTTCCTTCCCACAGACTTCCCACTGAGGTGCCTTGATACAGCACTCTTTGAACAGCCTATTAGTTCAGAAATTTCTTGCTGTGTCTTACCCTCTCGCTTGAGGGTGTCAATGATGGCCTTCTGGACAGCAGACTGGTCGGCAGTCTTACCCATGATTGCGGTTTTGAGTAATGAACCAGGCTGGGAGTTTTTAAAAGCCTCAGGAATCTTTTGCAGGTGTTTAGAGTTAATTAGTTGATTCAGATGATTAGGTTAATAGCTCATTTAGAGAACCTTTTCATGAAATGCAAATTTTTTTTAGAAGGACCTGTATATCAGAGACAGTGTAAAGAAAAAACATGCTACTTGTTGAAAAGTTAATGGAAGATTTTTTTAATGCTCATTGGGGTGAGTGAAGGAAAGGAAGTAGTGATTTAAAAGAGCTAAATGCCTCTTTGGCAAAAACCTTGTGGTCTTAACTAGTGTTTGACAGATATGGATTTACCATAAACCAATGTCGATGTCTAAAGAGCAACATGGCTGTAATGCTCATATATGCATAATACAATTTAATGATTTTAAATTGTCACAATAACTAAATTAAATTAAACATAACACATGATTTACCCATGTGCAACATTGTTAGATTTTTGTTAAGTGGCCAAATGACAGATTACTGACAGAGGCTAATAATCTAATAATATTATTTTGGGATTATAATGTCAAATATTGTCTAATACACTATCATCCTGGAATATGATCATTATGTATTCCTATATGCTTGTTTAAGAAATGAAAAGCTACACACTCCATCAATAGGGTTAGAAGAACTGGTGCCGAACATATAACATGCTAGAAGCATATTAATCACTAATAATCCAATCATTGACTCTTAAAGAGGACATCGGATGCCCCTTTTACAAAATGTAAAATAAATCTTTGATGTCCCCAGAGTGTATATGTGAAGTTTTAGCTCAGAATTTCCCACAGATAATTTTTTTATATCGTGATGAATTTGCCACTTTTTGCGGGTGAGCAAAAATGTGCAGTTTTTGTGTGTCCCTTTAAATGCAAATGAGCTGGTGCTCCAATTACAGATACTCAAAGCCACTTCTCTGTCAAGCTCCGGCAACAAAACAGAACAATCTCATGCTCTAAAAATGTCAGAAACTGTCAGTACCAGAATATATGCTGCATGGAGCTAGTACAGGTATAGATAATTTTAATTACAGTTATAAATCATGTTGTCGTCTTGATTTTATCCACTATTAGTAAAAGTCTGTTGTAGCCGAAAAATGGCCGAAACTTTATGAAGTTTATTGTACGTCACACAAAAGATGAAGCGTCCGTTTCACTCCAGAAAATCGCCGTAAGAGTTGAATAAAACAGTACATGTGTGCATTAAAGTCTTATCCATAAACCCTCTCTCTCTCTCCCTTGCATTCACACAGTGAATTACACAAAAACACTTGTTACAACTAACAGTAAACAAATATATACAGACCATATGACTTTTCAGGGGTGTTTAATAATGGCAGGGGCTATTTGCGTGCAGCGATAGATGCTATTTACACTGTGAAAATAGTGATATATTCTATTTACACCATATACAAGTTGTAAATTCTGCAGTTCTTTGCAATATGTGTAAATAGTAATTAGATGCTATTTATACTTTATTTTGGCAGATACATACTATTTGCAGATTAGTATTGTTGTACATTAACAGGATGCAATAATAACATAGAGTGTAAATTATTATATTTATTAAAATTATTCAATGGATGCCGCCTTAACGGGACAATAAAAGCCCTCCCTACACCTACCCCTAACCTTACCCCATAAATACTTTTATTATTATTAAACATTCAGTTTGGCACTTTATTTCTACTTTTACAAAAAAATAAATTCCAAAAAGAATGCCTTTCCAATGTGACGTGATGGGACAAGGGACAAGAGCGAGCTAGGCAAACAACGGATTTGGACCCCGGGTCGATTGCGTCAAAACCTAAATCCATGAGCCTTCGGCTCTACTGACTACTACACCATTGAAGACGTTGAAACGTGTGTCTTTATTAATCTTATGTTCAGGCATTGTTAGGTAAAGTTAGTGTAAATAGCATTTGCCAACAAGGCAACAATGGATTGTAGAGGTGGGGGTAGGGACGGACTTCTTCGCACCTCTCTTAAAAAACGACGTCCATGTTGCTTTTCCAGCTCATGCGAAGAAAGTGCTTTTGAAGCCTAGTGACCGAAGGCACGCCGATATCAGCAAACTGCCTCCGCGTACACCCGCCAATCTTTTCAGCTTTTCTGAGCTGGCAGACAAACCAAAAACCTAATGCAAATTAAATCTTTAAAAAGTGAAAATTTAATCTGATGTCCCCTTTTAGCATTTGCCTATTTAAATCCAAACACATTTTTTTATTATTATTGCCTAGGCAAATACATTGGTTTATCAATGTTTTTTTAATGTTTTTTGTTTTTTTGTTTATAACTGCACAGTTGTGTTTGAACATTGATAGAGTTTTGTGTATAATAACGTGACATTTGAATTGCATTAATGTTGATGTTTTCTTGTTAAAACGATATGTTCAATATGCAAAGAGGAAGTCTGTGCAGTACTTTTCAGTCTGGTTTTCATTTGGCAGTGCAAGCTGTAAAACAACGCAAATGTTTGAGGGGAATCAGTAGACTTCATTAATATTTAGTTTATTTGTCCTCTGAAACCGTGCACCTGTTCACTATTAATGCTTTAATGAGCGATTATTAAAGTTCAACATCACCTGCGCATCTTGTAGGTTCCCTAACAATAATTGTCAATGCCTAATTCTCCAGCCATCTTATACATTTTTTAATCCACTCTCTTCCAGACATTGGCAGTTGGTCATATTTCATCCGTGGTTGAACATGTTTAAGTCTTTTCCAATTTAAGTATCTTGATTTGTACACATTACTAGAAATAGCCACCCAGAGGCATTACTAAGATGTGAGTGACTTGCTATAAAAAAGACTTTGTCTGTATTTGTGAGTGTGTGTGCATGGAGCTACATGGAATGATTTGATTCACACTGACGGGTTATGACCTTGTAAACTGGCCTGTAGTCAAAAATCTCATCGAAAACACAGACAGACTTCCAGTAACTGATGTTAACTCATCTTGCAACTGCACAAAGCTCTATTTTCTTTAAATCATAATCATATGCTGTATAATTGTGGGTAACAGCAGTCTGTGTCTGTCTCTATGTATCTGTGGACTGTAATCAAACAGCTCAGGATGCTCATGAGAGTATAGAGCAGCTAATTGGGAGTGGTTACATATTGAGAGTTCAATTGACTGAGTGTTTTCTGGAAACAGCCTTGGGCCAGTCAGAGGCAAGAGGAACAGAGAGGGGGGGTCTCGCTGCACAACAATCAGCACACACATAATCAAGCCTCTGAGTGAAATAAGACATTTTAAGCCCTTTGGAGAATGAACGTATTTAAGATCCAAGAAGGAAAAGTTGTATTTGTAGTTTTAAAGGAGTCTCTGGGCCGTTTGCACTGATGATGGACAGGATGAGAGAGAAGTTTGTTCTTGCTTTGATGTTTGAAAATAATTGTATAAATTGTGTGCAGATTCTATGAGTGCTGGTTAACAATTACCCATTATCACGGTGTGGATGGTACCAAATGGGGTTTGTATACCACTGTGCGATTTGCATGTATCAGTTTTGGGGAGTAATTAACTGAAAGTATAGTGACACCATTAGAATAATTGAAATGATTTTTGGTAGTGTGACTGGGAACCTTAGCACTGGACCAACAGATCTTATAGCTTAATTGTGAAGTATTATTACATTTTTAAATAGCTGTTTTCTATTTTAATACATATTGTACAATTTATTACAAATTACGGTTATGGCAAAGCTGAATTTTGCGATTACTCTAGTCTTCAGTGCCACATGATCCTTCAGAAATCAGTCTAATATGCAGATTTTGTGCTTAGATATTGTCAATTATTATTGGTGCTCGAGTACTAATAGTTTTAAAGTATTAATACTGACAACAGTATTTCTGTTTAATATTTTTGAGGAAAACCTTTTTTTAATATAACATTAAAGAACAGCATTTATTTGAAAAATACATATTTTGTAAAATTATAAATGTCTTTAATGTTACTTTTAAACAATTAAATACCTTTCTGAATAAACCTATAAATAATAATAATAATAATAATAATAATAATAATAATAATAATAATAATAATAATAATGAGCATAAGAGGCTTCTTTCAAAAATATTTTATACAAAAAATCGTATATCAAACTTTTGACCGTTAATGCATGCATTATCATGCATGCCAATTTGTCTTTTTATTAAGTCCCAAACCACTATTATTATTTGGGACAAATAAGAGCTAAAACATAAATAATAAAACCATAGCCTAAGTGCATTTTCATCTTTTTAAAATCAACATTAGTTTTAAAGTACAGTATTTTCTGTTCATGTTCACTGCTCCAAAACACATTTATAGCTAATCATTGCTGTGAGCTGGAACATAATTTCTATGCAAACAGGACTTGCACACACCCACAGTTGCCTGTAATGACAGTAATAATATCAGATGCCATGCTTTCAGCATGCAGTGTGACATGTCTCTTTTGTGGATCTGCATCTGTCAGACCTGCTTTGACGGACGAATCCCATTCTCTCACCCCCCTCAGCACTGTCCTGCTGACCCAGCGGGTCTCTCGTCTCGCCTTGGGGGTGAACATGGACTTTTCAATGTGCCATATCCTTCCCAGCAGCCAAAGTTATTCTCATAGACATGGTGTCTTTGAGGGCACATGACCTGAGATCACCTCCTTTATCTGTCTCTGCTCAATTCTCTCACGTATGTTCTGCTTTCCGCATGAAATCTGTCACATGTTTGTCTTGTAGAGGTCGCTGGGTTTGTGTCTTTCCAATGGTTTTGGTGTTAGTGAGTCACCAAGGCAACCCAGGGACATGTCTGCAGTCCCTCATCCTGCAGCACAGACCCTTATTTTTGTCACTGGCATGGTATATTTCAGGGCAGAGATTTGAACAGCCCTGACTCGGTATATTGATTGTTCAGCACCAAAGGCCATTCTATAAACTCTCTTTTGTACTTCTGACCAGGTTGCCAGCAAGCTGATTCACTTCTCTGACAGACTCTCTGACTTATGCAGCACCGCTGAACATTTATGCTAATGTAGTCAGGCCTCTGTGAAAACCGCAGGCTGTCCTGCTAAAACATCCTCTGTGTACTTACAAGGTGAAAATGGGGATGTCATTTAGCTGAGAGGGAAGAAAATATTTAAAATGTAAAATATGAAATTTGTAAATGTGAAATATTTAAAGCAAACAAAAGTCAATTGTACTGTGTTTTCCAAACTTGCTGCATGGTAGACAAACTTCAGTTGGCATCTGTGGCTCAATGAAGAAGCTTTAACATCCATGGAACCCAAAATGGTTCTTCTTTGGTTGGCAGGATAAGTGACTTATTTTATTGGCCCGTCTGAGGTATGGTTGGTAAACCAATGAAGTGCAAGTGGCCGTACTATTAAAGGACCCTTATTTTGGCGGGTTTGTACACTGATTCTGGTTCTCTCCACTGGCATTTCCTTTTCTGTTCCTGTTTGTGTACAGTTTAATTAGAGCGGAGTTGGTAGTAACTGCCCTGTGGCAAGCTTGTGATGGAGTTTGCTCTGTATAGCGACAATAGCAGGTGTGTAAATGCTGGCCTGTAGACTGGATCACGTTACCTGTTTTGAGTAACCATACAGCTTTGCGCCTGGTGTTTGATCAACCCAAATCACGCTGTTCATTTTCCTTTGCTCTGCGGGTGCCATAGCCGCCAAAACACAGTGTCTGTAAACTTTTAATTTGGTTTCCTCTTTTCTTGATTATTATTTAGCGTAATCTTTAATGTGTGTTTCTTTTCTCTCCAGGAGCCAGTGAAGACTTGGTGTGGAACGGGGGAGGCCAGCTGCTTTCATTCGGTGGTGTGTTTCATGGTGTGCTGTGTGTGCTGACACAACTTCTTTACGGTGTGTGTGCGTGGTGTCTGATTGGTGTGAATTGAGGTGGGTTTGAACGACCTCCTGAGTTACAGCCGGCCTGCCTTTTCCCCGCTAAACCGGGCCCTGGTAGCCTAGAAATCTAGACGCACTCTAGCGGCAGCAAATGTAATTTGTAGCCAGGGTCGTCTAGAAACTCTTTGTTGTCTTGCAAGCTTAAAAAAACAAACTCTAGTCAGGCCTATCACATTGTGTATAGATTAATTGGGCAGGCTTAACATAATGACGGCATACGTAGTTGCGACGGTTCTGCGTGATACTTGAAAACAAAGAAGCTGGCGAACAGCGGTCTTTCGAATCGGCTTTGGCCACGACTCAGGAAAACTTGGAGTTATGCTTTACTTTGAGAAAAGAACAAAGAACGGCACTGAAGTCATTCTTAAAAAAGGAAGATGTGTTCGGAGTTTTGCCGACCGGATACAGCAAAAGTTTAATCTATCAACTAGCTACGTTTCGCCTTCTTCGTTGCTCTGGTTGGTTGTAGCACTATATTATTGCGTGCAGAGGGAATTTATAAAAGCCAACCGTTTATCCAGGCTTGTCAGGCTATGGCCCTGGAGAATTATCTTTGTCTTTCCTTTTGTGTGTGTTTCATGAGAGACATCATTTTATAGATGCTTTAATAATAAAGTTTTTTTTTTTTTTTCACTACATCGTATTTGCCTTCAATTGGTAAAACCTACCTGTGTCCTTATTGGGAGCATTTCCCTGGCCCACCACCAGGGTGCCGTAGTCGTATTAATTTACCTGTGATTGAAATTCCCACCTAGCCTGACGTCGTCATACTCAGATTCTAGTCAGAATATGAGTCTGATTCTACTCCATTGGGCTGTGATTATGGGGCGTGTTTCAATGGAACCAGGAAAGAAAATGCCTACATCCAATCAGAGCAACGGAGCAAGTGACGATGCATAGTTGTCAACAGAATTCAACTGCACACACGCTGGAAGAAGTAGAAGTAGAAGAAGAAGATGAGTGTAAACGATTTTTGCCGGTGTTGTAAAAAGAGTTTAAGGATAGACGGATTACTTACCAACACGATCATCATTTTTGAGAGAAATAGTAAAGGTGAATGCATATACGAACAAGTTCTCCGTTTAGGATTAGAACGAATTCAACTCAAGCACTCTTTGGTGAAGTGGACGATTACGTTACTGTTGATCATCTGTCCATCATCGTATAAAGCCCACCCTGACAATTTGATTGGTCCGAACAGCTCTGGTCTGAGCTTAGTTGCTCCACAAAGGATCAAGTCCAGACCGAACTTCTCAACCTCAAATGTTGTGGGAGGGGCTAAGTTCGGCTGGCATCTAGGCCAATTCCCACCACTGGGGAATGCCACATTTGGCATCACTGTGAAAAAACCTCTTTGGGACCCTTTTTGGAAGTTTGTTCATCTCAGAGGTAGCTGCTTTTTAGTCTCTACCTAGGAAAAAGTATATATATATACTATGAGAAATGTTTTTAATAATATATATATATATATATATATATATATATATATATATATATATATATATATATATATATATATATATATATATATATATATATATATATATATATATATTATTAAAAACATTTCTCAATAACAATTATTAAACCATACTTTATTTTCTATTCAAACAATATATTAAAATAATTTTATATAATTTCTATATAATTTTTATTTTTTTTAAATGTACCCCCTAATGCTTTAAAATGGTAATGGGATACTAAAGTGTACCCTCCGTGGAAAGTGCCAGATATCTTGTTATTAATAGTCATCAAAAATTAGGATTGAATATCTAGAAAAAGATGAAGCCTTATCACTTTGACATTAGTCAATTCAAAATGTGCAAGCGTTTACTGCAATTACATTATTTTAGAGCTTTCTCTGGGTTAACATTATATTTTGCAAACATACAAATAATTTGCACTTGCTTGATAATGTTGATGGATAACTGAGTCGACGAGGTTAATGGGAGGTTCTGTTTAGAAAAGTTTTTTTGATGAATGTGATTTATTCACTTCAAACAGAACTTGAATGTGGTGTGTGTGATGATCAGATCAGTTAGACACTGGGCACAGTCAGGTTATGAGCTATGTTTTGGGTCGTGGCACTGAAGTTTCGCTCTGCTCCAGGCTTTGGGCCAACACTAAATCTTTCCTAAGTTTGTCATCCCTCTCTCTCTCTCTCTCTGTCTCTCTCTCTCTCTCTCTCTCTGAATGAAGAATGAATCAGACATAGGCCTACTGCACAAACATAAATCCATTATGCTAGTGCTTTTCACCCTGTTTTTGCTTTCAGACTCCTTGCAGACTGTCATTCCTTTTGTTTGCTTATGTAATGCACCCTGCAGAACTTTGCAGCATTTACCTTTTTCTTTTCGTTAAATGTTAAAGTCCTAAACAAATAGCTAAAAACTTAAGTCAATAACATGAAATTAGCTTTTTTTTGTTCATCTTTTATTTTGTGTTTAGCACATGGCTTGGATTTGTATTTGCTAGCCATATACTTAGGTGTGTTCGACATCGGCTGCGACTGGATGTAACCGATCGGCGAGAGTAGCCGCATGCAGGCGGGAAGGAGCTGCAAACGGAGACGTGAAGTCGGACACTTTCTGCTTCCCGTAGTGACGCTTATGCTGTGTTTGCATAATTCATCACAGCTGAAATGAAATAAATGCAATATGTTAAATACCCAGATGTTTCAGAGACATTTTCATTTATGTACTGCTTAATACAGCGTCTGTTTGAACGAGAATAAAGTTCAACATATAAGCCTACACTATCAATGAAGTGGGGTCTTCTATAAGTTTTTTTATCAGTTTTATTTTGATAAACATGACAATATATCATAACGACTACATGAAAAGAGGTTTTACCTTTATAAAAACTGATTTGTGAGCATTAGTGATTCGAAGGTTTTAGAGTAAACTCAAAAGACATGTGACCGCCGTCATGCAGTGAATCCGGCCAATCGTGGCACAGCTGTGTTGTCATCAGAGCTTTTGCAGTTGCTCTGTAGAAGTTGCAGTAGAACGCACCAGCCGGCTGCTCTCTAATCGCGCTTGGCACTGCCTCAAGTCGGACAAAATTTCGAACCGGCATGCACTGCTTCAAGTCAGCCTCCGATCGGTCTGCGCATCGCTGCATCAAGTCGAACAAGCCTCTTGTGTTTGTCATGTTTGGTGTGAGCACATGACTTGTCATGCATTTCCTTGTGCCTTGTGCTCTCCCGTCCATTGTCTAACCCCGCCCATATTGTTTGCTGATTATTGGCTCATATGCCTTACCTGTCTTCCCTCATTACCCCCTTTTGTTTGCTTTTAAATCCACTTGGGGTTCAGAGTATTTATTTTTTCCCACATCAATTTCCCACATTTCTAGAACAATTATGTGGTGTTGTTTCAAAAATACAGTGTATACTTTTTTTCTTGATTTACCCCAAAAGAATGGAAGTGAAATGTGACAACATGCCCCATATGACAGCTTAAAATGTTATCTGACATAATCAAAAAAATATCCAAAACAAACTAAAATATTTTGTCAGTAAAATACAATTTAGAATAAAGTAATGGATTTTTAATCATTAACACATCTCTAAACACAGCTATACAGCATAGTTCAAAACATAGTAATAATGAATCATTTCTGAACATTGACTCTCAGTCCTTATTTACCATTTTCTCATTGTTTCTCAAAATAATTCATAAAAGTATAGAATATAATACCATATTTCTAATAGGGGCTCAATGTAACGCAAGTGTTACAACGCACCCCACCTGCGCAACTTGGATTTAAACCCCAGCTCGTTTCTTCTGCTGTTAGATCAGCATTAAAGAACGATCTCAACTGTTAAATAACAGCTATTTAGATTAAAATAATATCAGATTTGTCTAGTTTTAAATAAACACAAAAAATAGAGATGAAAAATAAACTTGAGTAAGAAATGTACTTTTGCTATGGTAAAATAAATGTTCAGTGATATCTTCCAAAGATTTTATTTTTATTTTGGCAAAAAAAAATTCTCTATATAGTGTTGATTTGGCAACTAGTAAATACACAAAGTTTTGTCATACCGGCATTTCTTTTGTTTTATTTATATAATTAATAAATAACCCTAAACTTGTGCATCTGAATCTTTCATCCCCCAAACCTTGACAGTAGGGGAGACCGGGGATGGTAGTAACCCTTTTTGTTCTAGATGTCTCAAACTTTTGTACATGATAGTCACATTTGTCTGCTACAAATATAACTCACTTAGACATGTACTACACAAGCACAGATTATGTGAGTTAATGTCAAATAAAAAGTTATGTTGTTACAACCTACCCCACTACTGGGGTGAGTTGTAACACTAGTTGGGGATCGATGTAACACAGAGATAATTTGCGTTCAATTGAGGCAGATCATTTTTAGCTGGTAAGAAGACATGCACATAAACAATACGAAACAACAAAAAACCTAACATTATTTTACTACAACAAAGGATGTGACTGATAACTGGAATCATTGTAGGGGTTGGTTGTAACATTTTTAATAAACTGTTACAACTGTACCCCCATCCCCAACAGCCATAACTTAGCTTACTGTCTTAGCATGTGGGATTGAAGTTAGCATTAATACAAAACATCAAAATAAACTAGAGAAAAAGGTACTTTAGATCATGTAAGTTAAATAATTGTACCTACAATTCAATTATTGCTAGAAAAATATTACTTTCTTACCTGAAAATCAGATTTTTGGTCATAAAATCAACAAATTTGCTCACAGTCACATGCAATTTCTCCTATGAGATCAAAAAGAAGATGGGAGTGTATGATATTTATTACGTTACCACAGCTTTTTTTCCAAACTGTCAAACTTAAAGCGTTACATCTAACCCCGTGTTACAACACTCCCCGGTCTCCCCTACGTACCAGCCATAATGAGGACTTGGCGGAAGAAGGGCTATCACCATCCACCAGCCTCCAATGTCTCCTGCCCTCTCCAGTGCATGCTCCAGTTCAGGGCCTTGAATTCCCTCCGTCAACAGGAGGCTGATCTAATAAGCTTTGCCCTAGAGTTCAGCAGCGCTAGGGTCTAGGGTTCAACAACGCAGCTCTCAAGCACCTTTTTAACTATGCCCCTTGATGAGTCCCTCAACTGGTGGATAATGAGAGGGCTGGATCACCTGACAAAGATGTGGGGCATTTGTGGAGTTTCTCGCTCGCTAGGTGAAGTCTGACAATGATGCAGGAGCTCCTCCAGAGGTCGACCGTAAATGCTACATTTCCTCCAGAGGTGGCTGTGAATGCTGCAGTTCATTCAGAGGTGATAATAGATGATGCAGTTTCCTCAGATGCAGCAATCCTCATGCCATCACTTCATCAATGCAAGCGGAGGAGGAGAAGCAAGGCTTCCTCTATCTCAGAGTGTCTGGTGGTTCCAGAGTTCCCTGCTCTCCCCGATATGGCTCCAGCCCCTGACCAGTGTCCTGTGATGGCTCCAGCCCCTGACCAGCATCCAGTGATGGCTCCAGCCCCTGTCCCCTGTCCCCTGTCCAGATAGGGCTCTGCCTCCTGTCCCAGAGCCCACTTTAGAGGGAGCTGTCCATGAGTCTGCCTGTTCTTTCCCTCCGGTAACGCCCTGCCCCTCTACCAGAATTCCAGATTTGCTGAAGTCCGTCTGCTCTGTCCCTCCGGTTCCGACCTGGTTGTCTGCTGGTGTTCCTGGTCGGCTGGAGCCACCAGGGTCCTCTGCCGGTACTCCTGAACCGCTGGCCTCCTGGCTCAACCTCCCATCCCTCCCTCGTCCCTCCTAGAGACTTCCTGGGCTGACCCACTGGCACTGTCTTGACCTCCCTCCCTCCCCTTTTTGTCTCTGTTTTGATTTTCCTGTGCCAACAGTGGGGGCATGAGCATCAGAAATGGACCACAGAGCAATGGAAGAAGGTGGCCTGGTCTGATGAATCACATTGACTTTTCTTTTGTGTTAATTACCTGGGGAACACATGGCACCAGGATCCACTAAGAAGGCAAGCCGGCAGAGGCAGTGTCACGCTTTGGGCAATGAAACCTTGGGTGCTGCAATCCAGGTGGATGTTACTTTGACACGTGCCACCTACCTAAGCATTGTTGCAGACAATATACACCTTTTCATGGAAACGGTATTCTCTGGTGTATGCCAAAATTTGGGGTTTTCATGAGCTGTATGCCAAAATCATCAGTATTAAAACAATAAAAGACCTGAAATATTTCAGTTGGTGTGCAATGAATCTAAAATATATGAAAGTTAATTTTTTATCATTACAATATGTAAAATAATGAAATTTATCACAATATGCAATTTTTTGAGAAGGACCTGTATATATACAATCCAAGCTTCACCTCCCTGAATGATTGTGTTTGTCTTTGTGTCACTTTGGCATTTGAATTATAATAAATTCTGATTTATGGATTTTTATTTAGCAGTCATAAAGAACCATCTCCATAACATGAATACAACTGCCAAATTAAACTTGATTAAGCTCTACAGCATTTTACAAACTCCCTTTTTGAGGAATGAGAGACAATCGGTCTCATAAGGAAAGGGCCATCAAACTGTTAGACTTCTAAATTATAATTTCCTCTCCTTGTGTTTGTATAGTGTTATGATGATTTGTAGGGTTCCTATATTCCTGATTGAGCTACTTTGCTTCTCAGTATTTGGTTCACTATAACTCTAAGAAAACAAAATATCAAACATGTTTTGTTTCTTCTCTGATATAAAACATTTTTAGCACCGGACTCCCACACACAGATGTTTCTAACAGTTGGATCTGACCAGAGAGGGCGTATGATCATGAAATCACAGAATAATGGACACATATTGATATTTGTGAATGTGCTATGGACATGAAATAAAAAATCTAGTTTCTCAGACTGTATGTTCTTAAAACCAACACTGCATTTTTCCTTAAACACGGTCCTTTAATATCAAAGATGGAAACTGAATTGCTTGTTTTTAAATGTAACATAGATTTATGAGGTTTAACAAAGAATGTACCTGAAGAAAACATAGAATAAACATTAATTTTACTTGACTGCATGTTATTATAAAGAGGAAAACAAAACTTGTCTCATAATCCTTCATACTAGAAATGAAAAAACCCAGGCCAATAATATCATAGCCTACTTTCGCCAAACCAATCTAAACCTGATGGGGGGGAAAACATGCTCTATCTTATATTATTTCCCACTGTATTGAGTCACTTGGAAAGGTTCACAATGATTCACATTACAACAAAAACTGGCCTGTACACACAGGATAACATTTTTAGAAACTAATTTTTAACTCTGTTTCAACAGTATTCACTCTAAACACCATTAACGTTCATTTACAACATAGGCCATACTTCATATACAATGAACATATCACTCAATTTTAACACACACACTCACCGATTCCTTTGTTTTGCTAATCCTTTATCCAGATTACACCACGATCGATGACTCAATATCTTTGGCTCGATGCACCGGATCAACAAGGCCTTAACAGGTAAGCTCTTTTACAAAACTTTTCAACTTGATAAGCAATTTAACTTTAAATAACTTCGATCTGCTTTTTTTAGTAGTTGTTGTTTTTTTTTTACTAATTATTTTTTTAAATGAGATTGTTTTAATTCTTAAAGTTTTTACACACGGTTGGGCAGAATGAAAAGCACTCTCATCTTTAGTATTATGCTTGGCCATAATACTAAAATATGTAGTTCAAATTGTAGAAATTGTTTGTGTTTTGAAATGGCAAACATGGGACTTTATGTCAGATTGTTGCGTCTTATGCAGATAACCGTGTTCAGTGCATTTAAAAAGTGCCATTTTGAATTGCAAAATGTGTGCAAAGCAGAAAATGTGTTTAGACTTTAGGAGACTTGAGTAAAGGTTTTGCTCTCTGTTTGTCAGTTTTAAATAATTTTGCTGTGCATGTCATTTTAGTGTGTTAGCAATTGAAGGAAAAAAACTGTAAGCTTTGTTTACATGCATTTCTGTTTCTTATCTCTCTCTATCAGTCTAGTCTGCATCTCACAGTGGGCGGAGTCAGCATCGCTGCTAATCACACTCAATTGGACAATCTACACCTGAAGTACAGAATCCATCTCTAATTGGATACATTTTACTGCAGTAATTTGCATATTCCAAATATAATTAATAAAGCATTTTATTTCTCTCAAAGTCTTTTTTCACATATAAACAGTTTTACTATAAGGGTAAATATGCCAAAAATAGTTTTTCTATGGACTGCAAATTGACTATTTTGCATCTCGGTTACACCAGTGTCGCTAGCTTAGCAGAAATACATAATCATGTTTTGCTTGGTCCCGTCAAAGTTGTGTTGGATTTTCTCTTTAGCGTAAATGTTGAGTGGTCCATCTATCTCTTTTTGTTCCATGTTCGCAGAGTTCACTGGTCACTGGTAGTTCCTATTGTGGTAGGTTAGACCCTACTCTGAAGTTAATTAGTTCCCTAAAAAGGTGTTCCAAGAACGTCTCTGGTTACTTGTATTGTAACCAATCCCGCCAGGGGTTCAAAGGGAGGTCCGGCGAGGCCCCTCAGGACCACCGCCAGGTCCCAGGGCGGCACCCTAGTGCGCACTGGAGGCCTCAACCTCAGTGTGCCACAGAGGAATCGTATGATGAGGGGATTTAGCCCCAGCGAGACCCCACTGGAAGGAGAGTGGTAAGCACCCAGGGCCACCACGTGCACCTTCAGTGTGGAGTGCGCTAATCCAGCGAAGAATTCACCTGTAAGAAGTCCAGCACCGCATAAACAGGGCAGTTAACTGGATCCTGCAGGCGATCTCTACACCACGAGGTGAAGCGCCTCCACTTCCAAACATATGATTCCTCGTGGCGGGAGCTCTGGAGTGTAGAATGGTCTCAACGACCTCAGCCGAGAGACCGGTGCTTAGGAGGTGGGCCCCATTAGGGGCCACACCCACAGCTTCCACACTTCTGGGAGGGGGTAGGAGGAAGCGCCTGCCTGCGAGAGCAGGTCCCCCCCGAACAGAACCTCCCTTGGAGACCCGTTCAGGAGAGACATCAGGCCCGAGAACCATGCTCGGGCTGGCCAGTACGGAGCCACTAGAAGTAGAAGGACCCCGTCGCGGCGCACTCTCGCCAGAACTCCCGGAATCAGCGATTGGGGGAAAAATGTACAGGGGCAGCCTCGGCCACTCCTGTACCATGGCATCCCGTCCGAGAGGAGCTGGATGCGTGAGGGAGAACCACAGAGGGCAGCGGGTGTTTTCTGCTGTAGCGAACAGATCCACCCGAGCTCTGCCGAAGTTCTCCCAAAGGAGCTCCGCCACCTCGATGTCGATGCTCCATCCCCCGGCCTCAGCCGCTGCCTTGACCGGATGTCTGCTTCCTGTTTCAGCCGCCCTGGGATGTAAATTGCTCTCAGCGATAACAATTTTCCCAGGGACCAGAGGAGAATGAGACGAGCCAGCTTGTATAAGCCGCGAGACCCCAGACCCTGTCGGTCATTATAAGAGACCACCGTTGTGTTGTCCATGCGGACCAACACATGACGGCCTCTTAAGTGTGGCAGGAAGTGTTTCATCACATGAAACACTGCCAGCATCTCCAGATAGATTATATGACATGAGAGATGATGGTCCTGCCACTGGCCCTGGGCAGCGCGACCACACATGGTTGCCCCCCCAGCCCGTGAGGGAGGCGTCTGTGTTCAGACACCCGCTGAAACAGCGCCCCCAGTGACGGGCCTTGAGCCAGAGACCAAGGACCCTTCCACATAACCAGGGTGCGGACACACTGCCGCGAAACCGTGATTACCTGGAAGGGGTTTCCCCTAAGGGAAAAACCCTTGGTTTTGAGCCACCACTGTAATGGTCCCATGTGCGACAGGCCATGTGGGATAGCATTGCACGCTGCTGTCCATGAGACCGAGCAGTTTTGATACTGCTTGGCAGTGAGTGGCTGGTCTAGCTTCCTGCATTGACAGCTGAGAGGATCGATGCTCTGCGAGGCTCCGAAAGGCACGCCCGCATCACGACCGAGTCCCAGCTGACACCGAATTACGAGGTTCTCTGCGAAGGTGTACATGTGGGCAAGCACAACACCTCGATGCTGTGCCGCCTGACGAGCTGACCGTGCTAGGATCAGCCAGTTGTCGATGTAATAGAAAACCCGTACGCAATAGGGCCGCGCAGCGCAGCCTGGGGTCGCAACCACCAGGGGTTTTTAGACGCAGACTCTTAGCAATAATAACGGTACTTAAATCCGCACCCTGCTTTGAAGGCTGCGACGCTCTCCCTTGCGGTCGATGCATTTACGGCAGGCTTCGTCGCAGCTGTGACATGGAGCGAGAGGGCAGGAAGCGCTCGTCCAGCCGGGACTTAACTGTAGATCGTTCCATACTCTCTTGTGGCCAGTCGATGTCCTGGCCACCGCTCGTGTGAGCACATCCACGACGCAGGCGGGGGTTAGGGTGGCAAATCCTCAGCCTCGACAGTGCTCATGTCCTCAAACTCGTCCGAGGATGCATGAAGCACTATCACCGCTTCCCTGCGATCGGGAGAAGCCGCCTCGCGGACTCCCGACTGCGAGGAAGCGGAGGATCTCCCAGGTGAGGGTCGAGAAAGGGGGGATACCCATCTCAGACCCCTCTGAGAGATCCATTTGCGAACCCCACGACATCCTTTTCCGCTGTGCCTCGACAGCAGCGGGTCCAGAGCCGCGGGGAACGCAAGACTGAGCGCTCTCTGCAAAGAGCGAGCGCCGGGAACGCAGCACCCAAAAGGAGAGGCTCTCACAATCAAGGGCAGCCGGCACCCTTGAGAGCCGCCTGCGCATGCCACGGTCCCAGGCAGAAGACACACATCAGATGCGTGTCCCCGTCCGTGATGTAGCGAGGACAGGGTGGAACACATCTTTTGTATGCCTTCTCAGTCTCTGCCATCTTCTTGCCGCCCGCCTGACTATTTGCCATAGAAAAAAATAATTATTCAGCTCAGCTGAACAGCAATGAACAGTTGAGACACACCGTAGCTTGTTGAAGAAACAGAAGCTGCTTGACGTGTGTGTGCCGGCATGCTTTATAGTTTCTGAGTCGACGACTTCACCCCCATGTTCATTCATTCCATTGGACAGTTGACGTAAACTTAATCATGCAGAGGCGTTTCCAAAGCGGTGACGCAGTGCGAGTTCCCACGAAAGGGAACTAAAGCTGTTCCCATTTCCTGCGTTGCGAACATGGCAAAATCCGGGTACTTCCGCCAACGATTATAGTTCTAGGAAATTTGAAAAGCTTCCTCTGGTGGGAAAGCCCCTTATTTGCCCAAATACTTTTTTTGTTTTAATGTGAATGATCAACCATTGCACATCATAAATTATAAGTAAGGTTTTCTTAACCAGCTCTGCATTTTAAACTTTTCATTTCGGTTGAAGTCACAAATTCCCCTTATTTTTCAGTCAATCATGGAAAAGGCAATAGAAGTGTTTAGAAATATTGAAGGAATTTGTAGTACAAAAGTGTCTCTCTTGACTCTCACACAGAGTAACACGGTCATGCTCATTGTAATTAGCACCCTTTGAGTAATGGGCTGATTCAGCCTGGAGGTGTTGTGCCAAATCAGCACTCAGATAAGTTTCAACTCCTTCAGGAAGGTCTGTTTGTAACGGCTTGCCAACCGCCACACACACATGTCCTGTTCTTTCCCTTTAGTAGTGCTAAAAGTATAATGATTTGGTTGTGAAGCACATACTGTTACGGTCCACACACACACACACACACACGCACGCACGCACGCAGAGCAACCAAAAACCCAATTTAGCGTGCACTGTCAGTAAAACCACAAGCTCTTGATCCCAAGTTGCTTGTATCTCCGAAAGAAATGGAAAGATCATGTGAAGGCTTTGCATAACTGAGTTTACTTGGGCTGTTGTTGGGCTGTTGAGTGTGATTATTTTATTTTATTTTTTTAATTTAGTGTGGTAAAAAAAAAAAAAAATCATTATGTAATTAATCATGCCACCTGACCCATGCAAGCAATTCAAGCTTGAAGTATACTGTCAAAAATTGAAAAATTGCATATTGCAGTCTGCATATTGTGAACAGTGCCTAAATCTACCTTCAAAGCCAATAAAATCACATCAATTTAAAGGCCAATAATATCACAGCCTTCTTTTGCCGAACCAAAACCTGATGGGGAAAACAAAAATAATGCTCCATCTTATATTATTTCCCACTGAACGTTTAGTGTCACTTAGAAATATGTCACGGTACAGAAATTACATGAATTTAAATTAAATGCTTTAAATGTATATTTAAAACCATATTTTGTATTGAGTACACTGCAAAAAAAAAAAAATCATATTATTTAATTATTATAATATTTTGTTTACAACTTTTTTTAGTTTTCCAAACCCCTCCTTTGCGTGTCGCTAATCTGTGGTGATTGACCCATTGAGTTGTGATTGGTATGGAAACGGAACGCCTACTGGATTACAGAGGAGGAAGAGTGTCACGTTACATACAAAGGACAACCAGGTGCGAGGACTCAAGTGCAGAAAATAGGATTTAATATAAAACAAAACAAAACAAGCTACAAAACAAAACCCACGAGGGGGAAAAATACATAAACTAGAAATACATATAAACTGAACATACCGACACGGGGAACTGGGAGACGTAGACATTACAAGGATCCGACAAAGACTGACAAACACAAGGGCTATATAAAGGGGAGAAATCAAGCTGGGAATGAGGTGGCACAGGTGGGGCAAATGAAACCAATAATCAGGTAACAAGGGGGAGGGATCAAACAATGACAGCGGCACATGGCCACACTAACAAAACCCACATGTGCACACAAGACAGGACAGGCATGTGACATAACCTCTCTACGGAGCGGCTACCAGACGCCCATCAGCCGAGGGCGGGCAAGAAAGACAGACCAGGGAGGGACGGGAGGGGCAGACCAGGGAGGGACGGACCAGGACGGCACGGGAGGGACGAGGACGGCACGGGAGGGACGGACCAGGGCGGGACGTGAGGGGCGGACCAGGGCGGGACGGGGGACAGACCAGGGCGGGACGGGGGACAGACCAGGGCGGGACGGGGACAGACCAGGGCGGGACGGGGGACAGACCAGGGCGGGACGGGGGGACAGACCAGGGCGGGACGGGGGACAGACCAGGGCGGGACGGGGGGACAGACCAGGGCGGGACGGGGTTTATAGACCAGGGCGGGACGGGGGACAGACCAGGGCGGGACGGGGGGGACAGACCAGGGCGGGGGGGGACAGACCAGGGCGGGACGGGGGACAGACCAAGGCGGGACAGGGGACAGACCAAGGCGGGACAGGGGACAGACCAGGGCGGGACGGGGGGGACAGACCAGGGCGGGACGGGGGACAGACCAAGGCGGGACGGGGCGACAGACCAAGGGACGGGGGGACAGACCAAGGCGGGACGGGGACAGAGCAGGGTGGGACGGGGGACAGACCAGGGCGGGACGGGGACAGACCAGGGCGGGACGGGGGACAGACCAAGGCGGGACGGGGGGACAGACCAAGGCGGGACGGGGGACAGACCAAGGCCGGACGGGGACAGACCAGGGCGGGACGGGGGACAGACCAAGGCGGGACGGGGGGGACAGACCAGGGCGGGACAGGGGACAGACCAGGGAGAAACAGATAAGGAAGGGGAAAACAAGGAGGGACAAGGAACACAAAGAGTTCAGGCGGCCAGGGGCCGGAGTGGCCAGCAGAGTTCAGGCGGCCGGAGGGGCCGGAGTGACCAGCAAAGTTCAGGCGGCCAGGGGCTGGAGTGGCCAGCCGAGTTCAGGCGGGCGGGGAGCCGGAGTGGCCAGCAGAGTTCAGGCGGCCGGGTGGCCAGCAGAGTTCAGGCGGCCGGGATGGCCAGCAGAGTTCAGGCGGCCGGGATGGCCAGCAGAGTTCAGGCGGCCGGGATGGCCAGCAGAGTTCAGGCGGCTCGGGCAGAGCAGGGCGCCGTTGCGCGCTGGCAGAGCAGGGCGCCGCGGCGGCGCGGGAGAGCAGGGCGCCGTTGCGGCGCGGCAGAGCAGGGCGCCGTTGCGGCGCGGCAGAGCAGGGCGTTGTTGCGCGCCGGCAGAGCAGGGCGTTGCGCGCGCCGGGCAGAGCAGGGCGCCGTTGCGCGCTGGCAGAGCAGGACGCCGGGTGGCGCGCAGAGCAGGGGCCGGGCGGCGCTGGAAGAGGAGGTCGTTTGCACCGCAGGAAGAGCAGAGCGCCGGGCGCACTTCCAGCACAGAGTCCGCCGGCACCGGGACCACCGGCACCCCCGGAACTGGGACCACCGGCCCAGGGACCACCGGCACAGGGACCACCAGAATATGATCCACCGGAACAGGGACCACCGGCACTGGGACCACCGGAACAGGGACCACCGGCACAGGGACCACCGGGACAGGGACCACCGGCACAGTCACGGAGCGCTCCTTCCCTTTCCTCCTCCGCTTACGGACCACCGGTACAGGGACCACTGGTACAGCCACCACTGGAACACGATCCACCGGCACAGGGACCACCGGAACACGATCCACCGGCACAGGGACCACCGAACACGCCCACCGGCACAGGGGCCACCGGAACACGATCCACCGGGATTGGGACCACCGGAACACGATCCACCGGCACAGGGACCACCGGAACACGATCCACCGGCACAGGGACCACCAGAACACGATCCACCGCCCAGGGACCACCGGAACACGATCCACCGCACAGGGACCACCGAACACGATCCACTGGCACAGGGACCACCGAACACGATCCACCGCACCGGGACCACCGGAACACGATCCACCGGGACAGGGACCACCGGCACAGGGACCACCGTACACGATCCACCGGGACTGGTGCTCTCCTCTCCTCCTCTGCTTACGGACCACGGGACAGGATCCACCGGAACAGGATCCACCGGAATGGGGATCACCGGAACACGCTCCCCTGGAACAGGGACCACCGGAACATGGACCCACGGAGCTCTCCGAATCGGGGTCCTCGGAGGAAGGGAGTCCAGCTGGTCCACGAACTCTCAAAAGTCCGGGGTCCCCATCCTGTCGACCTCCGTGGGACTCAGAGGCATGTCCAGGCAGAGGTTGAAGACCTCTGCCTTCTCTGCCTCATTTAGGTACAGGTGATGCACCTCTCTGAGGAATTGGCAGGCAAACTCTCGTACACCCGCCCCCTGTTGACGGATGTACCTCGAGTTTACCTGCCGCATCACCTGTACCTGTCTGTTCAGCTCCATCTCCGGTGAAACAAACAACAAAAAAACAAAAACCAAACTCCTCCTGCTGAGTCCTCAAGTTGGTCGGATCCTTCTGTCACGTTACATACAAAGGACAACCAGGTGCGAGGACTCAAGTGCAGAACATAGGATTTAATATAAAACAAAACAAAACAAGCTACAAAACAAAACCCACGAGGGGGAAAAATACATAAACTAGAAATACATATAAACTGACCATACCGACACGGTGAACTGGGAGACGTAGACATTACAAGGATCCGACAAAGACTGACAAACATAAGGGCTATATAAAGGCGAGAAATCAAGCTGGGAATGAGGTGGCACAGGTGGGGCAAATGAAACCAATAATCAGGTAACAAGGGGGAGGGATCAAACAATGACAGCGGCACATGGCCACACTAACAAAACCCACATGTGCACACAAGACAGGACAGGCATGTGACAAAGAGGAAGAAGCTGGTCCAAATAAACTGGGTACTGAACCATCCTTCAATAACAACCGACTTCCGAATCCATTGTTGAACGCATTTAGGTTGAAGAAGCAGTCATCAGTAAAATGACAGGTACACAGCACAAGGTTCGGGCTACACTGTGTGGTATCATTGAAAAGGTGGAATGAACTGGCTTCCTCATAATGAATAAGTAATAGGCTATTTTCTAGACTGGTTTTGAGGCTTTCTCCTGAACGCTGGGTGTGCCGCACTGGAGACTTGGAAGTAAACGCCCACGGCTAGGATTGGATAAGATTTGCATATTTAATGAGCTTCAGCTCCCCTGTCAGTTCAGTTCACATTATCGTTTTAAAAGCGGCAACCGGAATTATTCTCTCGTAAACGTCTTTATCAAACAAACACAATGATTTATTTCTCATCCACTCGAGATTGATTGGAATATTATTTCTGTATTACATGGCCCGACCGATCAATCGATAAGCACAAACTGCACGTACAAACATGCGTGAGCGCCCAGATCAAAAAAGGAATATTATTTCACTATTTGAGATTAATCGGCCTGCCGATGGGCTTATACGTTTTGGTAGCCGTCTGGAAAACACAAAGCCCTGGGACTACATATAAAAAAGACGTTTTACTCACATAAGTTTGTTGCACCATTCCTGTCGAATCCAATATAGAAGGCACAACACTGTGTCTGCAAATCCAGCACCTGAGACTTGCTTACAAACGATTCTGCAGTGAAATGAAGCGAACACTCATACACTCATGTCTTCCCCAAGTGAGCTGGAACTTAATTAAAAAATAAATTAAGTATCACACATTCCTAATATCCGAAGGAAGCTTATGCAGCGACTGTGTTCTTCCACAACCTGGCACAGAGCAATATATGACTTTGCTCGCTATGATCACTGCTCTGTAAACCTGTAGCTCCTCGACTCTGTGGGCGGGGCTTCAGAAGCATGCATACATACTCATCAGTTGAGTTGCGTTTCTTCTTCCCATGACATCATTGGATTCCAGCTCTCGTTTTCTGGGCCTGGTGTTTATAAAGCTTTTCTTAGACTAACAAGGAGGTTTTCAGCTCTGAAACTTACAGAATATTCTTATATCATGATGAACTTTGATATATCAAAGGCTCAAGGGAAAGTTGGTTTCTCAATTCATCACCCCTTTAACCACTCATTCTTCACATGCTCGTCCTTGAAAAAAACTGGCTTAACATTCACATTTTAGAGCACAGCGTCTTCTCGACACAATGTATCCAGTATCCAGAGCCCAATCTCACGAAAATGCGTATCAATAGTACGAGTGTGCAATCTCGTAGAATGTATACGCCAAAACTCATTTTGGCGTGCATATGGTACGCCGTTTTTGGCGTGCATATGATACGCACTTTATGGCGTATTATATGTACGAACCCCCCACACCCCCACCCTCACCCTACCCAAAAACGTGTCATATACAAGCCATAAAGTGCGTATCATATGCACGCCAAAAACGGCGTACCATATGCACGCCAAAACTCATTTTGGCGTATACATTCTACGAGATTGCACACACGTACTATTTATACGCATTGTCATGAGATCGTGTTGGTATCCACAGGAATCAGCTGCAGTGTTCAAGTTCTCCCTGGTGTCTGTGCGCAATAAGAGGGCGAGCAATATGCTAATGTTTCGTTGTGATGTCACAATGAAAAACAATTCATTTATTTGACTCGACTCTTACTTTTGATAGACAATAACTTTATATACGCTGCACTTTCAGATTTAAAACTTTGAAGGATGTTTTCATTCACTTAGAGCTAATTTACACACTACATGAAAGGTCATTTTCAAAAATCCATAATATGGGCTCTTTAAAATATCTGCCAGTACAGTTAGATACTATACAATTATTTTTAAGATATTATGATCATTTTAATGTCTGATGCAGTGTTGCTTTTCAAGTAAATTCGTATAGTTTTAAATATTTTTGACATCAAAACGATTTGTTTGCCGTGTAGCGTATTCAATGTTAGTCTGCTACAGTATTTATTTGAGTGACCTTATTTTGGTGACTTTACTCAGAAGAAACTGATATTTGATTAGTTAATTGCAACTAATTAATCATCATGTGTCTGGTCAATAGACAAGCCTAGAACTGATGCATCACGGACAAATGTGATTCGAGTCCGCATGCTCAAGGTGTGTACAGGACAGGTGCACGTGTCTCTCTCTGTAATTACGTTTGCATTCCAGGACTTTGTTGTCTGAGTAAATGTCCTTCAGATGCAGGATATGGCAGCTACGTTCTTGTGACAGTAAGGACACATTAATCCTTTGTGCAGCAACAGAAATTGAGATTCCTCACTTTGCTGTTTGTTTGTTTTTGATATTCTCCAGCTCATTTGCAAGCTTTGAAAAATCATCATCTTTATTGACGTCCAGCCTGGATACCATGTATGATTCTATAAATAAACAAGCCAATGTTTTCAGATCGTTGTTTGAATAACCGTATAGAGTGGTAATTACATCTTTCCTCTATCTTTCTTTCATTTTGTTTCATTCAAGAATTCTTAACAGTGAGTCATCAATACTAAATAATGAACAAGATTTGAATTTCCTAAAAGAAATAGGCTAGCAAGGCCTTTGCAAACATCTTCTAGAGCTACAAGGCAGCCAAAAACATAATCTTTAAAATGTAAGAATTTTGTATTTTTTTATGTTAAACTATTGGATGATTCCATTAAATGTGGATAGACAACTTTAAGCCATTGGTCAGTTTTCTCAAAAAGTTTTTGAGAGACCCAAAGACCCAATTTTAAGTGCGCTTATTATGATAACTAGTTCTTTCAATGTTTTCATTCAGACTCTCGCTGGGATTGATGTAAAATCGACATCATACTGTCTTTACAGTGTGTACACTCATTGAGCTTTAGGAAGCCTCCGCATGGGCGGACAATGTACAACATGGGCGGGCATTATGCGAATGTCTGTTCTAGTGACATAGAACTGTCATGCAAAAAAATTTAAAACAAAAAAAACTCGTATTGGCAATTCAGAGTCAATTCTTTCTTTTGAGAGGCAATAACTTTATTTATCATGTACTTTCGACACCGTTTCTGCTGTAAAATGTGAACTTGCGATGCCTTGAAAGTGGACAATACTGGAAGAATACTCTCCTGTCTTCCTCCAGACTCTAGGACCCTGATTTCCAAAGGAAATTCAAAATTTACTTTCATCAGAAAACATAACTTTGGACCACTCAGCAGCAGTCCAGTCCTTTTTGTCTTTAGCCCAGGCGAGATGCTTCTGACGCTGTCTGTTGTTCAAGAGTGGCTTGACACAAGGAATGTGACAGCTGAAACCCATGTCTTGCATACGTCTGTGCGTAGTGGTTTTCAAAGCACTGACTCCAGCTGCAGTCTACTCTTTGTGAATCTCCCCCACATTTTTGAATGGGTTTTGTTTCACAATCCTCTCCAGGGTGCGGTTATCCCTATTACTTGTACACTTTTTTCTACCACATCTTTTCCTTCCCTTCACCTCTCTATTAGTGTGCTTGGACACAGAGCTCTGTGAACAGCCAGCCTCTTTTTGCAATGATCTTTTGTGTCTTGCCCTCCTTGTGCAGGGTGTCAATGGTTGTCTTTTGGACAACTGTCAAGTCAGCAGTCTTCCCCATGATTGTGTAGCCTACAAAACTAGACTGAGAGACCATTTAAAGGCCTTTGCAGGTGTTTTGAGTTAATTAGCTGATTAGAGTGTGGTACCAGGTGTCTTCAATATGGAACCTTTTTCCAATATTCTAATTTTCTGAGATACTGATTTTAGGATTTGCCTTAGTTGTCAGTTATAATCAAATCATTAAAATCAATATAAATAAACATTTGAAATCTATCAGTCTGTGTGTAATGAATGAATATAATATACAAGCTTCTATTTTTGAATGGAATTAGTAAAATAAATCAACTTTTTGATGAGATTATAATTATATGACCAGCACCTGTATATAGCTCTGGAAAAAAATTAAGAGTCCACTTAACATTGAGAAATGTTCCTGTAGATGGGTTTTGACATGGTGTGTGCCAAATCTTTTTTACAGCCATCTTTGATCATATTTACCAGGGGTGCCAATAATTCTGACCACAACTGCAGGTGTACTGTAGCTCGGCCATTTTCATATTTGGGTGAATCATCCCTTTAAGACTGCAAATCTACCAAACAAAAGTTTGGTAAAGTTTTTGATACAATTGCAAGCTATACATAATTACATGATATTTTCCTGAAGTAAAAGAATGAAGACAAACAATTGAATATGCAAATAGATGTAAGAAAGACAGTATATAACAGAAATTATATACAAAACAAAGTTTGGAGTCTGTACACCAAGTTCTGCAGGCTGAATTAATTCAAATGAAGTTGAATACCTAGTGTTGTGTTTCAAACAAACCCTAACCAGAACGAATATCATTAAAGTCCTGAATATGTAGTATATCTCATGTCTGTTAAACAAATGCTGGACCACATTGTGCACTAATAAGTTCAGCTTTCATGTGCTAGGCTGTAGGGTGCACGACTGGCTGACTAACCCTTAAGGCAGAGGGTGGTTACCATGCCAACGGGGGCATAGGCAATGCCAAGGTCAAAGCACCTGGAGGAATGGTAGATTAAATTGTGCAGTGGTCAGCGCTTTAATTCAATTAATCTGTGTGGAATGGATGGGCGGATGTGTGTGTGTGACGAGGGATAAGACTTAAGGTTATGAGGGTACACAGCAGGGCTCTCGAACATTGGACGGATACATATTTTGCCCATCGACTCTTTGGCCCCAAATCCCATGCTGACATCATGACCTGCTCATGCTCTCATACAAACAGTCCATAATTAAAAAAAGCCTCAGAGTGTATTGAAACGACACAGCCTGAAAACGAATTACACATGACGGGAGGTCTTATTCCGCTATTGTATAACAAAATAAATGACTCTTGGTGCTAATATGGTTAAAGTAACAAAATAAGAGGATGCACAAAAGAAATATTGCCGTTTCGGGTTTATTATGGCTCCAGAGAAACATTATAGCTACCGTATTTAATGAGATTTGTGCGTTTCCTAAGCTGTTTTTCCATTCTGACTGTTTTAGAAGACTTGCAAGCACTTTGGGGGCTCATCATAAACCACACTGTCATAACTGCTAGTTTTATTACTCATTTTGTTAAATAAAAGCAGATATATTTACCTTGTTAACTCCAACAGGAGACGCTCGCTTTGATAAGTAAAACTTTCATTTGCCAACAGGCCTTTTCAGGGACTTTGAACGAAAGTGAATGAAGGAAGACAAATACAATTTAATATGCATATCGAGGTAAGAAAGATGTTAATTGCAATTCATTATGCACATATTATGGTAACATCATTGCAGTTAGTTTTGTTCTGAATGCTGCACATTTAAAACCCCAAATCAGAACAAGTTGGGACAGTATGGAAAACGAAAAAAAAAAGAAAAGTGATTTCTAAATTTACTTTGACTTGTATTTCATTGCAGACAATATGAACAAAAAATATTTCATGTTTTGTCTGGTCAACTTCATGTCATTTGTAAATATGCATCCTTTCCTGTCATTCAGACCTGCAACACATTTAAAAAAAAAGTTGGGACAGTAAAGCATTTACCACTTTGTAATGTTGAAATTCCTTTTCACAACACTTTTAGGGACGTTTAGGGACTGAAGACACCAAGTGATGAAGTGTTTCAGGTGTAATTTTGTCCCATTCTTCCTGCAAACAAGTCTTAAGGTGGGAAACAGTACGGGGTCTTCGTTGTCGCATTTTGCGCTTCAAAATGCGCCACACATTCTCTATTGGAGACAGGTCGGGACTGCAGGCAGGCCAGTCAAGTACCCGTATCCTCTTCCTCCGCAGCCAGGACTTTGTAATGTGTGCAGAATGTGGTTTTGCATTGTCTTGTTGAAATATGCATGGACGTCCCTGGAAAAGATGTCTTCTTGAAGGCAGCATATTATGCTCCAAAATCTCTATGTACTTTTTAGCATTAATGTTGCCTTCACAGAAGTGCAAGTTACCTTTGCCAAGGGCACTGACACAACCCCATACCATGACAGACCCTGGCTTTTGGACTTGTTGCTGGTAACAGTCTGGGTGATCATTTTCTTCTTTGGTCCGGAGCACACAGCGTCCATTCCTCCCAAAAAATACCTGAAATACTGATTCATCTGACCACAGTATACATTTCCACAGTGTGATGGTCCATACCAGATGCCTCCGAGCCCAGAGAAGTCGACGGCGCTTCTGGACACTGTTAACATAGGGCTTCCTTTTTGCACAGTACAGTTTTAACTGGCATTTGTGGATGTAACTACGTATTGTGGTACTTGACAAAGGTTTGCCAAAGTAGTCCTGAGCACATGTGGTGATATCGCTTATAGATGAATGATGATTCTTGATGCAGTGCCGCCTGAGGGATCAGAGATCACGGTTGTTCAGCTTAGGCTTGCGCCCTTGTCCTTTACGCACTGAAATTCCTCCAGATTCCTTGAATATTTTAATTATGTTATGCACTGTTGAATGTGAAATATCCAAATCTCTTCCTATCTTTCTTTGAGGAACATTGTTTTTAAACATTTCAATAATTTTCTCACGTATTTGTTGGCAAACTGGCGATCCTCGGCCCATCTTTGCTCCTAAAGGATTAGACCTTTCTTGGATGCTGCTTTTGTACCAAATCATAATTACAATCACCTGTTGACATCACCTGTTTCAAATCACATCATTATTTAACCATTTTACCTCATTACTAGCCCTAAATTGCTCCTGTTCCAACTTTTTTTTTAAATGTGTTGCAGGTCTGAATGACAGGAAAGGATGCATATTTACAAATGACATGAAGTTGACCAGAAAAAACATGAAATATTTTGTGTTTATATTGTCTGCAATGAAATACAAGTCAAAGTAAATTTAGAAATCACTACTTTCTTTTTTTATTTGCTTTTTCCATACTGTCCCAACTTTTTCTGATTTGGGGTTGTATGTCAATGTAAGTCAATGGTAGACGGTAAAACTTTAATGAAAAATGTTGGTTTAGCATGCATATTACTAGGATGTTGGCTGTTTATTAGTTCTTTTTAGAAAGCACATATTAATGCCTTTTTCTGCATGACCATATGTTACATAATTTAATCCTATGTATATACCAATTCCTAAACTTAACGAGCCCGATCTCACGAAAATGCGTATCAATAGTACGAGTGTGCAATCTCGTAGAATGTATACGCCAAAACTCATTTTGGCGTGCATATGGTACGCTTTTTTGTGCATATGATACGCACTTTCTGGCGTATTATATGTACGAACCCCCCACACCCCCACCCTCACCCTACCCAAAAGCGTGTCATATACACGCCATAAAGTGCGTATCATATGCACGCCAAAAACGGGCGTACTCATATGCACGCTAAAACTCATTTTTATGATACATTCTACGAGATTGCACACTTGTACTATTGATACCCATTGTCATGAGATCGTGTTGACAGCTACCTTAACTATTGATAAGCAGTAATTAGCAGTTTATTGAGGTAAAAGTTATAGTTAATAGTGAGAAGTGGACCCTAATCTAGAGTGTGGCCAAAATTTCTTGTAAAGCCTGACATAAGAAATAAGTCATAAAATCGAATTATTATTATTATTTTTTTTTAATAAAACAATTTATTGAACCTGTAAATGAGAAAAATGAGTGATTTGTGGATTTCCTAAGACATTTTTCTAATCCGACAGTTCCGACTGTTTTAGAGGACTTCAGTGCACTTTGGGGGCTCATCATAAACCACAGACTCATAACTGTTAGTTTTATTACTCATTTTGGTAAATAACAACAGATGTTTACCTTGTTAACTCCAACAGGAGACGTTCGCTTTGATAAGTAAAACTCTCATTTGCCAACAGGCCTTTTGAGAGAAGGAAGACAAAAGCAAACACAATTTAACATGCATATGGAGGTAAGAAAGTTGTTAATTGCAAATCATTTTGCGCATTTTACGTGACAACATTGCTATTTGTTTTTTTTTTCTGAATGCTGCGCATTTATATCAATGTAAGTCAATGGTAGACGGTCAAACTTTAATGTAAAATTTTGGATACACTGTAGTTTAGGGTCCAATTCTCACTATTAACTAGTTACTTATTAGCATGCATATTACTAGGATATTGGCTGTTTATTAGCACTTATAAAGGATATATTAATGCCTTATTCTGCATGACCATATTCTACATCCCTTAATCCTAAATACCAATACCTAAACTTAACAACTACCTTATTAACTATTAATAAGCAGTAATTAGACTGTTTTAGAGGACTTCAGTGCACTTCAGTGCGCCACATCATTGTGGCGAGCAGCTAGGCTGAGAGACCGTGAGAGTGCCCGCCGCACTGGCCTCATGTCTCAGGGAGGAGGAGACAAGAAGGAGAACCGACAGTGAAGGACGAGAGAGGACCAGGTCTGGATATTTTTAAAAATATAGTCTTTTTTAATGTTCACCGGTTTCCGCCTTATTCCTTCTTATTCTACAAATTTCATTACATTGGTGCCGAAGCCCGGGTGGAAGAAGGGACATGCTGAGGAGGTCGGGCAACGCGGAAGAAATGAGACCTTGAGAGGCTGCCCGAGACGGTGGTGCTGGAGCAAGTGAACACTGGTGGGATGCAGAGCTCGCAGCTGTGCCCCTGGGTCGAAGTGGGGTGGCTGCCGTCCTAGAGGAAGCGGAGGAGTCGCCGGCGTTCGCCGTAGGCCGGAGCCTGCTACCATCTGCCATGAAGGGGAGGAGCAGGGAGCGCAGGATTTGCTGTCAGCTGCCCTCAACAGGAGCAGCCACCACTGGCCGTCAGGGGCCGGAGGAGGATCGAGCCATCCACCGAGCGTCCAGTACCATCGCATGGCACCGCGAGGAAGAGCCTCTCAGCTGTTTGAGCCTCTTCTCTTTTTTTCTTTTCTTTTCTTTTCTTTTCTTTTCTTTTCTTTTCTTTTCTTTTCACCTTGCTCCCCCTTTTTAAAGCCTTTTTAAACGTTCGCCGGTTCCAGCCTCCTTCCCATATCACCATACTTTCATTGCAATCATAAACCACAGTGTCATAACCGCTAGTATTATTACATTTAGGTAAATAAAACCATATATATATAAATATATATAAACCATATATCTTGTTAAATCCATCAGGAGGCATTCACTTTGATAAGTAAAACTCTCAATTGCCACTGGGCCTTTTGAAGGACTTCAATGAGAATATGTACAGTGCTCGTCTTTTTGACTTCTTATTCAAGCTAATGCAATTGCGGGCCAAATTGCTTCATTTGAAATGGGTTTAATCTTTCCTCTCGCATTACTGTCAGATTCGCCTGATAACGTTTGGTCATTGTCGATTTGGACACGGCCCCCGTAAATTAGGTCATACCTTGTTTGCTGCACGTCTCTCTGTCTGGCTGACAAATTGATTTATTTCCTTTTGTTGCTGACGTGGGCTGCCAGATGGCTTGTAACGAACAGTTCACCTGAACTGGGGCTTCTCAACCAGAGCGGAATGGTTGAGGCACGTTTATTAGAGTGGGGCCGGACCCTGGACGAGGCCCTTGAACAGATGCATTAGAACTGAATTAAATGTTGATGGAGGTTGAGTTGACTGACAGCCGTGGCCCAGTCATGCTGCCTCTCTGGTGAAGTACCAGAACTGTCAAGTGGAAAATGGAACACACACTCGAGAGTGTCTGCTTTTAAGCAACACCAACAGAACGAAACCGAGAGTTTCAGCAGTGCAGGGGCTGTACAGAAATGTGTGCTTGAGTGGTAGGTTTTTTTTACAGACTCTATCGCACCTCTCATCTGAAAGATTTGTATTTACTAGGGCTTCAGCTTGGAGGTGCATGTCATCCTGGAGAACAGTTTCAAAATACAACTCCTCATTCTTTTCGATGCCCATATTTAGGTTAAAGATTGCTTACGTGAGCGATTTCAGAGATAAAGTTCTGTGTGGTAACCGTTGTAGTAAGTTGTAGTCACACTGCTATAGCTATCTTGCTAACTTTATTCTGACAGTCGCAACCTTCATGTACTCACCCTCAAGTTGTTCCAAACATGTATGAACACAAAAGAAGATATTTTTAACAATATGGTTAACCAAACTGTTGATGGGCTCAATTGTCTATTGACTAAATGGGGCCCATCAACTGTTTGGTTACAGACCAAAATTCATACAGGTTGGAATAACTTGAAGGTGAGTAAATTATTTGACCATTCTGTAGCTTGTTTCCTATGTGCTATAGTTTTCTGTTCTTGCAGCCTATTTATTATCCTATAATATATTGATTTGAGTTTAAATTATTTATTTTAATTGCCATTAATGCCAAATTTAAATCCATTAAATGTATATACATCTCTAAAAATCGCTACAATTTCAGTAAGATTTCTTTGAAATAAATTAATACTGTTTTACATTACATTTGTATTAAATTGATCAAAAAGGACAGTAAAGACTTGTTACAAAACTGCCAGTTTTAAATAGGTTTTTGTTCTTTTGAAATTCCTTTAAAGAATCCTGAATAAAACATATATACATGTATGTACATGCACCGATTAGGCATAGCATTATGACCACTGAGAGGTTAAGTGAATAACACTGATTATCTCTTCATCAAGGCACCTGTTAGTGGGTGGGATATATTAGGCAGCAAGTTAATTACACTGATCAGGCATAACATTTTGCCCTCTAAGTTTATGTGTTGGAAGCAGAAAAAATGGGCAAGTGTAAGGATTTGAGCAGGTTTGACAAGGGGGACCCTTATCTTGGTAACACATGGCACCAGGATGCACTTTGGGAAGAAGAAAAACTGACGGTGGCAGTGTGATGCTTTGGGCAATGTTCTGCTGGATATTGCTTTGCCACATACTACCTACCTAAGCATTGTTGCAGACCACGTACACCCTTTCATGGAAACGGTATTCCCTGGTGGCTTTGGCCTCTTTCAGCAGGATCATGTGCCCTGCCACAAAGCAAAAATGGTTCAGGAATGGTTTGAGGAGCACAATGAGTTTGAGGTGTTGACTTGGCATCCAAATTCCCCAGATCTCAATCCAATCAAGCATCTATGGAATGTGCTGAACAAACAAAGTCCGATCTATGGAGGCCCCATCTCACAACTTACAGGACTCAAATGATCTGCTGCTAACATATTGGTGCCAGTTACCACTGCATACCTTCAGGGCTCTAGTGGAGTCCATGACTCGACAGGTTAGGGCTGTTTTGGCAGCAAAAGGGGGACCAATACAATATCAGGTCATAATGTTATGCCTGATCTGTGTATGTATTGCAGTCATTATTTCAGTTCAGTGTTACATGATCCTTTAGAAATCATTCTAATGTGCTGATTTGGTGCTCAGTATTATTATTAATACAGTTCCCATTCAAGGGAACTTGAGCTGCGTCACCCCTTTGGGAACGCCCCTTCGGCAGATCTCGCTCTCCGTGCCCCCAAGGAGATGGCCAGATGTGTGGGCCGTTCTATGGCAGCCCTTGTGGCCACGGAGAGGCATCTATGGTTAAATCTGACCGAGAGAGGGACAAAAGAGAGGGACAAAAGCTTTCTGCTTGATACGCCACTGTCTCCTGGAGGCCTGTTCGGTGACGCTTTCACCACGGTTACCGACAGGAGGCAAAGAAACAATCTGCGGCGCTCAAGCAGTTCCTCCCTCGAAAAC
Source organism: Gobiocypris rarus (assembly GCA_023029165.1). Taxonomy (NCBI): domain Eukaryota; kingdom Metazoa; phylum Chordata; class Actinopteri; order Cypriniformes; family Gobionidae; genus Gobiocypris; species Gobiocypris rarus. Next base: position 16,249,499 of record CM040918.1, on the reverse strand, counting down.
CCCAAGTCTCGTCTGCTGCTGGAGTTCCTGCAGGAGAGATTCTCCGCTGGGTTAGCGCCCTCCACACTAAAAGTGTATGTTGGGGCCTTAGGTGCTCACCACACTCCTTTGGATGTTGTTTCTTTGGAGCAGCACCCTCTGGTTACTCGTTTCCTTCGTGGCAATTTGAGGTTGAGACCTGCGGTACGCACCAGGGTGCCGGCCTGGGACCTCTCGGTGGTCCTTCGGGGTCTTTCCGAGGCTCCCTTTGAGCCGCTCGAGGGAGTTTCCGAGAAGTTTTTTACTTTAAAGACTATCTTTCTTCTCGCTATTTCTTCTCTAAAGAGAATAGGAGATCTACAAGCTCTCTCGGTGGCACCCTCGTGCTTGGAATTCGCGACGTTTTTTTTACAGGTTTTTATTTTTAAAATCAGATATATTGGTGAGCATAACAGACTTCTTCCAATATATAGTGTGTTATATTTGACAGTGCTGTTTATAGAACATTGCTGTACATAGAAATCTTGATTTATTGCTTTTGTTCCTACTTCCATATTCTGTGTTACATGAAAGCATCTGAAGACAACCAAGGTTCTTCTTAAGAATCCTCCAAAATTAGGTCAAAATGTTACCAGAGCAGCATTTTTTTTATTGGGACGTTTCTTTTAAAAGTCTGGGCTGGCATGTGAGCTGCTTATACACCCGGGAGAAAGGTATCTAGGATGTTACATTCTGAACTGACTTTGATATTGGAAGTTTCCCTTTTTTTTCTTGAGATTATAGGTTGGCAGGTGTCTTGTGCTTGGTGTCATGCAACTGAAGGTGAACAATCCAGGCACTTCATTAGAGTGTCTCAGGGTCTGATTGTTTTAAAGGTCAGGAAAAGAGGAAAGCCTCACAGGGTTGGCTGATCTCTCGTTTTCTTCCTCTCTGAACTGAGGTGTTGCCATGGAAAAATATTCTCCCAGACACTCCTGGGCAAAGGTCAGACCTGAATCACTGACTGCTATCATACCTGAGATGAGCTCTTAAAAAAACACCTGCAGAGGTGGAGCGTTATATGCTGCTGTACCTCAAATTAGAATTCCACCTGTATAGTTGGCAATATTAAACCTACAACATCAGTCTGATTCTGCCATAAAACATCTGGGTTTCTATTGAAATTATCTTTTTCTGTTCTATTTTAATAAGGGAAATATATGGTAAAAAAATTTTTTGTTTCTGTTAAAAATCTTAACACCTAAATGATAATTAGGAACACCATACTAATACTGTGTTTGACCCCCTTTCGCCTTCAGAACTGCCTTAATTCTACGTGGCATTGATTCAACAAGGTGCTGAAAGCATTCTTTAGAAATGTTGGCCCATATTGATAGGATAGCATCTTGCAGTTGATGGAGATTTTTGGGATGCACATCCAGGGCATGAAGCTCCCTTTCCACCACATCCCAAAGATGCTCTATTGGGTTGAGATCTGGTGACTGTAGGGGCCTTTTTAGTACAGTGAACTCATTGTCATGTTCAAGAAACCAATGTGAAATGATTCGAGCTTTGTGAGATGTTGCATTATCCTGCTGGAAGTAGCCATCAGAGGATGGGTACATGGTGGTCATAAAGAGATGGACATTGTCAGAAACAATGCTCAGGTAGGCAGTGGCATTTAAACAATGCCCAATTGGCACTAAAGGGCCTAAAGTGTGCCAAGAAAACATCCCCCACACCATTACACCACCACCACCAGCCTGCACAGTGGTAACAAGGCATGATGGATCCATGTTCTCATTCTGTTTATGCCAAATTCTGACAATCTGAATGTCTCAACAAAAATCAAGACTCATCAGACCAGGCAACATTTTGCCAGTCTTCAACTGTCCAATGTTGGTGAGCTTGTGCAAATTGTAGCCTTTTTTTCCTATTTGTAGTGGAGATGAGTGGTACCCGTGGGGTCTTCTGCTGTAGTAGCCCATCCGCCTTTGCTGCATACCTTGGTTGTAACGAGTGTTTATTTCAGACAAAGTTGCTCTTCTATCAGCTTGAATCAGTCAGCCCATTCTCCTCTGACCTCTAGCATCAACAAGGCAATTTCACCCACAGGACTGCCGCACACTGGATGTTTTTCCCTCTTCACACCATTCTTTGTAACCCGCCCAGATATAGAGCGGCTCGGAGAGGATATTCTACCCAAGCTCCAATTGCCCCCCTATAAAAGGCAAATTGTTCAAAAGTGAGGAGCAGGGGAGGGGGAGGGATGCTGCAAGAACTAACAACGGGAAGAGGTAAGCCACTGGTTTTATACCTTGGTATTAATTGGAAGATTAGAAGGGCGTACTTCTTAAAATTAAGTTAAGTAACTTCACTAACAAACCTTGCTATATTTTCATGAAATTAATTATAATAAGGTACAACGTCATCTTGCTCTGACCAAAGAGACTTGAACGCAAATGATGTCATAAACACGACTTCTCACCTCATAAATAAAAACATTCTAGGAGGACTTGAACGCACCATGTTATGGCCTGCCATCTAGTGGCGATTTTTTTTTACCTTACATAATTAACTGTTATGTAGAATGAGCCATTTCTATCTACATACACCGCGGGTCCACTTAGAGTGAAGTCACCATTTTGAGCTGTCATATTTTTACAGTAGCCCTAAATGGACAAACTGCTCTACAGAGTGCTAGCTACTCTCTGTTGTCTCAGACGATGACATATTTGTCCTGTGTCAGGCACTGTAGCTTCTCAATGTGCTTAAAAAGGGATAGGTGAGCGGTGGGCTGTTTTCAATTCGCAACCTCACCGCTAGATGCCTCTAAAATTTACACAGTGCACCTTTAACCACATTAGTTAACATGAACTAATGATGAACTGCACTTCTACATAATTTATTCATCTTTGTTAATGCTAATTTTAACATTTACTAATGCATTATTAAAATCAAAAGTTGTGTTTGTTAGCATTAGTTAATGCACTGTGAAGTTACATGAACAAACAATTAAAAGCTGGATTTTTATTAACTAACATTAAGAACAAATAATAAATACAGTAACAAATGTATTGCTAATGGTTAGCTCATGTTAGCTGACTAATGTTAACAAAGGAGACATTATTGTAAAGTGTTAACATATTTTCTTAATTTGCATACATTATTATTATTATTATTAGTAGTAGTAGTAGTAGTAGTAGTAGTAGTAGTAGTAGTATTTAATGGATAAGAATATATGGATAAATAACCCCATTTTATTGAGTATCAGGCCAAGAATATTCAAACTTCAAGTTCTTCTTCTGTGTTGTACATTATTATCCTCAATGTGGCCTTCTGTTCCTCATCCTCTACTTTTTAAAGATAAGACCAGCTTGCTTTTTTCCTGGTTCTTGTTTCAAAGGTGTTAAATAGCCTGGCTGATGTGATTTGGCCCGTGGCACGTGCGTTTGCCTCGAGACATGCCGGTTGGTGCAGTGCAGAGGACCTGCCGTCAGTTACGCACAACTTTAAACCCGTTTCCCAGGCAACCAACATGCCTGCAAATCGACAGCAACTTCCCTCGACAAGTCCCTTTGTTAGTGCAGTCACGATTGTAGAGAGAAGGGGCTGAGGAGAAAAAAAAAGTGAAACATTAACATGGGGTGCAATTCATAGGTGAGGTCTCACACACGATGGCTGCACTGGGGACAGATGAGTCATAAGATAGTGTTACAACTGAAACTCTGTCACCGCATTTTCAAAAATCGACTGTAACAGCGACTTTTGACAGTCAGTCACAGCACTGGATCTTCACATGACTCTTTTTAGCTCTTACATCTGTAAATCTCCAAAAAGGACACAAAAGCACCATAAACATAGTCCATATGATGTGTGCACTGTTGTTCAAGTGTTCAAAAGTCATAAAATAGATTTGTGTGATGAACTGATAGACTTCAAGTGAGCTATTACCTCAATAATGACTGCGACCAGTTTTCTCAGTCATTTTTCAGTTTAAATCGACAACCGAATCAGCCTAATTCACAAACAAATGGTTATTTTCAGCCCTTTTGATTTTGTTGTTGGGGTCTATTAGTCAACCGAGTTCAGAAAGGGTTGAGTCCGATTCAAGACCAAGTTCAGAGAGGGTTAAGTACGAGTGAAGACCAAGTTCAGAGAGGGTTGAGTCAGAGTCAAGACCGAGTTCAGAGAGGGTTGAGTCAGAGTCATGACCAAGTTCAGAGAGGGTTGAGTCAGAGTCAAGACCAAGTTCAGAGAGGGTTGAGTCAGAGTCAAGACCAAGTTCAGAGAGGGTTGAGTCAGAGTCAAGACCGAGTACAGAGAGGGTTGAGTACAAGTCAAGACCAAGTTCAGAGAGGGTTGAGTCAGAGTCAAGACCGAGTTCAGAGAGGGTTGAGTCAGAGTCAAGACCGAGTTCAGAGAGGGTTGAGTCAGAGTCAAGGCCGAGTTCAGAGAGGGTTGAGTCAGAGTCAAGACCGAGTTCAGAGAGGGTTGAGTCAGAGTCAAGGCCGAGTTCAGAGAGGGTTGAGTCAGAGTCAAGGCCGAGTTCAGAGAGGGTTGAGTCAGAGTCAAGGCCGAGTTCAGAGAGGGTTGAGTCAGAGTCAAGACCGAGTTCAGAGGGTTGAGTCAGAGTCAAGGCCGAGTTCAGAGAGGGTTGAGTCAGAGTCAAGACCGAGTTCAGAGAGGGTTGAGTCAGAGTTAAGACCGAGTTCAGAGAGGGTTGAGTCAGAGTCAAGGCCGAGTTCAGAGAGGGTTGAGTAAGAGTCAAGGCCGAGTTCAGAGAGGGTTGAGTCAGAGTCAAGGCCGAGTTCAGAGAGGGTTGAGTCAGAGTCAAGGCCGAGTTCAGAGAGGGTTGAGTCAGAGTCAAGGCCGAGTTCAGAGAGGGTTGAGTCAGAGTCAAGACCGAGTTCAGAGAGGGTTGAGTCAGAGTCAAGGCCGATTTCAGAGAGGGTTGAGTCAGAGTCAAGGCCGAGTTCAGAGAGGGTTGAGTCCGATTCAAGAACGAGTTCAGAGAGGGTTGAGTCAGAGTCAAGGCCGAGTTCAGAGAGGGTTGAGTCAGAGTCAAGGCCGAGTTCAGAGAGGGTTGAGTCAGAGTCAAGGCCGAGTTCAGAGAGGGTTGAGTCCGATTCAAGACCGAGTTCAGAGAGGGTTGAGTCCGATTCAAGACCGAGTTCAGAGAGGGTTGAGTCAGAGTCAAGGCCGAGTTCAGAGAGGGTTGAGTCAGAGTCAAGGCCGAGATCAGAGAGGGTTGAGTCTGATTCAAGACCAAGTTCAGAGAGGGTTGAGTCCGATTCAAGACCGAGTTCAGAGAGGGTTGAGTCTGAGTCGAGACCGAGAACAGAGAGGACTGAGTCAGAGTCGAGACCGAGACCAGATAAAATCCACAAACAACAATAGAACTTAATTTGATTTAGCTATGGAGGGCGTGCACAGACTGACTGCAGAAAAATTGCTGCCTTTTTAATGCAATGTGAATGTGCCGGAGGAAGAGAGGGCGGGCGGCCTTCTGTCAGACATTTTTGGGGGAGATGCTCAGTGTTGAGACTGTCATCAGTCATTGTATCTGTATTCATTTTATTATTTAATTGAAATTAAAGATTTGGTTTTCTCTGGGACATGTTTGTTCTACTTTGTAAACAGTAAATATATTAAAAGTGTCATGAATTGGCTTTTTAAATTTTTTTATACTGTTGTCTGAGGTCAATTAATGACGTCCGTGTGGTTTTTACATTCAAAAACATCATAATGAATCAGTAATAGGCTATTTTCTACACTGGTTTTGAGGCTTTCTCCTGAACGCTGGGTTTCGATGGGCATGCCGCACTGGAGACTTGGAAGTAAACGCCCACGGCTAGGATTGGATAAGATTTGCATATTTAATGAGCTTCAGCTCCCCTGTCAGTTCAGTTCACATTAGGGAGGGATCGTTTTGAAAGCGGCAACCGGAATGATTCTCTCGATCACAGGGCTCGTAAACATCTTTATCAAACAAACACAATAAATCATTTCTCATCCAACCGAGATTGATTGGAATATTATTTCTGTTTTACATGGCCCGCCCGATCGGTCGATAAGCATGAACCGCACACACACACACACAGACACACACGTGCGCGCCCAGATCAAGAAAGAAATATTATTTCACTATTTGAGATTCTTATGCCTGCCGACCATTACATATGAAAAAGACGATTTACTCACATAAGTTTGTTGCACCATTCCTGTCGAATCCAATATAGAAGGCACAACACTGATTCTGCAAATCCAGCACCTGAGACTTGTTTACAAACGATTCTGCAGTGAAATGGGGCGAACACACGTACATATCTTCCCCATGTGAGCTGGAACTTCATTAAAAATAAAGTTCAACCACTCATTCCTAATAGTAGCATCCGAAGGAAGCTTATGCAGCGACTGTGTTCTTCCACAACCTGGCACAGAGCAATATATGACTTTGCTCGCTATGATCACTGCTCTGTAAACCTGTAGCTCCTCGACTCTGTGGGCGGGGCTTCAGAAGCAAGCATTTATATTCATCAGTTGAGTTGTGTTTCGTCTTCCCATGACATCATTGGATTCCAGCTCTCGTTTTCTGGGCCTGGTGTCTATAAAAGCTTTTCTTTGACTATCAAGGACGTTTTCAGCTCTGAAACGTACAGAATATTCTTATATCATGAAGAACTTTGATATATCAAAGGCTCAAGGGAAAGTTGGATTCTCAATTTATCACCCCTTTAAAATGACAGTTGAGACAAATAATGTAGCAATATGACTTTCTGGAAAGTGGGATCACTACAGGTTGATGGCAGGTAGACACAGCGTAAAATAGAAGCGAGAGCAGGTGGATCACAGGTGTGGGAGAGAAACTGGTGGAAGTCTTTGCACTAATGTTAGTCTCAATTCATGCACAGTTGCGCACAATAAAATCACCAATCATTGGACGTGTCAATGAAACATCAATTTAAAGAATAATTAACATACAGTAATAATCATGAAATAATTTGAATGGGACTCGAGTGGACTCAGGAAGTCAAATTCCTATTATGTTTGAGTGCGAGTCATTACCAAGTCCAAATGCACACAAGTCCATGACAAGACCAAGACAGTCTCGAGTACTACAACACTGTTTCACGAGTTTGTGTGCCCATATAATCTTGGTAAAATTATGTTTAGTAACTTCACTTTGCAGCACCTCTGTCAGTAACTCTCAGTTTAGTTCCTGCATGTCTCTATAAATCCCCTTCTTTCAAAAAGCGCAATGTGATTGGTCGACTGGACCAGTGTGTTGTGATTGGCCAACTTCTTTGAACGTTTCGAAAATGTCTCATCCCTGATCCATTGCATTTCAACACACAACTAACGCAACTCAACTAGGCATTCGTGCATTTATTGGGCGGGATTTATTTAAATTAGGGATATTGTGATGTTTCTGGAAGAAAACTACAATCAAGGTGTTTCAGGGAGTTCAGAAAAGGAGCTTATTGATTTAGAGAATGTGAAGCTGTGTCCCACTGCATTGCATGCTGGACCAGTGATGCAATTTTGGGAGGATCGCCTTCTACTTTTACTGTAATTACCCATAAGAAAAAAATCATTGCTCAGTGGTTGCTTTTCCAAAGCTCATGAGACTTAGTTTTGATTCTCATATATCTCTCATTTTTGTATCAACAGAGTTTCAGATGTTTCTCATCAAATTCCTTAGAAGAAATAAGAGTAGATACAACTGAGACATGATAAATATTTGAGAGAAAAGGAGCTGAAACTGAGAATGTGGTGGAAGAAGCATACAACATCTCTGTATCGTCTTGCTGCAATCTCTTTCAAGACTCCATTATAGGAATATTTTATTGCTCAGAGGTGGCTCTTTCTAAGCTCATGAGACTTAGTTGTGATTCTCATTTATCTCTCACTGTAGAATCAACAGTGTCTCAGATGTTTCTCCTCAGATTCCTTAGGAGAAATAAAAGTAGACATCACTGAGACATGAGAAATATCTGAGAGAATTGAGTGCAAAATGAGAAACAAGAAACATGGGAGATCTCTTTATTGTCTTGCTGTAATCTCTTTCAAAACTCCATTATAAAACAAGAAATCAGAGGGTTTTTCTTTCTTTCTTTCTGACATTGGGTTTTTTCACATTTAATGGACATGACCGTACAATAAGAGACCGGAAACAATGGGAAAGCCGAGAAGGGAACAGGAGCAGGAAAGTATACCTTTAGCTGGGACTTGAACTCGAGCTGTCTGTGGTGCTGCTGTGCCTCACTGTTGATGTGCTGTCCGCAAGGCTATGGCTCTGACAGAGCATTCCTTAAGCTCAGGATGCTAAGGGCTTATTATCTCATATATGTCTCATTTAGGTATCAGCTTTGCCTTCTGGTGCCATTGCATAAACTTAGTCAAAGTAGTTCTTAAGTTACTATGCAACTATGCTAAGTAGTAGTTAACCAAAGGGCCATCAGTCTTACTTTTCCAATTAAAATTATACTACCTTTTTATGTAACTGACTTAAATAAGTTGTTACTAGGGTTGGGGGAAAATAATTAATGACTAACTTTTAAGACTAGTCTAAGAAGTTTTTCAACCAACCCCAGATTTCTTACATTTAAGACATACCAATTATGACATAACATATTATGTGTTTCAGAATATCAAGGGCCAAAATTCAATGCCCAGAAATTAATATGCAGTGCTTATTCCATACAAGGATTAGACAAGTGTACAGTGTTTAGTCTAGATAAATTATTTCTTTATAACAAATGTAATACTAGAGTGTACCAGTGCTTCATGGTTGCTGCTTAACCTTTTTGTTTAACATTGCAAAGTTTTTCTTGTACAACCCATTTTGCATGCATGTAAAATATAGGTTGTTTTGTTCATCGTGCAACAGAAGAATGCATGTATTGTGCTTGATTGAAATGGCTTGGATGAATCACATAAAAGCTACCCAGAGGGAATAATTATTATTAAAAAAATTTTAACAATTCAAATGTTTCTGTGTGACATAAATGAGGTTAAATTAACATTAAATAGAGACTTTTCTTGAGTCTCCTGTTTCTCCTGAGACAAAAACTCTAACATGCTCACATGTCTCCTTTATAGATTTAGAAGAGATCTCAACAACATCACATACTGTGCTCAGATTGTTCTCCTTAGTGAGAAACACTGGAGCTTTCACACTTGTCTTCTCTGAAGATTCATAAGAGATCTCAACAACATCACACACAGTGCTCAGACTTTTCTCCTCAGCTAGAGACTCTGAAACTCTCACATTTATCTCCTCTAAAGTTTAGAAGAGACCTCGACAACATCACACTGTGCTCAGACATTTCTCCTCAGCTATAAACACTCAAGCTGTAATGCTTGTCTTATCTAAAGATTCATAAGAGATCTCAACAACATCACAGACTGGGCTCACTTTTCTCCTCAGCTAGAGACTCTGAAGCTCTCACATTTGTCTCCTCTAAAGTTTAGGAGATATCTCAACAACATCACACTGTGCTCAGACTTTTCTCCTAAACTAAAGACTCTGAACCTCTCACATTTATCTCCTCTATAGTTTTAGAAGAGGCCTCAGTAAATAAGGTTAGCGTTACTCTACATTTTTGATACAATAAGAAAGCTGTACAGTTTGTGTGCATAGGGCACATCATTTGTTTGACAAATGTGGGTGCACCAGAGTCTTTAGCTAAGGAGAATAATCTGAGCACATTGTGTGATGTTATTGAGATCTTTTATGAAACTTTAGAGGTGACAAAAGTGAGAGTTCCTGAGACTCTAGCTGAGGAGAAAAGTCTGAGCACAGCGTGTGATACTGTTGAGATATCTTCTGAATCTTTAGGGGGGACAAATGTAAGAGATCTAGAGTCTCTAGGTAAGGAGAAAAATGTGAGCTGTATGTGATGTTGTTGAGATCTCTTTTGGTTCTTTAGAGGAGACAAATATGAGCAATCCAGTTTTTCTAGAAGAAAACTCTGATCACAGTGTGTGATGTTGTTGAGATCTCTTATGAATCTTTAGAGGAGACAAATATGAGAAATCCAGTCTCTCTAGCTAAGGAGAAAAATCAGAGCAAAGTGTGTGATGTTGTTGAGATCTATTCTAAAACTTTAAAGGAAACCATTGTGAGTGTGTTAGAGTTTTTGTCTCAGGATACAAGCGTGAGAAACAGGAGACTTAAGCAAAAGTCTCCATTTCCTCTTAATCTAACCTCATTTTTGTCTAGGAGAAACATTTGAGATGCTAAAGAGATCTCAATTTAGATTTTTCTTTTCTATGGGTAATACGAATTCCTGCTTTACCTTTTTGTTTTGTTTTTGACTTGAAGTTAAACAATAACATTCTTTATGGTCGTTTGCAGGGAAGAGAAGCTATTTTATCGCATTGCATGATCATTTGATGTTTACACTAAATTTTTGTAGAATATCGTTCACAATTCTGATCTGGTTACCATGAAAATAGTGTCACGCTGTGCGCTCGCTGCTGCTTCAGCCATGACTAAAATAAAAATATGTGTTCAACAAGCTTGGCAGAAGTCCATCCATTTCGTTGTTGGAAAGGTGTAAATCTAACTGAAGTTTTCTTGTTGTCATTGTTAATATTTTCTTTTCCATATGGCCAAGGAGGAGAATCAGAGAGGGTCACATTCAGCAGGCAGACACGGACACACTGTATTATTTTGTATTTATTTCATCATGACAACCAAAATCAAATCCATAGAAGCTTGTGAACAGTTTTGAAGTGGCTGTGTGCAAGTTCTGTTAATTCACAAGCCGAGAGAGTCATACTGGCAAATGTAATGTTAATTATTAAATCAAAGAAAATACAAAACTTTCAAAAACACTCAGCAATGTAATCGCCCTGTTTAATCAGTGCAGTATTACTAGATTTGCTATTCGGCGTCTTCTCGTCACCTCCTCAATCTGCTGCTGTAAAAAAGACAAAAAAAAACTGTCCAGTTTTCTCCCTGAATGATTATGTGAGTTACTTGATGCAGCATGAATGACTTACAATGGCAATATATATTTTTTTACAATATTAACAGAAAAAAAAACTCACTAGCAGAAAGATAGCATGATCCACCCAATATGGCGTATAAACAAGCAGTTAGCCAGAATGACGTCAGCATGACGTCTGCGTCACATTATACACAAGTAAGTTGGAAATGTAAAAAAGCATAATAGAACGCACTTTCAGTCAATAATTAAGTCAAACTAAAACAGAAATTTGTCTTTTTGTTATGTCACGTAAATGCTTTAGTCTGACTAAAGCTAAATAGTCTTATATCAGACTAACAGCTTGAACAGAAAGATTGAGATTGTAGCTCAATTCTACTAGTTCTTTTTTATGGAATACTCTGGTGTTAATTGTAAATTATGTATGTGTACATAATTATTTATTTAATTAATGTGCCTTAATAATCTTTAATCAAAAATGTGTAATCTTTAGTCAAAAGCAACATCACTCACACAAGATCGCAGCAATCAGCAGACAACAACTATTCACTCAATTCTCACTGAAAATTGATAATTGTTTCACTCATATGTTGCAATAAGGAACAAAAGACAATCGCAATTATTTTCCATGCCAACCTTAAAGGGGTACTTCAGCGCTGGGAAGATGAATCTGTATTTAAACTGGGTCATTAATGTAGTAGAAATGTGAAATTATTTTAGAATTTGGTGCATCATGGGGATGAAAGAAAAACAATTCCCAGAATACACTTCGCTGCCCTACTCTAAGCATGGCTACTGGCTGGATCACTTGCCCACCGTGTTTATTTTCATAAAACCTGTTCAGTTAGAGACACTACAATTAAAAACTGAACAGTTCAACATAATGTGAGTGTCGCAGCAGGACTCAGATTACATTCATCACATGAGCTGAGGTAACGGTGGGATTCGCGGCCACATACATTCACAGCGCGTCTGGTGCATTTTCAGATCATGTCTTTGGAAGCTTAACTTTCATAGGAAGTTCATTTGAAAATTTGAAACACTCACTTTGCTCTCCACCGCTCCGTTTACATGAATCTCCGCTGCTGCCTGAGCCGAGTGCTGTGAGTGCGATGTTTAAAACATGCGGAAATAGCGCCACCTGCTGGCTGTAGTCTTTATCCTCTGGCCAAAAACTCAAAAAAAAAATTCCAGAAATAAAATACATAATTCTCTCATCTCAGGGTGATATGAGAGGGGAAAGTACGATAATTTGAATATACTCCCGGGTTTCTACTGATACAAAGCTGCTAATCGCTGAAGTAATCCTTTAATAGTGCTTGCTGGAGGAGAAGATTTTTAGTGGATGATGTCTGCACAGTTTTTTTTTATGTATTCTGTACTGGGAATAGTGCTCTTCTGGTACATAGTTTGCACTGTTCCAAATGTTTTAACTCTGTCTGGATCAATTATTTGCTGAATGACTAAATACACAAAACTTGGTATATTCATGGACTTTTGTTTGACAAGTATTATGAAATGGTGTACGGAAAACAGAATATTGTTAAAAAAAAGTTCCTGTTGTGTTAGAAACAAACAAAAAACAGTGAGAGTGAGTTAATAAAGATCTGATAGAATTTGTATTTTCCCACTGCTTTATTTAATCCCTTGGTTTCTTAAAATAAAGACAGACAAACAGTGTTTATTCCCCCCACTTTACAGTGGTGCGGCCCAAGAGGGTGCAAGCTTTGCCCTGTTACTGTAGTGTTGCTTTGTGCAGTAAGCGCTGACTCACTCTTTGCTTGTTCAGTGGGAGGCTTTCGGTTCTGTGTGGGGGAAGGCCAGAGATCGGGTCTCAAAGGGGGGAGGCGGATGATGTGGTCTTACGCAATCAAACGCCGCCTCTCACTCTTAACCAGCTTTAGTGAACATTATCAACATCATCTACAGATAGCTGGAGGGCAAGTGTTGTTTCCAGGCTTATGCTATTTGGATGGGCTTGTACAAACACAATATTAATATATAATACCCACAATGTCTCCCTCCACTTTTCTGTAGCTTATAGCAAGTTTTTCAGTTCATATTCCAGAAGTTCTGAAACTCACGAATCACAAGAAGATGGGTCATGGATTTGCATGCATGAAGAATACAGTGTGTCTGTGCGGTGTTGGAATTGCATTTATTGAAGCAATAACTCTGCCATTTTAGCTTGTTTCTACAGGGGGGTCTTAGAACCAGTCAGGGGGGTTCAATCAGAAAATTCAACTGAAAATAAGAAAATATTAAGCTCAATTTTCAAAATCTTGTGCAGTGCCCTGTGCCCTAATATTGGTAATCAGCATCAGCAACACCGCGCCTCAGCTATAGAAAGCTAACAATGTGTTGTACTGACAGTTTCTCATTATCACGAGATAAGTCATTATTACTAGAAAGTTTCTTATTATTACGAGATGTTAAGTATTTATTACAAGAAATTTTCTCATTATTACAAGATATTAAGTCATTATTACAAGAAAGTTTCTCATTATTACGAGATATGTCATTATTACGAGAAAGTTTCTCATTATTATGACTTAAAGAATCATATTTTTTTACCCAACTGTGGCGGAAATGAGCTTCCATAAGCAACTAATTGTTTTGTCAGTTGTTAACACTAACAAAGTCATCTCTAATCAGTAGGCTAGTCTGCCCAAGTTACATTAACTAATCTACTAGATACATGCAATAGCTTGCTCAGTCAAACACGAAAAGTTTCATACTAAATACTAACATACAATGCGATATTTCAAAATATATAACTGAGTGTGTACATTAGGGGTGACACTGAATAGTACAAGATTCGCTGTATCGATATGTGGAGCCTGATTCGACCACCGATCTCACAATCGAATCTTTGCGGGTGTCATGAAACGAGGATCATAACATTTTGGCAATATGGGAGTGCTCAATGACCAATACTGGTTTTGTATGGTTATATTACACAGCAGGTCAGAAATGAAATGACGTTTCTGTTTAGTTGTTGAGCACATTCAAAACACAGGTGAGAGGCACTTTATTTAATACTGCTATTAAAAATATAAAAATTTTAATTTGGTTTATGTTGCTCGGTGGTTGGATGTTCCCTCAACCCGGAAGTAACCTACTTTTCCAAAACCGATGTGACTCCTGGATAGCAGCAATGAAGCGAGAAGGATGGATACCAACTAGCAACTCTAGGATATGCAGCACACATTGTGATTCTGTTATGTAAATTCAATTTTTTCCCTATTTAATTATTTGCAACTCTAGGATATACAGCACACATTTTGATTCTGGTAAGTAAATGACATTTTGTCCATTTAATTATTTGTTTGTTTTGTTTTTTGTATGATGAGGCATTATTTGAGCTAGTATTTCGGCTCTGTCATTATTAACATAGCTTGCTACCTAGCGTTTTGATATGTGTTGTGGAAAAAGGACAAGTTTAATTTCGAAATCTATAATTAGGAAAGTAGCAGTTCACGTTAGTTGTCTTGCTATCTAGTCACCTGACAAATACAATGAGTAACACATTACAATAATGGTGTATTGTGCAACATTAGTTAACTACAATAGTCATTACTTATTAAGCTTGGCTATGGAACATGCTTTGTGCACTGGTGCACAGTCATGTTGGAACAGGAAGGGGCCATCGCCAAACTGTTCCCACAAAGTTGGGAGCATGAAATTGTCCAAAATCTATTGGTATGCTGAAGCATTAAGAGTTTATTTTAATGGAACTAAGGAGCCAACCCCAACGCCTGAAAAAACAACCCCACACCATAATCCCCCACCACCAAACTTTACACTTGGCACTATGCACTCAGGCAAGTACCGTTCTCCAGCCAACTGCCAAACCCAAACTCGTCTATCAGATTGCCAGACAGAGAAGCGTGATTCGTCACTCCAGAAAACTACTCTAGAGTCCAGTGGTGGCGTGCTTTACACCACTGCATCCAATGTTTTGCAGTGCACTTGATGTAAGGCAGCTGCTTGGCCATGGATACCCATATTTGCAAATGTTGTCATTTATCAGGTTTATACAAATGTTTACCTAAAAAGTATAATCTGTATTTTTTTGTCTGACTGGCATGGAAAAGTCAATGTCTTCCACTGGTTTTGGATCAATCTAAAACAAAGTCAGTTTGTGCATTTTACTATTCTGCAAGTATCTACGTTTATCTAAAAGGAGTAATGCAGGCTTATGCATCAGAAAAGACACGGAGCCAGCATTGAATTGCATGAACCTTCTGTTTATTCGTGACAACACGCAGGGCTCAGATGTTACAGATTCAACCCCTCTTACACTGTTCCACAGCAAGCAACCTATGCACACACATTGAAATGTATGAAATAAGTAATAATGGCATATAGCAATTAGTATACTAGCATACAGTTAGCAGTTTGCATAAATACAGATGGCTGACCCAGCCATGCAAGTGCCGTGTCCACTAATAACCTCCTCTGGCATCTTTGTGATGTTTTTAACACAGTTTGACTTGCTTCAGCTTCACCAAACACAAGGCAAATGTCATCCACATTGTACAAACAGTTAAGTAATTGTAAGCATCCAGACTGTAACATGCTTTTACCATATCTCTCATGTAGACACACCATATCAACCAGGTAATTAGTCATCTGGATAAAATACTTGAGGTAAACGTTTAATGTTCTGTGTGAAAGTTTGCGCCTCAAAGTCTTATTTAAAGGGTACAGTAATTCCACATCATAGTTTATTTTCAGTTTTCGTACATCGCTTAACTGTTCCGTTTGCGCTAGACTCAAAGTAATTTAGTACTTGTTTTGACAGATCTGTGATTTAAATATGCTGCCACCGGAAATGCTTCAGGTTAGGATGTGCAGTAGCATTCTAACATATTCATTATTATTGTTTATGCCCTTGAAATGGTCTATAGGTGTGATTTTTGGAGTTTTGCAAAAATGTAGGTTAAGGCACATTTTTTTCAGGTTGGTAATTATGCCTTCAGCTTCCTCTCACCTAAAGAGTGAAACTCGCTTTGCCTCAATCCTCCTAATGTGATTCTAATTTAAAGTCTTGTGTTCCAATCCTCAGCCAAAAGGGAACTGTAAGCTCCTGAGGAGTTCCTCGTGCACATTAATGGATTTGGCCTGGTTTTTGGGTGGTTAATTATATAATTATAATTGTGCAATCTGCCTTTTTTACTTTCTTTGTCTTTCCCCCTCCGTCTCTTGTTTCCGGAGTCATTCGGTGGCATAATGCTCTAGGATACGCAGTGATGCAAGACTAGGGAAATCTGTGTTCCCAGACTAAGGTCGGCTTGAAGACGCAAAGCACCTGGGTGATAGGGGAAGGCTCATGACAGCCCCTGGTGCAGAATTCACGCCGGCGTCGCGGTTCGTATGTCTCTGTGGTGCAAGGTGGCGCCCGAGGTCACTGTTTCCACAAAGGCACTGAGGATGCCACTCTGGTCTGAAGCAAAAGGAAATGAACTCCAGCCAGTGGGGAGACTCTGCTCTGACTTGCCTTATCCTGAAGCATTACACCCTCCAGCGGGATGTGCACTGCCTTTATATAACGCTGGCCCTTAGATGGTTGCATTCGAATAAAATTGACTGACTCTCATGAGGGGATAGAGCACAGAAAGGGCTCTCCCTTTGGTTTGTATGTCGCTTGTTTAAAAGAGATTGCAAAATCGTGACTCGTTTTAATCCGAAGGCAGGGAGGGAGTATTTAACTGCTCACTGCTTGCTTTTTTATGACTCCAGTGTATTTGGCTCCTTTTCAAAATCTCTCCCATTTTCACTCGCTATAGATTTCATTTCTTTCAGGGCTAAAGCTGTTCCCCATTAAGTTTCCTTTTTGTACATTCAATTGTCAGCACATTCAACTTCTTACCTACCTGTGCACTGTGAAATTCATTGCCCCAAGAAATGCAGATTATTTTACAATGAGATTTGTATTTCAAACCACGACAATGAAGGCATTAGCCTTTTAGCTTGGTGCTATTATAAAAGCCTTTGGCATACTAAACTTACTTAGGCTCCAGTTTATGCTGTTTAAGAGTGAAGGCACTGGGCACGTGTGTAAAATGAATATGCATATGTCTATATTCAAAGCCTCTGAGGAAATTATGAGGCTCAGAATGAGAGCAGACGAGTGAGTTAGCGTGTCATTATGCATGTGTTTCGACCTACTCGCTCCTTATGAAATTGCAACAGGATGCAACCGTTTACTGAGCTGCTTTCATCAGGACAAATTTACTCATCTTTGAGAGCACCGTCTCATTTTACATGCCTTTTGTCACTGAATCAAAATGGATGCCTGAAGCTAAATGTAAAACCACGCTGTTCAATTCCAACACATTACATTTCAGTCAGAGCTCCTATAAGTGGATTAGCTTAAAAAAAGGTATTTAAAAAAAAAAAACATTATATATATACATATATAAATCGGCAGTGTATCAAATAAGAACAAGTATTTGATACACTGCTGATTTTGCAGGTTTTCCTACTTAAAGCATGTAGAGGTCTGTAATGTCTTATCATAGGTACACTTCAACTGTGAGAGACGGAATCTAAAACAAAAATCCAGAAAATAACATTGTATGATTTTTAACTAATTTATTTGCATTGTATTACATGACATAAGTATTTGATCACCTACCAACCAGTAAGAATTCTGGCTCTCACAGACCTGTTAGTTTTTCTTTAGGAAGCTCCACTCATTACCTGTATTAACTGCAACTGTTTGAACTCGTTACCTGTATAAAATACACCTGTCTACACACTCAATCAAACAGACTTCAACCTCTCCACAATGGCCAAGACCAGAGAGCTGTGTAAGGACATCAGAAAAAAATTGTAGATCTGCACAATGCTGGGATGGGCTACAGGACAATAGGCAAGTAGCTTGGTGAGAAGACAACAACTGTTGGCACAATTATTAGAAAATGGAAGAGGTTCGAGATGACAGTCAATCTCCCTCCGTCGTGGACACCATGCAAGATCTCACCTCGTGGGGCATCAATGATCATGAGGAAGGTGAGGGATCAGCCCAGAACTACACGGCAGGACCTGGTCAATGGCTTGAAGAGAGCTGGGACGACAGTCTTAAAGAAAACCATTAATAACACGCTACTCCGTCATGGATTCAAATCCCGTAGCGCACGCAAGGTCCCCCTTCTCAAGCCAGCGCATGTCCAGGCCCGTCTGAAGTTTGCCAATGACCATCTGGATGATCCAGAGGAGGAATGGGAGAAGGTCATGTGGTCTGATGAGACAAAAATAGAGCTTGTTGGTCTAAACTCCTCTCACCGTGTTTGGTGGAAGAAGAAGGATGAGTACAACCCCAAGAATACCATCCCAACCGTGAAGCATGGAGGTGGAAACATCATTCTTTGGGGATGCTTTTCTGCAAAGGGGACAGGACAACTGCACCGTATTGAGGGGATGATGGATAGGGCCATGTATCGCGAGAGCTTGGCCAACAACCTCCTTCCCTCAGTAAGAGCATTGAAGATGGGTCATGGCTGGGTCTATCCAGATTTTTTTATTCACAATGGTGTTCATTACAACACTGAATAATAGGCTATTTATTTTCAAACTCAAATTTTCATTTTAACCTGGACTAAAACACGTCCTAGATATTGTTTGAAAATGTTCTGATTCGTTACAGTATTGTTTGGTCACATTTTACATTAAGGCTCCGATAGCTAATTAATTAGTTAACAGAAACTAACAATGAAAAATACTTCTAAAGCATTTATTAATCTTATTTAAGAAAATAAGTGAGAAAAGTTCTTTGCAATTCTGAATTTGGGAGTTATAAAGTCATAATTGTGAGATATAAAAAAAGTCAGAATTGCGAGTTTATATAACTTGACTTTATAACTTGCAATTCTGACTTTATATCACGCAGGATTGCAAGGTTTAAACTTGCAATTGTGTGAATAATCAGAATTGAGAGATTAAAAAGTCGCAATTATTATATTTTATTCCGTGACAGAAACAAGCTTCCATAGTAAAATGTTAGCTATTGTTCTTTTATAATTATTTTGCACTTCAATCTGTTTGAAACATTTGTTTACTTGATCAATTTTTGTGTATTTCTTTAATTGTATTTACATGTTCAGTTATTTTTGTTATAAGAAAAAAGTTATTAAGCCTGTTATAGTATGACAACACTTTTTTTTTTTTTTTTTTTGCAACATATTTCAATATTGTGAAAACCTCTACTGTGACAAAAGCTTCAGCAATTATTGTAACATTAAAATTGGATACCGTCACATGCCTATTGTATGTCAAATAGTGAAACATGTAAGGGATAATACAGCCAGTCTTGAGGTGAATCAGTGGGATTTGCGTCACCCTGAAGGGGTTTATTTGGCAAAAAATACTGGCTGACTGTACACTACCTCACTTATTACACGGCTACTTTCCAAATAAATAAATAAATGGGCATTAAATATTGATTTGAGCTGAATAATTTTACTACGTGAGAAGAAACTGTCCAGGGAACAGTACAAGAGACATGAAACTAGCAGTTTGTGTACACCAGTCAGTTCAACATTTATTGTGATTGTTTTTGGGAAGCTGGATGAAACAAAACGCAATAAAACTCTCGTCTTAATAGGAAATTGGAAATCAAACCTTTTTCTTATTGCTAGTGAGAAGCAAGCAAACTTAACATTTGATAGTGACATTCACTGAGTTTAATCGATTGGAAAGTTATTTGGCTGGGCCAGACATTATTTTACAAAACCTCTGAAAAGCTCTTAAATCATAAATATACAGTTTTTCGCATTCACCATCCAAGATTTTACCCTGTTTCAGAGGGAATTCAGAAATGCCGGGTTCAAATTAGCACACTTGTTTTGTGTCTCTCTTCGTCCTCCCCTGAGATCCGGAGATACCATCTCAAAGTCTGTTAAGAGTCCTGCATTTGTAATGGAAATCAGATTTCCCACCAAGAAAACTAGTTTGCTGATGTTTACCATTTAAATGCTAATCTGCGGTTCTACAAAATGCTGTCAGGCTGTGAAGAAGTTGCTTTAGGTTTATGGCTGATCTGTTGTCAGGTTGAAATCACACAGGAAGGATAATTGAGTTTTTCACTTAATTATACTTTCAAAAGTGAAGTGTGTCAAAATGAGTTTCCAAACAAGTTTGATCCCCAAATATTCCTCCTATCTGCCATTGGTCAGTCAAAAATATAGCCCCTCCCCCTAAATTCACACTAGTAGTCGAGCCGTGTTGGGCAGTTCGGGATACTCAGTAGTCTAAAAATGATATTTATAATAGTTCTTTTTTGGGGAGTTAAAATATTTGGTTGCTTAAAGATACAGTATGTATAATATTGATAGCTAGGGGTCGAAATTGGTACTGCAGCTTAAATTCAAAATATTGGAGAGAGTTGTTTCTTCCAACCCTTCTCCTCAGACTTGATGCTCACACAGGTTGCCAGTTTGAGGACATGCAACAGGAAAGAGTGCAGTTGACAATGGAAAGCGATGAGCCTTACACTGTAAGTTATCCGCGTTTTAATATGCCTCTGGTCATAGAGCTTTTTAGAAGGCTTTTTAGTGGGTATAATCTCTGATCCAATTGGTTTGCTGGCTTCCATGTTTTCAATACAGTGTTTTTTTTTTTTTTGCCAACTGGCAACCGGAGGTGTTGAAAAACTATTGGGTAAATTGGCAGTGGGTAAGATCACACAGTCCAAAATAAAAACAGACATTCCAACACGGGACACACTTTTCAAAGTAGAAAAACTGACTGGAGCATTGTTTTTCTGAGAAACAAGTATGCACTTTGCATTTTTTACAAACTATCTGCAAACATATTATGGTATTTTTATGCTTCAGTACAGTAAAAAAAAAAAAAAATGTCACTGAATCTAAACCATCTTGAAATTATTTAAACAGCCTTGTGTTGTTTTCATAGTCTTCAGTTGTTTTATAATTGAAGAGAGGCAGCCTGCTTAAGAGCCTCTGTTTAGAATAGTGTCTTGCCAAACTGAAAGGAACTCACATGCATATCCAGTAAAGAGCCAAAGGATTTTCTTTTTGTCCTCTTATCTCAATGAAGATGAGGAAAGAAGCCATAGACCCCCATGGCTGATTAGAGAATAATGCTAGAGCCGATTGTTTGTGGCAGGTTTTATTGGAGCTGGTTATTGGATGTGTTTTATTGATGGCTCTGTTCAGGGATTTCCAGGTAATGAATGATTTATGCACAGTTACATAATTTAGTTCTTCACACATGCTGAAACTTCAAATCACATGCATTGGCTATACTCGCTGTGGAAAGTGTTTCTGCTTTGCAAATGGTCTCACTCCTTTATGTATCAAAAGCTGATGATAAAGAATACCACATGCTACAGAGACTGAATCAAACCGGCCTGAATTCCATTTTCTTCTGGCTTTTATTATGTGTTCTGTCCTATCTCTCTCTCTCAACACTGCAGTTGAAGGAACAGTATAGTCAAAAATGAAAATTCTGTCATCATTTACTAACTATCATGTTGTCCCAAACCCATATGACTTTCTTTTATCATTTTATTTATTTATTTATTTATTTATTGAATTCCCATGCTTCCTTTTTACAGAAAAGGCATTTAATGACCAGAGACTGTCAAGCTCCAAAAATATGAACAATGGAGTGCCATGACTTTATATTCCAAGTTTTCAGATATATGTGGGCTCCATAAATATTGACACCATTGGTAAAGATGAGCAAAACTGACTGTGAAAATGTGTTTTTGCCATGTCTCCTCTCATTCAAAATATTCACAACAATCTAACCTTGAATTTAAGTTAATTTGCACAAAATAAAAATGTTGAATAAATTCTATAAATATGGTTTTCTCCAAAAGATGTTTGCCTAAAGAGTACAAACCTAACTTTAGTATATTCCCATTCAAATGACATGTTAAACTTACTTAGACTTAGTGATCAGGAAAACTTAAGTGATAAGTCATCATGACTTCCTGTTTCACTGTGCTCTAAAAGTGAAGTGACACACTGAAAAAAAAATATTTTTGCTGCTTGTTCAAATTGCTTATTTAAAGCTAAAGCAGCAACACAATTGCTATACATTGTGTCCTAACTTAATTTAATTATGTTCAATCCACTTAAATATAAGTCAAATTGAAGTTTACTTAATCTGTTTGTGTTGAGAATACATGAATGATTTGTTGCATTAACTGAAACTGGGCAGGACTTAGTTAGTTCCCAGCATGCTTTCCATATGGATAAATCGAGAGAGAATAAATGTTGTGATTGTATATGTAAAAGTGTTATTTTATGTATGTTTGAGCAAGATGAGAAAGGGGGAGACTTGATAGTGTGTATTATTGTTTAATATTCAATCATGTTGGAATTATTAGAACAAATTTAATTACAGTGTGTACCATTGTGGAGAAGAGTGGAGCATTTGCTTAGGCTGTGGGCTAATACAACTAATGTCATGATGGCTTTGCTGATCTTTAATGCTGTGAGGCAAATTTTCTTCCAAAGACCCTGCACAACTTATGATCTATCAAGTACCAGCAGATATTAAATCAACACCTGATTGACCCTGTCTGGAAGCTTAAATGTGGTTGGATCTTCCAGCATGACAATGATCCAAATCACATCTCAAAGTAAACAACACAATACTTCACTGACCACAGAAATAAGGTTTTGCCATGGTCAAAGCAGTCCCCTGAACAAAAACCCATGAAAACCTGTGGAATCGGATGAGCTAAAGAATAGAGTCCACAAGCATAGACATCTGAATCTGAAGTATCTGGAGAAATGTTGTATGGAGGAATGGCCTCAGATCTTTTGCCAGATGTCAATGCCTTATGCATCAAGCTTATTATACATTATAAGCCAGGTGCACATTGTACAATGTATAATAGTCTTCTAAAACTGTTGCTTGTCTGACTGTATGACAATGATCCCTCACTGAAAGCTTTGTCACACTGTAGGACAGGGGTCCCCAAACTCAGCCACTGTCCTATAGATTTTTGCTCCAACCCCAATTAAACACACCTGACACAGCTAACCAATGTCTTTATAGGCCATAGTAAGACACTGATTAGCTGGTTCAGGTGTGTTCAATTGGGGTTTGAGCTAAACTCTGTATGACAGTGGCCCTCCAGGACCGAGTTTGGGGACCCCTGCTGTAGGATCTCAGTTGTCAATAATTACAGGCTGTCCGGCAGTCAAGACGTGTTAAAAACCGAAGCACGCAAGAAGACTCGGCCAGAGTTTACATGATCAGTCTGTGACATGTTCAGTGACAGGTGGCTAGAAAACAAACAAATTACAATCATTCATTTTGATCATGGATTCTCTTGAAAAGAAAACTGATAAAAAAGAAGACGATGTGTTTGGAGTAAGTGGTGGTTTGTTGTCTCAATGATTGCTTCATCAGGTTCTGCATTCCTATTGGTTTTGATTTGACAGTTGTTGTAGGAGAAGCCACACTACAGTACTGTGCGTCAAATCTTCTGACACTGCCAGAATTTCATTGGAGGTGAAATTTGATTGCAGTGCTCATTAATCGACTGTTGGTGAACATATCAGTAACATTTTATAATAAATGCATGTTGTGAAGCATTAGTGAATAGTTAATCAATCATTTATAAAGCATTAATATACATTAATAAGCAGTTTATAAATATAGCTATAAATGCTTTATTATTGATTTATAAGCATATATATAATGTGTTTAATATTTGTAATTTTAATACTTTGTAAATGGTTGAGTTATTGTTTTTATATTAAGTATTACATTATTTACAAACCAGTTATTTAGGAGTTTTCAGTGGTTCATAAGGTCATTTAGAAGTGGAGGTAAACGAATAATATACTATTTAAAATATGCATTTATACATATTATAATTTAGACATACAGTAATAGTTACTCAGTGTGTTAAAGGGTCATGAAACCCTACAGCTAAATTTTTGAGATTTTAACAGAGGTATGTGTGTTGAACATCATTGAACATAATGTTAGCATCTGTTAGATTTAATTATCAAGTGAAACTGGTAAATTTTTATGTTTTTCACCCTATTTTCGTCTTCCGGGTTTAAAAACTACATTGCGTCCACGTCACAGCTTGTGACGTACCAGTGCACTATAGTGCCGTGGCCGCATCGGTGTCTCATTATTATTAATGAGATTGAGTTTTCTTATCCTATGAGAAGACACCGTCTATTAATTATTCATGACAGCACGTGGTTCTTTCCAATGACAGAAGTGACAGTCTGCGTGTTTACGGAGTAGATGTAGAGGAGTTTATGATCATGGGTCGTAAGTGTTTGTTTCCCTGGTGTAAAGGTTCGGGTGTGTTGCATGGCTTTCCCCGCGATGCTGCCAGGGCTAGTCTCTGACTGCGGGTGGTTGGTTGGCCATCAACTAGCGATACCTCAAAGCTGTTTGTGTGTAACAAGCATTTTTCTAATGAAAGTTACGAGAACTGGAGACAGGTGGACTTCGGTTTTGCTCAGTTTGCGTCTTGCCGGCAATGCTGTACCAAGTCCAGAGGACTTTTCGATCGTTGCTTTCACTGCTATCACTGTAAACTTCACTGTCGCTGTCCATCTTTATTATGGGTGTTCTGATGCGCGTAAGTTAGATCTCGGCTATATGTATGCGGAGCAGTTGTTTTTTTCCATAAATTTTTTATTTTTAAAAATATACATTTATACTGTGTATACAAACATAATTATATATTTATAATGACAATAATAATTGTGTATGTGCATTTCTATATTTTAAACAATTCCGATTAATCTAATATATGTAGTAGGCATTGGTTACTTTTAAAGGTCAAACAGACGGTTGTCAGTGTATTTTATTGGACTTTAATTTTGCCAGCTTTAAAAATCCTGCATTTAGTTACGTTTAACCCCATATTTTTGTTGAGATTTGGCATGGGCCACTGCACTGACAGATGACAGTTGCTCGCCCCTCTTTCTCCCCTGCCTCGCTCTGCCACACCCACCCCCTCCCCTCTTCTCACGGGCATCCACGCCCATTTAAGTAGCATTTTTCAAAAAGATTACGAGGTGGATTTGAGCTGAAAGAGGGGGTTTCATGACCCTTTAATAAATGCTTTATTAACATGTATTCCAACTGTAATTCATGATTAATTCAGGTAATTATAAAACAATTAGTAGTTGTCAGTTAACTATTTTTGTGAGCTCATCTAAAGTGAGGACTATTTAAGGAGATGTAAAGGCTGTTTTTGTTTGCTAGCCACTATTTCTATTGCTATGCTCAAATCATCTTAGATTTACAGGCTTTTTCATAAAACCATCTTAACTTAAGTTGTACTTGAAAATCTTTGCTCTGAAGTAATCGTAAATCCCTAAGTGCTTCGTAAGGTTGACAGATTTATCAAGTCACCTGCAGGACAACCAGCAAATTTCACCTAAACTTTTCTTCTGTCCATTGTGACTGTAAAGGTGCAATGTGTAAAAATTATGAGGATCTATTGACAGAAATGCAATATAATATACATAGCTATGTTTTCAGTGGTGTATAAAGTACCTTACATAATTAACCATTTTTATTACTTTAGAATGAGCCATTTCTACATACACCGCGGGTCCCCTTACAGTGAAGTCGCCATTTTGCGCCACCGTGTTTCTACAGTAGCCCTAAACGGACAAACTGCTCTACAGAGCGCTAGCTACTCTCTGCTGTATCAGACGACGACATCTTTGTCCTGAGTCGGCCACCGTAACTTCTCTATGTGCTTCGAAAGGGAGGGGTGAGCAGTGGGCTCTCCGCTAGATGCCGATAAAATTTACACTCTGCACCTTTTTCATTGTTTTATGTATATTGCTTTATTATTATTTGTTTTACTTGTTTGTTTGCTGAACACATGGCTGAACACAAATAAAGGAAGCAAAAAAAACACACACACTGTTATACATTTATAGGGCTTGTATGTGTACTTTTGAAAAGTACTACAAGTAGCAATTTCAATTTGAAACACTTAAGAAAACTGCTATAGTATTTTAAAGAGCCTTAGGCTTTGAGTGTTTTAACAAAAACATGGACTTCAAACCATTGAATCTAAAATGTTTTTATTGGTTTGAGTTCGTTGTTTGTTCCCCAGGACCTGCAAAAGGCATTGCACAATAAGATGAGTCCTAAATATATTTGGAAAATAATATTTCATGTTGCACAAGAGATTATTAAAACATATAATTAGTCATGAATCACGATTAAACAACATTAAACAATATTACCTGAATCATCTGGCAAGATAATTGGCTCCGAAATGGAGGGCCTTGTAAACCTCATCTCCTCCAGTGACAATCTTCTCTCTTCTAAAGCCAGCTTGGCCTTCAGGTCAATGAGCTGCTGCTGAAAGTTGTTTTCCCTTTTATTGGCCTCTTGAAGACATTGTCTAATGTCTTTTAGGACATCTTGTTTCTCCCTCTCCAGTCCTGACTACAACCACAGACATTCTCAAACCGCTGAGGTGTTGTGGCTGTAGTCTGAATGATTGAAGATGGAGGCTGGGTGGGCTTTAGGGAGGAGTGGGAGATAGTAGATGTCTGTCAGTGGGAGGTGAACCCGATTGCCCCTTTGAGCATGATGGACCTGACTCAGGTTCAGGTTGAGGCATTCTTACTCCTCTATGGAGGTCAATACCACCACAAATCCCATCTGAGGCACTTGTGCCAAGTACTGACAGTGCCTTTTCTTCTTCCGGTGTAAGAAGGGGGGAGTCATGGGCCCACCACCTGTTTTATTTATTGTTAACCTCTGCAGTGCCATTGAGGCTTGCAAAGTCCTGCCACTTCTTCCTAACCTCTTTCCCTGATCTTTTAATGGTTATAGTTCCAATATATTCCTAGATTTTTTTTTTTATTTGTGTGACTGCCCTTAAACCTGCTGACAATTTGTTTACTTCCACCTCCTTTAAAATAACATTAATTTCCTCTTTTTGAAAATGGTCTTTTCTTTTTGGTTTAGCCATTTTGCTTGTTTCTCCACCCATGGGTATAGCCTATGTGTTTTTGGCCTCATAGCAAACTATAATTAGGTGAAACATTTCAAAATACAAGCATGTGCTACAATTACGAGCCATTCAATAGATTGAGATTTCTGCACTTGACAAACGAACAGCGACTCTTAAGTAGCACTTACAGCACAGCTGTGTGTGATCGTGTGAAACACACGTGAAATAAACAGGAACATTCGTAAATTGCTCGTAGAAAATGCTCTTAAGTGCTAAGAAACATATCTGGAAACGCAGCCCAGAGCTGTTATCTTGGCAAAGGGAGGTTGCACAAAGTTTTAAATGAAGGGCTGCCAATAATTGCAGAATAAATATTTCAGAAAAAAAAAAACGTTGTTTTTTCTTTCAAATATTTGAATTTAATAAAAGGTTAGATTTGTGTGAATATTTTGAAAAAAATACTGAGAGGAAAAATTGCAAAAACTAAAAGTTCAGAGTCAGTTTTGCTCTTATTTACCAAGTTTGCCAATATTTGTGGAGCCCATTGTGTAGAGAGAGTGTTTGAATTTTGAAATTATTATGTTTATTTGATGTTTCTGAAAGAAGTTTCTTATGCTGACCAAGTTTAACTGATGAAAAATACAGTAAAAAATAATAATATTGCAAAATATTATTACAATTTAAAATAATTATTGAATGTGTTTTTAAATGTAATAAACTACAAATCCAGAGTTTGGGGTAAGATAAATAAATAAATAAATAAATAAATAAATACTTTTATTTAACAATTAAGGACAAAAAGTGAAAGACATTTGTATTACAAATGATTTATGTTTCAAATTATGAAGTTCTTATGGCATTTTTATTCATCAAATAATCATGAAATATGTATTATTGTTTACACAAAAATATTAAGCAGCAAAAACATTGATAATAATAAGAACATTATTAATAATTGAGCACCAAAAATAATTGAGCGCCAAGTAAGCACATTAGAATGATTTCTATTCCTGGATTTTCTAAGCAAATATTAATATGCAGCTATTTTTGTCAATTCAGTGAATAAATAATCATATTGTGTAATTATTTTGATTACATTTTGTAATCAATTGACAGCCCTAGGAAAACATTAGGGTTGTATTTATCCCTTTTTAATCAAAGTGCGAAGAGTGAAAATAATGTCTTATTAGCATTTTGATTGAAATTGTGGATAGAAATGTTTGAACTTCCAGCTCACTTTACTAATGCACTATTTGATTTAACAGTATCAACATTTGTAGACTGTTTACATCTATTAACTGTGTCTGACACCCGTAACATGTAAAAAAAAAAAAAAAAAGTATGTCAGTCACAATGCTTCCCTGCATTGCATTCATGAATGTTTTTAGTTTAAAACCACCCGTATTCTCACTGTATATTTCCTCTTGAGGAAGACTAGCTTTGCCAGCAGACTGGTTATCGCACCATGTTTGATTTGTCTGTGTCTTATCTGAGCGTGGCGATAAGAAAAGGCATCCACCAGAATACAGGATGTATCAGGACAGGCTGAAAGACTGCTTTTCCTCTTTTTCAGTCTGTCTTCCGAAACGTTTTCAACGATGTGAATACCAATTGGCTGTGTTATAAAGAACAGCCAGTATTGAGTCCGTATTCTTCAGCTAAATCAGCATACATGTGATTCCTGTGATTAATTTGTGCAAAGCAGCTCTACATTCTGTCTTGCTGGTCATCACCGTTACGCCCCTGCAGCACTTGAGAAAAGTGCCAGAGAAAATCACTGCATGTTCCACCCTCCAAGCAGGCAATTGTGCATTAATGCGCCAGTCTCTGTAGCGAGCGGGACGTATTGCCCTTCACCTTTTCATATCTGTAAATGTCTGAACATGTAGGATAGTAAAAGAATCTTAATTTATTCAAAGAGCAGCCAAGGTCTCAGATTAAAGGAGGCATTTGCATGAACTGGAGAACTCTACAATTGATCATGTGACACTGATTTAGGACCATTCATAAGTGGGAGAAGAAGAATTATTAATTAAGATTTTATTGACTGTAGAGAAGGCAATGTCATGGATATTGAATGAGTGTGGTTTATATTCTCTCTGACATGTCATGGGTCTTGGAGGCAATATTTTGTGTGTAGTGTGCAAAAAAGTGCTTCATGTTTGTGAGACAACCTTAACCATGGTTGTGGTTAAGAATGTACTTTCAAAAATAATATTAGGGAGAGGGGTCATTATTATGTCTCATTGTCATTTTCGGCCTGCCCTAGTCAGGATGCTTTCTGCGGTTTATTCTTTGCTAATCATCAAATCTGAGAATTTTCTTGTTAATCTGTATTGAGGACGAGCTGTAAATCATATTAGTAAATGGTGATAATATGATCGAATGAGTGCAAGATCACAGTTTAGCATTGCAGTTTATCATGAAAGTTTCATTGTTATGACTGTCACGACAATGGAAGTGAAAAGCACATATTCGCCTTTTGTAAATGGGCAATTTTGTGTAATTAGGACGGTGAGGTTGGCACCGTAAAAGTATCAGTGCTAGCACAAAGTACTTGAATATTTAGATTGAAAAATGATCCAATTACACGGGGCATGCAGAGTTCATTCTAGAGCATTATGATCACAGAAAGTTCTCACTTTGTGTCAGTTTAGCAAGTGTGTAAATGCTGGGTTGCCAGCCCGAAGGCATCCCTGTCAAAATCTCTCTCCGGGTTCAACACATCTCACCCATTAGCTTCAGCACCATACATTCAGCCTGTGACGGCCCACAGATGGCTCCTAATTAGCAGGGAAATTAAAAGCGGTAGATAGAGGCTGGAGAAAAGGCCCATGGCCGCATTGAAGGGTCTTTTTAAGGACTCTGGGAATGGTCATTCAGCTAATGCATCATTTATGCAGATGATGGTGTCAACACATTGGCTGTATGAGCTTTTCTGATGTCCTGATGTCTCAGAGGAAGGGACTCTACATGCATACAGTATTTTGTCGTGCACAATGTAAAACTCTTGCACTCTTGTCCTTACTGCTTAAGAGTTTAGGATAGTTTCCCATATGAATTATGTTTGCCTAGGGCAACAAATACCCCAGGACCTCTACTGCAAACAGGGCATTGTGAAGCAACAAGTTACACTGGACCCTTCAATACAATACAACAGCATAATTCACCCATTCAGAAAGACAAATGTACCAGTTTATAATATTTACTGTGCCTCAAACTCTGCATCATGTCAAAAATACGGCAGTACGGATATGTTGGATGGGTTTATTATAAGCTAGGCGCTCTTGCTCTAGACAGAGTGTTAGCTCACTCTATTGCTTTCACATAGCAACTAGGGCTGGGATGATACACCTATCTCCTGATTTGATCATATAATGATACTTGGGTGCTGATACACTCTCAAAATTAAAAAAAAAAAAAAAGTACAGTGGAGGTACAATTTTGTTCCCTGGGGAACAAAACATATAACTGTACCTTTAAAGGTAGCCTAAGGACCCATAATTGGCCCTTAGGGTACAATTATACAATTGAGGAGCTCTTTTCCAAAACGCTATAAATCCATTTTAATAGTTTTCATGAAAAGATCCTTTTTTTACCTACACCTATACATTTTGTCAATATTCGATTTATCCTGTTAAAATGGTCTATTGGCTCAGTCTTAACATGTTAAACAATGATTGTTAAATGAAACAACAATATTGTTGATTATAAATTCAAAGTTATATATTTTTTTGTTTCCAAACGCTACAAATCCATCCTTTTTTATATGTAGTTGGTTTATGTCTGTAAAAGCAACAACAAAAACAACAAAGCAACTCATGTCACATTAAGCATATGACATCTGGGGTCAAAACAATTGCGATTACAACCGTAATCGGGGGGTTGGGTGTCATATATTGCCGGTAAGAATCGCGTTCTGGTGGGGAGGGGTGTCGTAGATTGCGAATCGCCTTTCGGTGGGGAGGGGTGTCGTAGATTGCCGGTAAGAATTGTGTTCCAGACGGGATTTTGTTCCGCCGGGAATGCGTTCGGGACACCGCAGCGATCGAAAAGGGCACTTTCACTTTCAAAGGGGCAGGGGATCAAGACGAGACGAGAGGATATATCGCGTTTAGGCTAAAAACAGGCTCGGCGCTTATAGCGGTTTGGAAAAAAACTGCATTTTGCAGTACATTTAAACAAGGAAATATAACGATTTGGCACTTAAGATTGATGGAGCAGAGAATAGGTTCAGTACTCAGCTCGATGGCATGACAAACTCATTTTATTTTAATTTGGCGTTTATCC
Source organism: Gobiocypris rarus (assembly GCA_023029165.1). Lineage (NCBI taxonomy): Eukaryota > Metazoa > Chordata > Actinopteri > Cypriniformes > Gobionidae > Gobiocypris > Gobiocypris rarus. The sequence goes on along the minus strand of CM040918.1, from coordinate 16,218,344 downwards.
CGTTTTGGAAAAGAGCTCTTCAATTGTTTTCCTCTACTTAGAGCAGGGCTAGGCAAGTTTGGTCTCAGTGAGTCGCTGTCCTGTAGAGTTTGGCTCCAACCCTAAAAGACATCTATAGAAGCTCTTGTTGAGAATTTAACAGGTTTAGATGTTGATGTTTTATTTAAAAGTTATTAAAGTTACAAAAGTTATTCAGTCAAGAGTAGTGAGTAATAAGCGCAATGCACCTTTATTCCACAAGGTGGCAATGTCTGAAACACAAAGATGAAGAATCTCATTACTGCAGGCAGGAAACTATAGGAACAGTGTTGCCAAGTCCATGGTTTTCCCGCGGAATTGGGCTACTTTAACACCGTTGCCGCGGGCTGTTTTTCATGTCAGCGGGTTGAAGTGACACCAATAATGTTATATTTAGCACCGGAAGTGCTCGATTAAGCAGGGAACCCTGCCAAAAAACATTTACCCCCAAGGAAGCATTTTTTTGACCAGGGAACCCCTAAAAACCCGATTGGGCTTGTTTTGGGCTAGTTTTGATTTGCAATTGGGCGTGTTTAGTTGTGAAAACCTGGCAACCCTCTATAGGCTCAGCGATTTATTGCAGATCAAGGACTGAACACAGTTAGATATAGATCCAAGTCGCTAAAGACCCGAATATGTAATAATGATTGGCAAAACATTAATGCATTTAAGGGATAACATTAAAACAAGGACAGCAGCATGTTTATTAGGCTGCTGTCACTTTAAGAACTGCACAGATCCAGTATACTGTTACACATGTGTTTTATTTCTCAACTGTTTATGTTCACTTAAGATATAACGGACTATGTTTACTATAGGATACTCGCCGAGACTGGCATTTTTTAACGTAGTTTTTGTCTGAATATATCCGTTCAAGCACAAGACGTGAAAGAGCTCAATTCATGATTCGCATGGTGACTGAAAAAGTGGCTTTCTTGGCACACGATTTGGATGTGTGCACACAAATCTTTTCACGTCTTCTTGCACTTGAATGTTTACATTTGCAAAATGGCTTAAAAACAGGTGCAAATGATAAACTTTTGAGATGCAGCACTGCCCCGATTGGGCAAGCGACAGTTGAGCCAACTGTCCCGAGTGACATTCACGCTGGTCCCGGGCCATCAGGCAGTCCTTATTGTCGAGCCCTACCCTCTGTTGAAATAAAAGAGGTAACTTCCCTCCGTCTCTATAAGCAAGGACTAAAATAAAGCACTAGACTTGTTTTTAGTTCTAGAATAAAATGAGTAAATACATAAAATTAGGTATAAGTATACTTAGTACTTTTAAAGAACTGTAAAACCAAAGGCGTAATTTACGGGTGGGACGGGTGGGACATGTCCCCACCATTTTTTGACTGAAAAATAGATTGCGGAAGGTGTGTATTAAAGCAAAAGCACGATCTACAAATCGTCATTCTTCATAATCTGATTCATTCATTTAACACATTTTTTCGCCGGTCTGAAGCTTTTTTTTCCATTACAGATTTACGAAAAACTTTTGTGATATTTCTTAATAGTCGATAAAAAAATATAGCGAAATGGCGTTTCCATTAACTGATGTTATGCCACTAAAAACATTTTTCCCTCTCTTGATAAGTCATTCCAAAAATTATGCTACGAAGGTTGTTAGGTTTATGTACATCCCAGCCGCACACTGCACGCCATACAACGATATATATTTTATCATAATAAGGAGGCCTATGTTGTATTGTGCTGTGTACAAAATTACCTTTATCCACTTTAGAGAATTTATATATGTGCCTGTCTATAAAAGTAGGTCTATAATGTAAAGTAGCCTATATCAGTCTGGCGACTAAACGAAACAAAAAAAAAAACAATTACTGGCCAATGGCGATTCCATTTCCAAGGTTTGTGTAGAAGGTTGTGCTCACATGAAACTAAAAAAATAATAGTAGTATAGGCTCATAGTTAAACATAGCCTACGGAACAATATAGGCTACGTTTACTATAACCCTCTGTTGATGAAAGCGCAGGTGCGACGTGTCCTCATGGATTTTTTCCTTAATGACAGAGGAAACGACTCAGAACGCTCCGTCTTTTTTAGCCATACAGATAAGAGCAAGACATAATTAAAAACTATAAACTGTCTACTTTTATTTGTGTAGGCCTAGACTCACAATAACAAGAGCCGTGGATTAAGGAAACGGGTTATTTTGCATGCGCTGCCCTCCGTCCAAACGACGTTTTCATTTCAAAAATGTATTTTGTTTATTAAACGCAAAGTTTTTCATTTAAAAAGCATCTCTAAATTCAGTTTATATTTTCAACAAACAAAATTCCAAGCCAAAATAACGAAATGGTTTAAAAAAACAAAAACAAAAAAACTGAAACGTTACCACCATACAAATTCAAACATTTCCCTCTTTTAATTTTAATAAATGCTTGAATAACAGGCCTATGTCTCCTTCCATTAAATAATGGCTATTGCGGTGGCTGGGATTCACATAAACCTACTAACTTATGTGGCATAATTTTTTGAATGACATAAAAAAAAAATATTTTAGTCGCATAACATCGGTTAATGGAAATGCAATCATTTCGTAATTGTTTTTTATTGACATTATGAAAATATCGCTAAATGTACAAGTTAAATATTTATAAATATAAGTTTTGCGCAAAAATGTAATGGAAATGCGGCTAATGAAACGGTAAGTTTGCCATATTTATCTTGCATATTTTGATTGATATTAGTTAGATGTGTTGTGAATATTACGTTTTGCTTATTGGATGTTTATAGAATAATTTGTGAATGTAATGCATGTGTTGCCTACATCAAAGTGAAAATTAAGTGCATTTCCAACTCTGAACTCAGTCCACAAGTAAATTCTGTTAGCAAAACAAGTTGTGCAGTGTCCCCACCACTTTTCAAAGCAAAGTTATGCCACTGTGTAAAACATTTTTAAAAAGTTAAACAAAAATAGAGGAAAAACAGAAAGTAAACTAAGCAGATTAATCTGTTAGCTATTTTACACTTACTGAGATCAGTGTGTACATTGCTTTAGTAATGAGTTCATCACCGTGTCAGAATCTTGACAACCGTCCATCGCTAGTGACCTTGATGCTGTCGCACAGACTGGACAACTGTTATAAATCAATCAGAGCTGATGTATTCATCTATTACACCTGTCAGGCTGCACATCCACGCTCACTGTGCATGAAAAAGCGGATGTGAGTTATGACACTGCAGTTTAGGGAAGCATAGATCAAAAAGGATGACACGGGTGGCACTTGAAAGTGTACTTTGAAGGAAAAAATAAAAGAATGGAGATCTGCTTTGTCACACCAATGTCTTTGCAGGTTTGATACTCTGTACTTCTTGAAAGAAAAAGCTGCTTCCATTTAATTTGATATTAATGGTTGGAATGGAGCTGTATGTATGAATATTTCAAATAACTTAAGGCAGAATTTTGCCAGCTGATTTTTTTTTTTTTTTTTGCATGCAGTCAAGGACAAGTCAAAAAAAGTTGTCTTTCTTCAGTATATTATTTTGCAGTGCCCAGTAAGATTTTTTTTGTTGTTATGTTTTTGAAAAAAATATCTATGCTCACCAAGTGTACGTTTATTTAATCATAAACAGTATACGTAATGTTGTCAAATATTATTGCATTATTTTCTATTTTAAAATGCATTCCTGATGGCAAAGCTGAGTTTTCAGCAGCCATTACTCCAGTCTTGAAGTACTTAATCACTGTAATATACTGATTAGGTGTTCATCATTGTTTTAATATTTACAGTTGTGCAGTTGTGCTCCTTAATAATTTTGTTGAAAGTTTTTTTAAAGATTTTTTTAAATATTACTGTTCACTGTAACTGTTGTTAAATTTAATACATCATAATTGCTGAATTAAAATATTAATTTCCTTTATAGGCATAACATTATGAACACTAACAGGTAAAGTGAATAACACTGATTCTCTCTTCATCACGGCACCTGTTAGTGGGTGGGATATATTAGACAACAAGTGAACATTTTATCCTCAAAGTCTATGTGCTATAGAAGCAGGAAAAATGTGCAAGTGTAAGGATTTGAGCGAGTTTGACAAGGGCCAAATTGTGATGGCTAGATGACTGGGTCAGAGCCTCTTTAAAAGTGCAGCTCTTGCGGGGTGTTCCCGGTCTGCAGTGGTCAGTATCTATCAAAAGTGGTCCAAGGAAGGAACAGTGGTGAACCGGCGACAGGGTCATGGGCGGCCAAGGCTCATTGATGCACGTGGGGAGCGAAGGCTTTTTGACGGGCAGTTTGTTGCGTATGGTTCTACATAGCCCTCAGACCAGTCAGGGTGTCCATGCTGACCCCGGTCCACCGCAGAAAGTGCCAAGCATCATAACTGAACCATGAACCAATGGAAGAAGGTGGCCGGGTCTGATGAATCACGTTTTTTTTATATATCACATGGAGGGTAATATATTATATACAGTGGGTATAAAGTATTCAGACCCCTTACATTTTTCACTCTGTTATATTGCAACCATTTGCTAAACTCATTTAAGTTATTTTTTTCCTTTGACCTCATGATTCTCATTTGCTCTGACATGCAATGTGAGCTGTAAGTTCTTATATAGACAGGTGTGTGGCTTTCCTAATCAAGTCCAATCAGAATAATCAAACACAACTGGACTCAAATGAAGGTGTAGAACCATCTCAAGGATGATCAGAAGAAATGGACAGCACCTGAGTTAAATATATGAGTGTCACAGCAAAGGGTCTGAATACTTAGGACCATATGATATTTCAGTTTTCTTTTTTAATAAATCTGCAAAAATGTCAACAATTCTGTGTTTTTCTGTCAATATGGGGTGCTGTGTGTACATTAATGAGAACGAAAAAAGAACTTAAATGATTTTAGCAAATGGCTGCAATATAACAAAGAGCAAAACATTTAAGGCGGTCTGAATACTTACCGTACCCACTAGTTTATTTTTTATTTTTATAGCACTGCAGATTCAGACGCTGTTAAGAACATTTGGCCTGTCTGAACCATGAATGGCAGACAGTATCTGTAATGTCACAACAATCATGTCTTGAAATTGATAGTGATTCTTCTCGGTTCCTCAATCTTGTTCCCTTTACCTTGATTGCTTTAGAGTTTCAGATATATTCAAATTATGCACCAGTAATTACTCACTAAGATTTGTGAGATACCGCTAATTAATTCTAAATCAATTAATCCATTTGAGGTCGATGAGTCTGAAGTTTTTTTTTTAGTTTTTTTTTGCATGGTTCCATTTATAGTGAAGAGCCTGAAATGAATTTCAGTCAATTACCTGTCAAATATGTCAATCTGTAGCTATTTTGTAGTCTGGTGTATCGACCTGCAAACCATGATTACTCTGGCTTATAATTTTACATGGAATAGTCAAAATTTGTCAAGTGATCCATTTTCCATTTGAACCTTACAGACAGGCATTTTGCATTAACATGAATTTTCAGTGATTGGATAGCCTTTTTTTGACCACATTAAAAGCCACATTTAAATGCACTTAATATGTGCACGTGCTGCCATCTGATTGTGATTGAATCACGGAAGCCACATGTGGTGACCGTGGCAGATCTGGTCCACATTCAAATGCAGGAGTAAATGCCATGCTTTTTAGATCACAACACAAATAAACTTTATGTATTTATATACTAGTACTATGTGTATAGATATAATTCTTTTTTTTATTTGGATGTGCCCAAAGAAAATGCATTCTATGGAGTCCCTTAAGGGACATAGAAGGCTTGCTGCAGTAGTTGGTTACATTACAGTCCATCAGATTTCACTTATCCCGTGAAAATAGTAAATAGAGATGACTGACGGTGTCACGATGTTGGAAGATTTAGTGTGCAACAGATCCTGAGCGTCATTGACAAATATGTTATCGTGTATAATGTGCGGTCAGTACCGCCACTCCCTGTAAATAGAGTGTGCATGATCGTGCATAATCCATCCAGAAAGTCTATCCCTTAAAAGTGGGAAATAAGGAGGGTTATTTAGGCTTTAGGGTTTAGGTGTCATTTTAGACTCTTAAACCATTTTAGATGGTTTAGCTGCAGTACACACATACATTTTTATGCCAGATGTGTGGTACGGAGCCCTCAAGGCTTTTAACACAAACGTTAACGGTCCTTACTGACATGTTAACATTTTGGCATTTAAATAAACCAAATGCTCAAGGCATATTGCTACAAGCAGCTGTGGATATTGGCCGACTGTTTTATAAGGTTCAGATCAGTTTCATGATGGGTGGTATAAACCTTTTTTTATATGGAGGAAAAGGGAAGAAAATGCTAAGCCACAGCTGTGTAATTATCTAAAATGTCCTTAAACCAGCATTTCTGAGAGGGTGTTCAGAATCGATTTAAATCTCATCCAGGCGAGAGAAAGGCAGAGAGTCACAGCACATTACGGAGCTTTTATGTGGTCTTTGATGCAGCTTTGCGTATACGTAATTTGGTGTCACACTGGAGAGGAGGGGACCTCTGACTGTGACCGAAACAATAAGCAGTCCTAAAGCAAAGGGTATGAGTGGACCACTTATATACGCTGGAATGGCGTTTACACTTCTAATCCAGCAGAAGGCTTTACCGCAGGTCCTGCTAGTGAACCCAGACATTGTTCCTCACCTCAGTTGCACATTCAGCACTGATTTATTGAAGGACGTCCATTTCAGCTGTGCAGTTATGTGAAAGTCAAGCTTATCTACCATGGCTCACTGTTTTGATTAGAAAACGATTGAAAGATAGGGATTACGATACTGAAAAGAAAATGAATAGCTCAGAGGAAATTATCAAGGAGGAAAATTATGAATTTTGCATGCGCAGATCTATAAGGACTATATAAGAGCTGTAAGAACAGGTTGAATGGAAGACCAAAAGAAGAGGACCAAAAAAAGAGGGCCAAAAGAGACATTTGGAGCAGTGGTTTGGGCTTTGTAGACACAGTGGCCACATGATCTTTTTTTAACAAACCTGAATAATGCTCTATTCATTAGGGAAAATGTATTCCAGTGGCAGGTCTTGCTCAATCACTTGAAAGACTTGAAGTTAAACACAATTCCATTGGTTCTCCAAGGACTTGAGGCTTAAGTTCACATTAACATATTTTATCAAATAGTTTGTTAAAATCTGATTTCACCACTCTTTTCCTGTAGTTTGTAGTTTTAAGTAATTTAGGTGGTGATATGTGAAATATGTTTTTTGCTTATGTTTTATATCCTAAGCTTCTGAATCCTCGCTTTTTTTCTCGTTTAATATGTATGAACCTAGTCAGAAGACAGTGACTTTCTAAAAGAAAACACCCAAACCTCTAGGGATTCTTTTTTATATATACTTGCTTCGTATGAGTCTTCAGTTGGCAAAAGGCTTCTGCACATTTATTTTTATGCTTTGCATATATACATATCTGCTGTTGTATATATTTATAGCCCTAATGTTTTTTTTTTTCCATTCATTCATTTTTTGTTTGTTTGTTTGTTTGTCTATATACTTCTATTCTTATATATATGTATATATAAGTCTATATACTTCTTTGTTTGTTTGTCTATATACTTATTCTTATATATATATATATATATATATATATATATATATATATATATATATATATATATATATATATATATATATATATATATATATATATATATATATATATATATATATATATATATTCCAAAGTAGATGCATTGGAAAACATTGATATACGTCACATGAAGAGACACGAAACAACTTTAGAACATTGCTTTGGAAGGATACCCTCATGAAAATAAGTATATTTCAAGTTCATTTTATGAAGTACACTTCAGTAATGTCCAAGTTTATTTTTAAGTATACTTTATAAGTTTAATGCTAGTAGTAAACTTGTAAGTGTACTGTTTCAATACTGCTTACGACTAAATTGCCCCACTTTTGAGTATAAAAAAGTTGCCTATAAGTGTACTATAAGTGTAACAGTAGTTAATTTTTCACAAAAGTTCACAACTATGTTTCTCATTTGTACTGCATCTGTACTACAAGTGAACTTATACGCATACTAGTTGTTTACTATTTTAATAGTTGTAGTACATTTTATTTTATGAAAGTACATTTAGAAGCATACTCTTGGGAAACTACTAGTTTAATAGTTTTATACTGCAAGTATACTTGTAAGTTTGCATTAAGTGAACATAAAATCATACTTAAAGTGTCACGGTTCATGGATTCACTGACTCATTTCTCTCTAGATGTTGTTTGGTTGTGTTGGAGGCATGATCACTGATCACTGCAATCATCACTTCACCAACTGCACCTCATCTCACCTGCCTACATAATTGCCTCACCCACATCCTGTGTTTGTCGATTGTTGCAGTTGTCCCTGTGTGTTCCTGGTGTGCAGTCGTCTTCCCATATCTGGTGTTGTGGATCGTCTTTTCGTGTTTGGAGTGTGAGTTTGTCCTGGAGTTCCAGTTGCCTGGTCCTTGCCCATTGTGTCCCTGTGTCATGTATGCTGCACCATTTCCGGATCTCATGTCACCATCTGCTTACCACACAAGCTATCTGAGGCTGCTGAGCTTAACTGCTGTATCCCTTAGCAGTCATTGTCAGTAATAAAGAGATAATTTTTCACTCGCTATTGGATCCGCCTCTGCTTTGCTTCATACCCAGCGTGACATAAAGTTTAGGTTCCTATTTATGTTATGTTTATATATATATATATATATATATATATATATATATATATATATATATATATATATATATATATATATATATATATATATATATATATATATATATATATATATATATATATATATGTATATATATGTATATATATGTATATATATATGTATATATATATATATGTATATATATATGTATATATATATATATATATATATATATATATATATATATATATATATATATATATATATACTGAAAATGTTTAAACATTTAATTCAAGCTTCACTTCACTTGCAACATTTTGAAAAGAAATCTGAAAAGACACAATCCGATTCAGAATGATGATCAAGACACAGATGGAGTATATCGAGCCCATCAACACCACCAAAGTCGTTTCCTCCTCATGGGTTCGATCTTTCATTCGGCAACGTTAGGCCATTTTGATTTATGTGCTGTTTAATGTTTGGTGACCACGTTGTTTTACATTTGCGTAAGCAGTCTTCTATTAATTATATCTGCTTCTTCTTCACTTGTGTTTTGTAGTGACGTTCTTTTTGGTGAATCGGTCAAACCAGTTCAACAAATCGGACCGAATCATTCTAAACAGTTTGTATCTCGATTCAGCGCTAATCCACAAGTTACTAAAGTTACTGACTTTCTGACATGAGTGACAGTCCCTCTGACTAGAAATAAACCATTATCCTTAAATTAATGCTACTCTCGTTACTCCAACAGTTCACTGAACTGAGACATGTTGTGCTGAGAGAACTGATAAGAACTCACGAGCAGCTGATACTGAGCATGCGCGTGTACTTCTCGAGTTAACAGTTCTCCAATCTGAACTGAGAACCGTTTCTTTCGGACGTTCGATACTGAGAACCGAATAAGCTGAGAATTTGTGTCATTTGTTCAGAAGGACGAAATGCATGTTTCAAGTGTATCAAAATAAAACATGTTGGAAACATGTTCATCACATAATTGCTGTCTTATCACTGTATTATTGTAAAGTTTGGAAACACAATGAATGGATTGTAAATTGGTCAAACTAAACATTTATTTGTTTTATCAATACATGATATTTTCAGGAACAGTAGAATATTGAACATACTGGAAACATGCTTTGAATTTTTAGTTTTGTCGACTACATATTCAGGTTGCAGCACCTCTCAGCTCAGCACACGTACACTAATACAGTGGTTCTCGAGTCAGGAACGGGTTGCAGCAGTTCTCGAATCAGTAGGTACAGAATTGAGAACTGTGTCCTTCAGACACGTTCGATACTGAGAACCGATGAGCTGAGATACTGAGCATGTGTGATAGCGTCGTCTGGACCAAACAGTTTCTCTCAGACAACTGATGCTGTGCAGATAATATGAGCATGGGTGAATCGAGGACTTCGAGTGTATGTCTATGTTGTGTAAGTTTATGTCAATGTAAATGAATTGTAAAACATCTGCGTTTGTACGACAGTGGCTGTATTGGGTGCTTTTGCAAAACATAAATGTGAGAAACTTATCTAAGATGATGATGACGTTTATTATATTAAGTTATGATTAATGTATTTTCATCCGCCGGGAAGATAGAATTGACGTCATTACTGGAGGACGTAAAAGAACAGGTGAACCCGTTTTTTTTTTTTTTTTTAACTGGTTCATTGAAACAAACTGTCCGAAAGAAACCGGTTCGCTGAAAAAGAACTGGACTTCTCATCACTGGTGTTTTGATCCAGAGATCTCTACTAGAAGATTTGTAATAGCGCCCCCTACCATATGTCAGTGAAAACTTGGATAGCCGGAAAATTTAGTCCGTGGTGGGGAAAGAGTAAAATAGATTTAAAGTAAATTCCTACACTACCAGTGGACTAGCCTACACAACAATTAAGACACCCGGAATTAGGAATATATCTGTATCACTATTTTCAAACAATGTGAGTTTATAAGACATATAAACCTATCTGAAAAGTAGGTTATAGGCTACTCAATCAAAAGATTAAACACAACAAGCCAAGTATACTTAAAATACTTAATTTATACTTTTAAGTATATATTGATCAAAAGATTGAGTACATATAGAGTCCAAATATACTTATATACTTAGACCTTTATGTCAGTTCCCTACTCTGTCAAGTATACCTAAGTGCAATTATATTTAAGTACATAAAGTATATTTCTGAGAAGTACATAAAAAGTAGTAAGTATACTTTCTTATTTTTAGTTTTAAAAAAGTATACTAAAAGCACACTTCAATAAACTTATTTTTCATAAGGATATTTTAATAAATGAAATGAGTACAGATATACCAGTTAGGTAGCTACACTTGTCAGAATATTCACAGTAGCCTACATTTATAAAAAGAGATTGTGTACACGCACAAAACCCAACTTTCTTTTTTTTCGTTTTTTTTTTTCTTCTTTTTCTTTTTCTGTGAGCAGTCAAACTCTGCTGGCTCTGTCTTCTCTGTTGTGCTGCAGAGTATTAATCAATACTTTATGTACATTTCCATTTATACTTTTGATTGACTCTCGCCAATGAGAGCCAGACTCATCCAGAGGCACTCTGGAGCTAAGCCGGAATGAGCTGGAGAGGACAGGATTTGAGACAGGCCGGGTCTAAACAGGGTATGTGTGTGCCCAGGCTGCGTCTCTGCATCCTGCCTGGTGCCAGCACCCCATAATGCACTTTTTATAGGCGCCTCCTGATTTCCTGGATGGAGTGAGTATCTCCATGGAATATCAATGACTCTGCTGAAACGGTGCAGTCAGTGGGGATGGACCGCACCGGCTCATAGAATGTGTCTGTGTGCATGCGTGTGTATAAAGTACAGAAGTGCATGCTAGTCTGTGAATGTTCCATCACTCTGTACTGTCAATACTATGTGGCTGTCTCCAAGATGTTTTATTGATTTCATGAAATAAACACATCTATAAAAATCACCTGTCAAGTTTATAATATATATTATATCAGCATATGAGTCAAATTGGATGACTACAGGGACTCATCTCAACATCACTTATTTAACACATCTAATATTCCAACCAACAGCCAGCCTAAGATTTTGATGGATGTGATAACTATGTTTGATTTTTGGGTAATTCTAAAATGTGCTGGAGACATTCAAAATGCTTATTTGCATAGTTCATTATACTTATTTTACAGAAGTTTCTTTCGTGGCTTAAATAAATTACATGTTTAGGGGCGGTCACACTAAAGTTTTCGTTCTGAGGAGCACAACAACAACTTTGAGGTGTTGACTTAGTCTCCAAATTCCCCAGATCTCAATTCAATTGAGCATCTGTAGGATGTGCTGAACAAACAATTCCGATCCATGGAGGCCCCACCTTGCAACTTACAGGACTTAAAGGATCTGCTGATAACATCTTGGTGCCACATACCACAGCACACCTTCAGGGCTCTATAGTGGAGTCCATGCCTCGACGGGTCAGGGCTGTTTTGGAAGCAAAATTGTGACCAACACAATATTAGGACGGTGGTCATAATGTTATGCTTGGTCAGTGTATATGTATTTGTGTGTGTGTAGGGCTAACTAAATGTGTAAGTTTGAGACAGTAGAACTAAGAAGCAAAATATTCCTGCATGTTTTTGTGAGCTATACCCTGCAGGAATGGCACCATGAATAGCAATAGCTTTAGTAGGCTAGAGGTTTCTCTCAATCAAACTCAACTATTTCCCACAGCTACATATGGAGGATTTACGTTTGAGTTTGTGCAAACCACCCTTTTCTTTGCTCTACCAACCAACATAATGATTTAAATAATGCATTTCTTTTGTATTCATTTTTTTTTTCATCAGTAGAACATAAGTTTTTCATTCTGTTCTGAACCATTGGGGCTAATCGAATCTAGTCCTTAACGCAACACCTGTTTATCAGTAAATGAAGTACATAGCCATTTTTATGGATTATTTATTTATACTTCAAACCCTGATAAAGTCATTCATTCTTTTTGTTTTTATTATTATTAAAGCTCAACAACTGAAATATTACTCTAAGGGATAGTTCACCTAAAAGTGGAAATTATCTCACCCTCAAGCCATCCTAAATGTAAATGACATTCTTCTTTCAGACAAACACAATCAAAGTTATATTAAAAAATATAATTCATCTTCCATGCTTCATAATGGTAGTGAATGGTCCTGATTTTAAAGTCCAAAAAAGTTCATCCGTTAATGGTAATGGTAAATGGACTGCATTTATATAGCGCTTTCAACAGACCCTATGGCCATCCAAAGCGCTTTACATGTTTTGCCTCACGTTCACCCATTCATACACCGACAGCGGTGTCAGCCATGCAAGGCGCCATCCAGCTCGTCGGGAGCAGTTGGGGTTAGGTGTCTTGCTCATGGACACCTCGACACTTCATCCAGTGGAACCGGGGATTGAACCACCAACCTTTGTAGACAACCCACATGAACCACTGAGCCACTGCCGCCCCATTCATCATAAAAGTATTCCATACAATTCCATGGGGATAATAAAGGCCTTCTGAAGCAAAGTGATGGGTTGTTGTAAGAAAAATATCCATATTTAAAACTCTATAAACTAAAATAACTACCTTCCGGCAGACGGCCTACACAAGTCAACTTACGCCAAAAGAGTAACCACTGACGCAATATATGACATAGGAGTAGCGTAAGCTTTGACGCCTTTTGCAGTTCAAACAAATAGGTCTGGGCAACAAACTTAAGCTCCTCGTCTCTTATATCGAAATATAAGAAGAGCCATATAACTCCTCGTCTCTTATATCTGACATTTCTCTTTAAAAATGCTCTATTTAGACTTTTAATTTGTGACCGGTGTTTTGTTATGCTCTATCCTATCGTCAATACGTCATGCATCAGCTGTGTGGAGTACCTTTATTATGGATGGAAGCACTTTTTTGGGGCTTCAAAATTTCGACCCCCGTTCGCTGCCAATATAAAGCTTGGAAGAGCCAGGGCATTTTTTTAACGTAACTCCAATTATAATTGCCTGAAAGAAGAAAGCCATGTACTGGAAAGTGAGTAAATTGTGATCATTTTCTTTTTTGGGTGAAATATCCATTTAAGCAAAACATGAAGCCAGAATTATCTTTACACTGAATTATTGCAAACTTGCATTGAAATCCAGTATTTGCACGTCCACTTCATTTTGATAGTTTTAGAAATACAGAATCAAATTTTTTTTGTAAAAACAATGCTGCATAATTGTATGTAAATCAAAATAATAGCCATGTTATATTAATATTAGTATTATTAAGTATTAGAAATTCATTAAACTTCTGTTCTCTGAAACCTAATGACTAACTAAGACAAATATAATAATGTTAATCAAAAATAAATATTTTAACCATTTGATGGACCTAATTTAATTGTATATTGTGAGATTAGATTTGAAGTGTTCTTTGCTGTGAGGGTTCGAGAACAGAGCCGTGCTCGTGCTGGGTGGAAAGTGGGCACTTGTAATTCAATGATGTGTTGGTGTGCTGGGGACTAAAGCTGGCCAAGCCTGCAGGAAGTGAATTATAACCTCTCAATTAAATCTGGGCATCTATGAAATATTGAATTGGAAACTCTTGAAGATTCCAGTCACGCCGTAGTGCTGCATAAAAGCTGACTGACTGCCTCCCCGGGCCTGTCAGAGGCAAGGCTGGGACTGATCTGCTTGGCTTTCACACACACACACACACACACACACACACACACACACACACACACACACACACACACACACACACACACACACACACACACACACACACACACACATACATGAATTTATACAAGCTACAAGCTTTTACATGAAAATCTCTCTTGTCTTTTTTCTTTTTCCTTGAATGCTTTTATCCTTCGCTCTAAAGATAAACAAAGGACTAAGAATTCATGCCTGTGTAGTCTTGCTAGGTCATTGCTGTTGTGCAGGAATCTTAGGTAGATGAGACCTTGAATGTTTCTAAATAAAGCAGGTTTTTTTTTTCAAGTTAGTGTAACACCCTGGGATCTACACTTAAAGGGTTACTTCAGCGATTAGCATTAAGCTTTGTATCAGTAGAAACCCAGGAGTATATTCAAATTATCTTACTTTCATCCCTCATATGACCCTGAGACAAGAGAATTATGTATTTTATTTCTGGAAAAATTCCTCCAATGATGCAAATATTGTCATTTTGCATCAACGGAGGAGTTTTTGGCCAGAGGCTGAAGACTACAGCCAGCAGAGGGCGCTATTTCCACATGTTTTCAACATCGCACTCACAGCACTCGGCTCTCGGAGCTGCGAGATTCATGTAAACGGAGCGGTGGAGACCAAAGTGAGTGTTTTAACTTTTAAAATTAACTTCCTATGACAGTTAAGCTTCCAAAGACATGAACTGAACATGCACCAGACTGTTCACGTGCTGTGAATGCAGCCGCGAATCCCGCCCTTACCTCAGTTCATGTGATGAATGTAATCCGATCCTGCTGCGTTTGTGCCGTGAAGCTCAATCGGCTCACTCGCATTATATCGAACAGACACGTTCAGTTTTTAATTGTAGTGTCTCTAACTGAACTGATTATCTGAAAATGAAAGTGGTAGTCAAGTGATTCAGTAATCCAGTAGCGGACTAGCCGTGCTTAGAGTAGGGCAATGAAGCAGTGCGTTCTGGGAATTGTTGTCTTTCATCCCCATGAGACAAAAATACATTTTCTGTGTTTTCTCAGTCTATAAGGCACCAAATTCAAAAATAATTTCACATTTCTACTACATTAATGACCCAGTATAAATACAGATTCATCTTCCCAGCGCTGAAGTACCCCTTTAATTGTGTTATTATGATAAACTAACTAATATGAATATATATATATATATATTAGTGGTGGGCATAGATTAATCTAGATTAATCTCATCCAAAATAAAAGTTTGAGTTTACATAATATATGTGTGTTTTCTTTGTATAATTATTATGTATATATAAATACACACACATGCATGTATTTATTTAAGACATATTAGCATGTACATACTGTATATATATTTATATAATTTATCTTATAAATAAAAATCATTATTTTATACATAAATATAACATATTTTTCTTAAATATATACATGCATGTGTGTGTATTTATACATAATAATTATACAAAGAAAACACACATATATTATTACACATATAATATATATAATTTAAGATTCCCACTGGCTTTTATGCCGCACACTAGCAATAAGCGGCATTTAAAAAATATATGTTTAGCTAAATATCCGTAGACATTTTTAAGTGTATAGTAGGCATTTTCTTAGGCCCAGAATGAGTCTGCTTTGACTTTTCTTGTTGCCGAAATTACAGCCAATAAAATGGAAGACTGTGAAAATGGTATAATTTCCTGTCGTATTCTAATAGAGTGTTTTTATATTGCTCGTGATACAGAGTCTTGCATGAGTGTATGTTTAAGAGAGAGAAACTGGTGCAGGATTTTAGCTGTTTGATTCATATATATTAAAGGTTTAAGAATCTCTCTCCATCTGTGAGGGTATGAATTATTTATCTTGCAATGTAAATGTGTCATATCACCGGAATACTATAGGCACACCAGGGACCAATTGTATAGAAAATGTCTCCTTCAAGCAGCTTTTAAATGACTCCTTTATAGTTTGGCGTGTGAGGAAACCTGTGTGGCACACAAACGTCCAAAAGAACATTACTTGGTATAAATACTTTTCTAACATAGTGACATGAAAGGCAGCGTCATCCCTTGAGATTCCTTATTTAAAATGCATGCAGATCTTTGTGGTTTGTCAATGCTTGCAGACCATCTGCGGTGGGAAAACATGCCGAGATGTTCAGTTGATCTCCGGGGCACTACTCCTCCTGTTAGAGCTTATATTCTTGTACAAGCCATACATTAAACAAGCCTGTCCTTCTCTCAACCACCTCTCATGGCTCTTCAAAGTAAGCTTTGCAATAAAGGAATCACTGTGTGTGTTTCTAGAAGGCTGTGCACAGTGGAGCCATAATGCCTCAATGGCCGGTTTTATGATCGTCCATCAGTGTGGGCCAATGTAGCGTGTAACATGGGTGTGATTCCTGCGGTATCTCGCTTAAACATTACACCCAGTGAGATTCTTTCACTCCATTCGGCACACGCCTCCAATAGGGCTCCCGGCTCACACTTTCACCTGCAATTTGCATCTTTTTGTGCTTCTCATTAGCTGCCACTGTCGCATTAGCCAGGCATCGTTAACATGGATCATTTGAATAATTTGAATAATTTATTTCCCACATATCATTTATAGTGCTGGGCAATTGATTAATACAAATTTGTGTTGCGTTTGTATCTAAGAAAAATATGTTATTTAAATAGCTATAAAATATTTATAATTGTATATAAGATAAATTATGTAAATATACAACATGCAAATATTTTTTAAATATAGATGCACATGTGTGTATTTATATATACATAATTAATAATTATTCGATTATTCGCGCTGATAATTAGTCAATATTTTTAATCGATTGGTTGGATCTGAAATTGTTTTAGTACCGGTACTTTAAAAATGACAGCACTCTAATAAGAGCAGTATTTCGTAATTTGCGTCGATGTGTGACAGCAGGAGTGGGGACGTGTGTGTGAGCTCTGCTTCCAATGTTCACTAAAAACAACAGGAACGCTTGCATTTGAAATTAAAGTGCGGCGCTGCCCGGGACGTGCTCGCGCTGCCGGACTTTTGCCAGATTGCGACATCATTTTCGCGGATTATTGGGTTTGAATGGTCAAAAATATGTAAGAATGCACCTCCTGGCTAGTATGCAGGTAAACACATTTGGGTATATCTTATACAGAGTTGAGTGTGAAATCGTGTGTTACAGTGACTTTGGTCCGTGCAGGTCTTAAAGGGCCGGACCTGTGGGATTTAATATTAATCAAACAACAAAAGAAGGAACATGCTGGCCAAGTGAGTTTTTAGGGGGTTTATTTATTTATTTATTTTTGATAAAACAATGAGTAAGTTCTGTCATATTATTCAATTTTTGCCATGGTATCGATTCAGTATCAGTATCGAGGTATTTTAGTCTGGTATCGTATCAATTTTGGTATTGTGACAACACTATTCTATATAAAAAGTATTTGCTGATATTCTCTTTTTTTGTTCTGTTGGTTTACAAATTTGTACCTTTTAGTTTTTCATCTTGTTTACATTTATACTTTTTATAGTACTCTACTGAATGCCAAAGTTGCAAGTTAAATTATGTTTTTAAGTAAAATTGTTGAAAATTACTGTGATAAATTAGTTGATAGATTAATCGAATAATTGATAAATTAGTCGATAGATTAATCGAATAATTGATAAATTAGTCGATAGATTAATCAATATATAAAATAGTCGTTAGTGGCAGCCATACACAGTACACACACACACACATATTATGTAAACACAAGCTTTTATTTTGGATGTGATTAATCAATTGCCCAACATTAATAATTTACTTACAGTTGATAAAATTTATATTTTTGTCAATCAACGTATACTGTTTTTTGATTTTTCATTGAAATGTATTAACCTTTTTACTGTACAGCTTTCGTTCTTTCTTTTTTATTCTTTATCTCCTTTGTCTCACTTTCTCTTTTTCTAAATGGGGAACAGACTGTAGTGATGTGGAGAGCAGTTTTGGGTCATATGATGATGGAAATTTCAGGCTAAATAATTCAGATCCCAGTTAGAGAAAACTCTGAAGGAGCTGAAGGAGATGTTGACATTGAGAAAACTGGCAGACGTTCACATGCGTCCACACACACACACACACACACACACACACACACACACACACACACACACACACACACACTCACGTGTGCTCACATAGGCAGGCTGGGTTAGTTTACTGGTTCATGCATTCACATTACACCTACATGAACCATGCTTAGCTTTGAGTCAGCATTATGCCTCATAGTCTTTATTTATGTGTGAGGAGCGTGCTGGTTTGATATCACTCCAAGAGCACACTTTCTGATTCCTCTCAGAAATGCCTGAAACTATTTTGAATGCATCTTTTCTCATACAGCTCACAGCTCCTGTCCCTTTCTTGAATAACATGATTTGTGAGCAGTTTTGTGGATTTTTTTTTTTTTTTGCTGCATTCCGGAAAACTCAGAAAATGGAATTCTCCCGACCTCCTGCTAATAGCTAGCCACTGGAATAAGGCTCATTGTCAGACATCTTTTTTATTTTTATTTTTAATTAACGCATACGGTTTCACGAGTTCACACTTACAAATAAATCAGATAGATTGTTTGCGTGTTTGGCATGCTGTCCGAGGAGAGAGCTCCAAGCATTGTATTTATGCAGAGACACATTTCAGATTTGGCGCATTGTTTTTTACACACATTCAGGATAATGGTATTGCAACTTGTCTTGTCTAAAATGTAAAAAAGCTCTTTGCTGGTGCACTGTACACATACTATACACTATAAATTCTGAAAACAAAATTTTTTCATGGGTGCAAGCACCTTAATTTACCTTGAAAAAAGCTTTCTGAATATACAGTTTTATAAGAATCACTCCCTAGTTTACTTTGCAGGATATAGCAAATGATAAGTAAAGGAAGGCGTTACACAAGACAAATGGTGAATGTTTTATTTCACAAAAAGTGAATTTACAATTACAATATATATATATATATATATATATATATATATATATATATATATATATATATATATATATATTATCATTATTATTTTTGCGATTAGATAAAGAGAAATATGGGATTTGGCTGTATATATACCCTTACCTAAAGGATTATTAGGAACACCATACTAATACTGTGTTTGACCCCCCTTCGCCTTCAGAACTGCCTTAATTCTACGTGCCATTGATTCAACAAGGTGCTGAAAGCATTCTTTAGAAATGTTGGCCCATATTGATAGGATAGCATCTTGCAGTTGATGGGGATTTGTGGGATGCACATCCGGGCACGGAGCTCCCGTTCCACCACATCCCAAAGATGCTCTACTGGGTTGAGATCTGGTGACTTTGGGGGCCCTTTTAGTACAGTGAACTCATTGTCATGTTCAAGAAACCAATTTGAAATTATTCGAGCTTTGTGACATGATGCATTATCCTGCTGGATGTAGCCATCAGAGGATGGGTACATGGTGATCATAAAGGGATGGACATGGTCAGAAACAATGCTCAGGTAGGCCGTGGCATTTAAACGATGCCCAATTGGCACTAAGGGGCCTAAAGTGTGCCAAGAAAACATCCCCACACCATTACACCACCACCAGCCTGCACAGTGGTAACAAGGCATGATGGATCCATGTTCTCATTCTGTTTATGCCAAATTCTGACTCTACCATCTGAATGTCTCAACAGAAATCGAGACTCATCAGACCGGGCAACATTTTTCCAGTCTTCAACTGTCCAATTTTGGTGAGCTTGTGCAAATTGTAGCCTCTTTTTCCTATTTGTAGTGGAGATGAGTGGTACCCGGTGGGGTCTTCTGCTGTTGTAGCCTATCCGCCTCAAGGTTGTGTGTGTTATGGCTTCACAAATGTATTGCTGCATACCTCGGTTGTAACGAGTGGTTATTTCAGTCAAAGTTGCTCTTCTGTCAGCTTGAATCAGTCGGCCCATTCTCTTCTGACCTCTAGCATCAACAAGGCATTTTCGCCCACGGGACTGCCACATATGGATGTCGTTCCCTTTTCACACCATTCTTTGTAAACCCTAGAAATGGTTCTTTGTGTGTGAAAATCCCAGTAACTGAGCAGATTGTGAAATACTTAGACCGGCCCATGTGGCACCAACAACCATGCCACGCTCAAAATTGCTTAAATCACCTTTCTTTCCCATTCTGACATTCAGTTTGGAGTTCAGGAGATTGTCTTGACCAGGACCACACCCCTAAATGCATTGAAGCAACTGCCATGTGATTGGTTGATTAGATAATTGCATTAATGAAAAAATGAACTGGTGTTCCTAATAATCCTTTAGGTGAGTGTATATATATATATATATTGACAGCCCTACTAACAATGCATAAATGCCATTGCATTAGAGACTAAATTTTTTTTTTTTTAATATTGTCCTTTATTTTTGCATAATCATGCAAAACATTACATTTAAGTGTACATTTAAATTACAATTAAGTTATTAATTCCAAATCCCATATTTGCATTTGTTCTTTTTTGTCTTTGTCACACCTGACTGATCTTGTGTATTATGCACAAACAGGGCCGTATGTAAATTCTAGAGCCTCATGAGTATTAGCTCAAGGTTGTGGAGCTCACCCTGCCTCTTGGCCGAGCCACATCGCTCAAAGTTTCCACTCATCAGAATGTTTAATTATTATTAGACTGTTGCTTATTTGACAGTGTGTCAAATCAGCTTAATTAATACTGGCCATCTGTGGTATTTAATGGCAGCCTCAGATTTGTGTGGTCTCTTGACAAGCTTACAGTTAAGGAAAAATAGTGTAATAAAAGAATCCGTATAGTGGATCAACCCTTCATTATCCTTCGCTATTACCAGCTGTGGGCGCCTCGGGCCGTGTAGATCTGTGTTCCTCACTGAGAACGTACACCTGTCATGCTAATTTGGACGAAAAAGAATGAGGTGAAGACCAGAGGTGAGGGGAGATGCTGTGAAGAAGACAGCCATTATTATAGAGACTCAAGGTCCGCTTAGAGCAGAGCCTGCCCTAGGGAGAAAGAGAGAGCTACTGATCGTCAACATATCCACCCCCTCCATCACTAAATTGTGATGTGGATCCACGCTGATGGCATTCTCTTGATGTTCAAAATAAGTCTGAATCTTATTACTGAGGATGAATGCCTTGGGAACACTTGAAGATGGTTTCAAATAAGTTGAGTGAGAAATAGCTGTTGCTTGAAAGGGTACGACCCAAATGCTGAATTTTTTGTCTGATAAGTCCCCTCTCCCTGTTAGCATAGTACTTGTAGACTGAAAGGAAATCTATGGACAGATGGAACCTTTACTGCAAGGTGTTGCCTAGAGATGGGGACGGAGACAATGAGCTGTCTCGATAAAAATATCGCAGGAAAATCTGACTCAACACAGGGCAGTACTTAAAGACAGCATCATTCTGGCTAGGAGAGCTTCGTTTAAAGGAATAGCCCACTTCATCCCATTTTTCTTCCCTTGTGTTCATTTACTCAACCTTTTTCTGTTCTAAACAAGTATGACTTGCATTCTTCCAAAGAACACAAAATGAGATGTTTTGCAGAATCTCATTGTAGCTCTTTTCCACTGGTTGTTGTCAAGCTTCAAAAATAATTTTGTACATTTTGCATTGTTTATGCAACACTTTTGTGTTCCACTGAAGAAATGTAACGATGTGGTTGCTGTAAGGGAGCATAGAGGCAGTATCTGTGCACAGCAGTAACTTTTATTGACAATAAACCTAAAAACAAAACGTGCAGGAGAAATAAGACGGGAGATGAAGCAAACCACTATGATAACAACAAAAATGGACTACTAAAACTGAGTGCTAGATATAGAGGGTATGCATCTGGCATCACTGTCAGCCGGAGTGACTGCGGTTATGCCCATCACTGACTGGCAAAAAGACTGAGTGGTAGCATTGGTTTCAGTGTGAATGCCGTGAAAAACACACAAAAACATATTTAAAACGGGAAAGAGCTTTGAGATTGACTTTAAAAAAATATATTTGACAAGAAATCTGAGGTATATTTTACAGACTGCCGAAAGCTACAGAAAAGAGAAGCAAATGGATCGCTGCAAATCTGAGAAACAACTGGACTGGACCCATATACTGTAAATGTCAGGAAACATGAATCCTCACTGCATGTCAATATCCACGGATCACTGGATATTTGGTAAGGTGAAGGAACACTATATCAAATCCAACCTATAGTTTAAACTGATAATCATTTGTTTTACTCACATTTTCTCAGTTCCCGCTATTAAATCCAGTCATGTAGCAGGAGTTTTTGCCACTCAGTCCGGCCACGTTTTGTTCTGGTGGGAAATTGACATCAATGCATACCTTTTATATAAAGGTTAACTAAACAGACTAGAAACAGGTGTTTCCTTCACCTATCTATAGATATTTAATAATTTAAACATAAAAAATATATATATATAACACTACTTTCATAAAACTGCTAAATGTGGTCTTTACCTTGTATCAGATATGTGCATCATGATGCTGTGAAACCTAAATTTACTTGTAGCATTTTATGTGTTTTATTTATTTATTTATTTATTACACAATAGTGTTAAATTGTAATATTGGCCATTTATTGGTTATTGGTCATAACCAACGCTATCTCACGACCAATTCGTACATATTTTACGAGGTGGCTAATTCGTACGTTTTGCCTAAACCCCAGTGACGGGTAGGTTTAGGGGCGTTGTTGAGGTAGATCATTCGTACGAATTCATACGAATTTGCCAACTCGTCAAATATGTATGATTTAGCAAAAATCGTACAGATTCGTACGAGTGAGGTCGTAAAAATTTGTACGAATTAGCAACCTCGTAAAATATGTACGAATTGCCGTGAGATCGGGTTGGTCATAACATGAAAATAATTAGGTTTCACTTTATTTTGATGATCTCTTAACACATTCTGTTGACTCTAAGTAACGTTGCACATATATGTCTACTAACTCTCTTCAGAGTATTAGTAGACTGGTAGGGTTAGGGTTAGAATAAGTTGACATATGTACTTGCAAAGGTAATTATAGTAGAATTTCTGTTGAGGGACCATAACAATAAAGAGTTAGCAGATATTAAGCGTCTACTAATACTCAAATGAGAGTTAGTTGACATGTAGCTGCACAATTACTTATAGTCAACAGAATATTCAAAAGGGACCATCAAAAAAGTATTACTAATAATTATTCACTTATTATTATTGTGCAGAATTTGAATGTCATTGAAGCCCTAGAAGAAACTAAGTCGAAATTAAAAAACAGCATGAGAGTTATTATTTCTGGGTGAACTGTCTCTTTAATGACAGATGTTTTTACTTGTTT
This sequence comes from Gobiocypris rarus, assembly GCA_023029165.1. NCBI lineage: Eukaryota > Metazoa > Chordata > Actinopteri > Cypriniformes > Gobionidae > Gobiocypris > Gobiocypris rarus. Next base: position 16,194,658 of record CM040918.1, on the reverse strand, counting down.
CAGTTCTATTCTAAGTCTCAGTCTGATTGTTTTCTTTCTGTGTAGCAATTCGGTGTTTTCAACACTTCACCAGTGGGCTGACAAAACACTTTAACACTTTAAGCTGCTGATGAGAGCATGTTAGCGACTCGTTCTGTTTGCCCTACGTTCAAGGCGAACAAACACACACACACACACACACACACACACACGCACACACACACACACACAATCACGCATCGGCTATAGAACGAGTGACTTAGACATCGATGACATTTCCCCAATTTCACACTAAGCTGCCTGTAAGAAAGGCAAGCGAGCAGAAACACGGTTGAGTGTGAATATGCCAAAAAAGAAGGAAGACCGGGGTCAGGTACAAGAGAAAATGTCATTAGAAATGTGCGAGTTTGTGTGAAGCACATAGACAGCATGCGTGTGTGTATACGTGTGTTACGTGGTGCAGAAAGCCATGTTATCTTCCAGAGTTAATCACCTTGTGCTTCTAGCCTGACTGCAGCCGTGTCCATTCCCCTGTAATTCAGTCAATGTGAAATTGGCTGACTCCAGTGGTGTGTGTGCATGTGTGTGTGTGCTCTAAAACATCACAGGCTCTGTCCTAAGGTTCTCTAACCCACTTTAGCCATCGGATTGCCGGATTCTGTATGCTCAAGTCTTTCAGAACCATCCGCCCTTGAGCCGACCGGTCAGTTACAACAGGAGACTAAGCAAGTCCAAATAAGTCCATTCACTCAAGCCTCAAGTGTCTGTGAATGAACAGGGAATGGAACGTTCTACAACACTGAAGAGAGTTTATCTTTAGTGTGAAGTGGAATGGGTCAGTGGGATTTCAAGCACAAAATAGCTGGACAGTATACGGGTCACATTGTACTGTATATTTAAAGGGCTCATGAACTTAACTCATTGAAGGGTGGTCTGCTGTGAGATTTCAGCTTAAACGCAGACTGCTGTGATTGGATAACATCTTTGCATATTAAATAAGTATTACATGTGGAACTTTTAGCACATTTAACAATGAAGTTGACCACTGGTTTGATTTACTGACACATAGACAAAGAACATCTGACTGTACATGAATCATTACACATCAGAAAACACTGGTCACAGGTCAGGTATTGGAATTAACATGTTGCGACATTACTGTCGAGTCTATCGTAAAAGCATGTGCCGAAATGCGACTTGATTTACCAAACAATCCACAGTGAAATGTACCAAATAAATAAAAGAATGCTCAACTGAGATATTCACATTGTTGAAAAAAAATAACCACATTCCTAGCATTAGGATCCTTTGGAATGTAATGTTATTTTTAGTCCAGTGATCCTGTATCGCTCTTCTCTCCTCGTCATCTCACTAACACACCAGTGGGCGTGGCCAAAGTTGCAATATTGAAGTAGGTGTTGATTTTCTTCTGCAGAGGTGGTCTTTCAATTATAGGCACATTCCACAGCAAGTCGTTCTCTGTGCTTGGTTACAATAAAAGAAGGTAACAAGGAAGCTTTCAGTTCTGAAACTTGCAAGTATTCTTATAGTATGATGATCTCTTATTTAAGAAAAAGAATATGCTTAAATGCTCAAGGAAAATTTGATTCCTCGGGTCATAAACCCCTTTAACTCCCTGAGGTTGGCAAAGGCACGGCGCCTTCACCTATTTTTTTTTCTTATCAGTACGAAAGAGACTCAAAATACTTTGTCGATTTTGGTCATTCTGGCAAGTGTAATACATCATTATAATCTGTTAAGTTTCTACTTTTATTTGTGAATACTCACAATAAAAACTAAATGTTGTGCTTTTTGCAAAATAAAGAAAGAAAACATGATGCGCGATCTGCAGCCTCTCTCTTGATGAAGTTCATTCTGATACTCTTTTAGAATACTTGTCACACAAACATGAGACATATGTCTAAAGAAACATTGAAATGGCAGGTTTTAAAGTTTAGAATAATGTAAATCCAATCAAAAACAAATATTCTCTGTTTATGTATTCTGTTTGAAAAGAGAGAGATGTCAGTTGTTTGTGACTATATTCGTCCGTTTTTGCACAAGCACATTAGTAACAAGTGGAGGGAAACCGGTAAAATCCACAGAATAAGAGAAAAAAATGTCTTGTTGTGCCTTTGCATGTCAGAATCAGAATCCACAAATCCAAGATGGTCTTAATTTTTACAGAATACCTTCGTCGAAAGATGCCCTTTGAAGCTAAACGCAGATGTTTATGGTTGTAAGTCATTAAACAGACATACTGGACTGGATGATTACCCTGCTACTAAAGCATGAATTTGAAGTAAACAATTGATTTACATATGCAGTTCACTGGGGTTATAATGTATTAGCCTTACAGTTACAGCGTGAAATAATATTTAAACCTATTGCATTTTCTGTAGATAACTTTTAAACATAACATTTTTATCTCACAATTCTTCATTTTTCTTGCAATTGTGAATTTCCATATAGACTACTAGTGTGGAACTGTCTTTTTCTGCCACCAGACACAAAACACTTCATCGCTGTTCGCAAACACTCAAATAATTATTATTCCTTTATTTAACCAGGGGAAATTATATTGAGACTATAGTCTCTTTTTCAAATACAGCAATTGTCTATAAGGTATTGATTTGCTATATTGTGAATGGCAATAAAGTCCATTGTTAGACCCGAGCATCTGAAACCTGTTTAATCTCTTTATAGCAGCCTTGATAGCTTTATTGCTTAATAAGTTTGTTGCAAAATGAAAATATTGAGGACAAAACTATTTGTTTAAGTAAATTCAAAAAATCAGGCAGACAGGAAGCTATAACCCGCACCCAGACCAAACGGCTTTTGTGTCTTCAACAAGCACTCTTTGTGAAACTGTCTGTGTCTATTTATTGTTTTTTGTCCACAAGCATAATATATATCTAGACAGGAGTATAATGGCGAGCAAACAGCATTTTGGATTGTGTGTTCCTCCTTGCCCTCGCTTCTTTACGAGTGGGGATACACGCGATTCATGTGTTGTTTGTTTGGGAGTGGAGCATGCACGGTCAGCTCTAGTAAAAGGTGGTTGACAGTGTTCATTCATAAATTCCCGACTTGTAATATGCACTATCGAGAGTTTTACCTCTGCTTCTGTTGGCTGTCTTCTCGAGGAAGAACGCCAATAAAGATTCTTTGACTCGTGTGCTGAGGCAGCGCGTAGATTATGGGTCTGCATCTCTGCAATAAGAATCTAATGGCTCAGGTTGCGTCTTTGCCCTGGCAGCACATGAATGATGGGTCTGCAGTTCTACAGTATCTAATGGCTCAGATCGCGCGTTTGCCGAAATGCAGATTATGGGTCTGCATTTCTGCATTTTGAGGAATTAATTGGTAAACACTTTCCAGAAGTTTATCTGTATTAATACACTACATTCAGCCCCTCATCCAGACCATTTATACTTGTCTGGTTGATATTTGGCTGCATTTAATTTTTGAGAAAAGCAGTCAGTTTGGTCGTTCCCTGCCGGTTCGCTGTTACAGGGCATCGCGCTGATTGCACAACAAAAACCAGAAGTCAGTCTTGAGAGGCTGATACCACTAGTTGAATTTTTTTTTAAATGACGGCTAAATGCCAAAAAGAGTAGTGCTTTCTCTACTACAGAGGAACACTTTTCTAGTCCTGGTTTGGGACTTAATGTTGATGCAGGCATGCCTCTCACCAGCACGCATAGAGTCCATCCTGTCGGCTGTGAAAAGAATAAAGCTAGGCCAGTCACTCACTGTGAAACCGTTTCAGAGACTGTTTGGCAGCAGCTTCCAACGTGATACCTTTTGGCCTGTTGGAGACTCTTGCAGTGGTGGCTCAGGACCAAAGGGTTTTCCTCGAGGGGCAACCCCTTTTACATGATAAGGGTCACTTAGCGTTGCTTACATGCCATAGTTATGTGGAAAAAGCCTTGGTTCCTGTCCCAGCATCCTGTGCTGGGAGCTCCTTGATGTCGTATAACCCTTACGATGGATGCTTCCCTCACGGGCTGGGGAGTGATCACGGATGGTCGCGCAGTGCCTGTGGACGGGTCACCATCTCACTTGGCACTTAGTCACCTGGTGATGATGGCGCAGGCTTTACATCCATGGACACTAGATTCAGGGAGCAGACATCCTTTTGAGGCAGGGGCTGAGGCCCGGGGAAGGGAGACTCCACCCCAAGGTGGTGGAGCTCATATGAAGTTGCAGACAGGGCTGTGCTGTGTCTGTACATGGTTTCCCTGATTTTTCTACTCCTGGAAGTGTGGGTTTGGCCTCTGAGGGGGCCAACTCATAGACTCAGGTCTCAAATGAGGTTGTTGAGCCACGATCACTCTAGAGCTCCCTGTGCAGCTCCCTGCTTCACCAGTTTCCTCTATCATGCGTTGAAGCAGGAGGAGTAGTGGCTTTGTAGCCTTGTATTAGGGGTATCCCTACAAGAGGTGTATGATGCGCTGGTCTGTTCCTTTCCGCACCCACTCATCAGGTTTACAACCTAGTTTTGGGCTTAACCCCTGGGTCCCAGGTGTTTGTCTTTGTTGTGCTCGCCTGATTTCTCACAAGAGAGGCACTAGTCACTATGATAGCGTTGGTATAGCTGTTCCCACAGCATCAATCTCGATGCAATGCGAGTTCTCTTGTTGCGTCGCCCTGCCCTATTTCCGGCATGCCTGTGATCGACTTGCTTCGACCTATCAGAAGCTGACTATGTTTGGTCTGTGTGCGCTTTAGCTTCCTGCCATGACATCACCCGCCTATATGCCTTTGGACTGATTTTACAAGTGTTTCACAATGTAATCACTCAGTGCATTCCCACAGCGTCAATCTCAACGCAACATCTCTGTGGCAAGCAGCGGGCGAGGACGCGAGGCGGGACGGTGGCAGTGATAATGAGTGCCAGCTGCGCGTCACACCGGTCTCGTCTCGCGGCCGAGGGACGGGAGCATAAAAGGAGGAGCGAAAGCAGCGGAAGTCGAGAGAGGACCAGGCCTGGAATTTATGTTATGTTTTGTTTACGTTTGGTAGGTGTGTGCAGGCAGTCGTCCGTGAGGGGCTGCCCGCGGTTTACTTTTGTTTTGTTTATTTATTTTGATTAAAGTCTGTCGAATGTTCGCCGGTTCCCGCCTCCTTCCTTCCCACAACAACAAACCTTACTACACTGGTGCCGAAACCCGGGAGGAAGGAGGGACATGCTGTCGAAGAGCCCTCGCTGTTGAGGGGGATCGCGGTGCTGAGGAGTTCGGGCAGCGCGGATGAGGAAAGACCGCGAGTGGCTGCCCGAGGCGATGGTGCTGGAGCGGGTGAAGATCGGTGGGACGGAGAGCTCGCTGCCGCGCCCCTGGGTCGAGGTGGGGTGGCGGCCGTCCTGGAGGAGCGGAGGAGTCACCGGCGTTCGCCGTGGGCGGAGCCTGCTGCCATCCGCCATGATGGGGAGGAGCAGGAGCGCGGGACTCGCTGCCGGCTGCCCTCAGCGGAGGAGCCACCGCCCGGCCGCCAGAGGCGGAGGAGGATCGAGCCGTCCATCGGCGTCAGTACCATCGCATGGCACCGCAGTAAGAGCCTCTCAGCTGGCTGAGGACCGGCGGCAGTGTGTCAGGAGCCGGACCAGAATTTTTTTTTTTTTTTCCTCTCTCCCTCTCTCGTTCTGTCGCTCCTCGTGCTCCGTCTTCATTTCTCTCGCCTCTCTGTCCTTACCCCCAGGTGCGCGGCCCGTGATCGCCCCGGGAGAGGAAATGGCGCTGTCTCGGGAGTACCCCGGCCTGCGAGGCGATGGGGTATGTGGCAAGCAGCGGGCGAGGACGCGAGCGGGACGGTGGCAGTGATAATGAGTGCCAGCTGCGCGTCACACGGTCTCGTCTCGCGGCCGAGGGCGGGAGCATAAAAGGAGCGAAGGCAGCGGAAGTCGAGAGAGGACCAGGCCTGGAATTTATGTTATGTTTTGTTTACGTTTGGTATGTGTGTGCGGGCAGTCGTCCGTGAGGGGCTGCCCGCGGTTTACTTTTGTTTTGTTTATTTATTTTGATTAAAGTCTGTCGAATGTTCGCCGGTTCCCGCCTCCTTCCTTCCCACAACAACAAACCTTACTACAATCTCATTCCCTCTTCAGGGAACCGAAGTTACAGTCGTAACCGAGGCATTTCTCATAATCTGCACATGCAACTATAATGCAATTTTGAAGCAGTTTATGCAGCTACTCGCATGCACAAATGTAGCCAATATTCACAAATGTAGCCAATTCTTCTTTTAAATCCCAGTTTATACAGATGCATAAAGATGAGAAAGATGCATAAAGATGTCATTAGATGAGAAAATCATTCTGACAATTATTGTTACTGCAGAAAAGATGTTCTCAATTATTTGCATGAGCTAAAATGAGTTGAGGTTGATGTAGTGTTACGCTTAATGTGAACTGCGCAAGTAGGATTTTAAAGTAGTGTTTTTTTGTGTTTGTTTTGTTTTAACAACAACTTATCAACTAATCAGAACCCAGGTCCTGAAATCAGAGGGCAGTGATTGGCTGATTAGGAATGTTTTATGCCTTACTTTTGTGTATAGTTAAGCTTTGAACTTAAAATATGTACATTTAATTTAAGCATATTCAGTTACAATATATTTGTTTCATGTGCTTTTTTAATTTATTATAATTAAGTGTGATCTTCTTTGAGTGGACAGTTTCTACTGACTTCAGACACTCTTGATACAAGCTGCGCTAAAGGTCAATGACCTATATTTAGTTTTCTTTGTGCTGCTTTGGTGTCATTACTAAGCCTGTTCAAACATGACCTTGTGAGAGGTTCACTCTCCAACCAACCACTTAGCATTAAGTGGACATATGCATAGTCACTTCCATCACTGTACATCTTATCGAAAAATGGATTTGTGGGATTTTTTTTACCCAACCACCACCACCCACCCCCATCGTCACGCACACACATCCTCTTTGCATTTTCACCTCATTTGGTTTTAACAAGATCATAATCATGACTGTGGCCCTCACGCAGACCTGTCGTAAACTGGGTGGCAGATAGCTTTACGAGCGGAGGGGCTTTACTGACAGAAGGCATCTGTGGAACATCTGTGGAAGGTGCTGAGTCGACGCTCCTGTCATACTGGTTACACACGTGGAGTGTAATCCGCTGGAAAAATCTCTCACCCAGAACACCCGGCTCCCTGTCAAATGCACATCACTTTGATACTGACTCATGTCCCCACCGCATGGTTCGCTTGATGTGAGCCCATATAGACAGATAAGGATGACATTCTTCTTCAGTGTTGGGAACTCAAAAAAAAATCTAAACAACTGTCTTTCTGGGGGTTTTATGTTTGAATGAAAATGATACAACACAAGTACACTAGCATTTAAATAACTGCAATTAAATCTCAATATGGATAGTTCATCCACAAATTTATTACAATTCAGATTGTTGATTAAATGCAATATAATGCGCTTTCATAGTGTCATACAAATTACACAAATAGTCAGTTCTTGCAAGTACCATGATACTAAAAAGAAAAAAAGTGGGTTTGGGGGTTGATTATTTTATTTAAAGAAAACAAACTAAAACTGTGCTTTTTTAATTTCCTTAAATGACAAAAAATATATAAAATTGTGAGTAATACAATAGTTTTGTTATTAATAGTGGAAAATAGTAGATTAATTTAAAAGAAAATTATGAGATTAGTTGCAATTAAATTTTTTTATATATATTTTACAATGTAATAATTTCACAGTTAATTAATGTTGAAAAAAAACAAATATTTTAAATATTTGGCATCACTTTTTATGAATCAAGGCAAGTATCACTGATACTAATACTTCTACCGATGTCTATGAATATGACCCCTCATCTTGAAAATGAATTACAGTCATTGCAGTGTAATTGAAAGCTTTTTAACATTTATTAGGCTTCCAAAAATGAAAAAATGAAAAATAAGTTCCAAGTGAACTTAAAACCTCACATAAACTCTTTCATAAATGTCATATTTACCTGTGCCCTTCTTGTCTAATAGGAAATATCGGCTACAGAAACTGAAGAAAGTTATCAAACATTGTCACAAAATTGTCTGCACTGGATAAATTATGAATTAAATATAGATTAATCCTTATTGAAGCTACAAAAGTTCTTTAGTCCAGAGCAGTGAGTAATTTTCTGTTACCTTTGTGAGCATATCATTAGATATTATCATTGGCTGCTGTCACTTTAAGATCTGCCGCTGCCGAACGGGAATCTGATGCACTGTCAAATTCGTCACATTTTCTGTGTGTTATTGTTTGTTCAAGCGCAAAAGAGTGGTGCGCTGTCTGTGCTCATGATACTGGTGTGTGTCTTTCTCCGCATGTGTGTGACAGAACATTCACAGACAATACATGAATTATTTGAGTAGAGATGACATGTTTCCATCATGTGTAACCACTTGTCCAATCAAAGAATAATTTTTTAACAGATAAAAATCTATTTTCAGTGGGTTCAAAAAGAGATGTATTGTGTGAATGTAAGATACAATGCTTTCATAATATGGTGTTAATCTGACAGTTTAAGACTGATTTATGATTTATGACCTTCAACACAGGAGCCAGGACCTCACACAGGCAGTGTTCATTTCATTGACAAAAAAAATTGTCATACTTTTCATCAACAACCTTTTTTTAATGATGAAAAACGAGAAGATAACTAAAAACCGTATTATAAAAACTACGGCAAAAATGTGGTGTCATTTTCTTCACGAGACGAAACGAAAATGTTAGGGACGATTATGTAAGGGAACCAGTCAGAACTGATGTCCTTTGTAGATGCGCACATTTGAAATGTAACGCGCTGATCTAAATGCGGGAAAATGCGGTGCTCAGGGAACAGCGCTTCAGAGCAGGTCGCAATCAATGAATAGCGCAAATTTATGCCAGGTAATTGATTATTTACTAATGCTGAAGAATAATGAAGATATTTACATTACGATGTGTCTATAGTAATATGTTTAGACGGTTGTAATAATGCATATTTTATCTATCTCGTCTGAATTGGAATGAGCAGCTTGCAACTGCAATAGTAAGACGCAGACATTTCAAAATAAGAGTCAATGTGTATTTCGAGCTTATTTATAATTTAAATTTAAAGTCAGGCATTATATTTGCATTTTTGGTTACAAAAGTACAGGATTTGACATATTATTCAATAAACTATCAGGGTTATAATAATTAAATAAAACCATTAAAAAAATAATTACTTAAATTAATGTTATCTGAAATAAAAACAAAAAACAAACTTAAGCTTTAGCTTAACCTGATATAGGGGGAGACCGGGGATGGTTGTAACATTGGTCAGTTGTAACAACTCCAATCAGTTCAACCAGGAACTAGTTACAAATCATCTAATTCACTTTGCACATGCTAAATTTAGCCCTTATTCCATATGTGATAAAGTAGAGTTATGTGGTAGACATAGCAGATGTTAGAGTGAAAAAAACAATTTTGTGGTAAGAAAGTAACTTTTTTTACTTCTTTTTATTTTTGTTATGGGAATTTCAGTTTTGTATTTAAACTCATCAAATTTAAATTATGTTTATTGTGTGTCTGTGTAGATATTTTTCATGCAAGTTGTTAGTGCTAATGTTTTAGTTGTTAGCTGTAAGGTAAGCTAGTTCATGGCTACATGACTCTGGGTTAGTTGTAACAACAAGACTCGGGGTTGGTTGTAACAATAATGAAATGTTAGTTCAATTAATTATGGTCAATTACTATGACTGAGAGTCTCAGATTCACACACACACACACACACACACGCTCACACACACACACACACACACACACACACACACACACACACACACACACACACACACGTTCAAGTATTCAATTTCAATATTTTACTATGGCCAATACTATGACTGACTGTAACAAACATGCTTACACACAATTTTTGTGTTCAAGTTCAATTTATTATGGTCAATTACGATGACTGAGATGACTGATGACTGGTCAGTGTTGAATAAAAAGCTTTCAAAATATTTTTGTATCATAATCCTTATTTCATTATGTTACATCTCGCCCCGGTGGATATCATAATGTTACATCTCACCCCAGGGTATGTTACAACTAACCCAGTCTATGGGGTGAATTGTAACATTTCACTCCTCGTGATTTAAACTAAACCATGCATTTTCTGTTTGTGTTGCAAAGATAATAGCAATCTCATTTATTAGCAGACACTTGTGACTAGTTTAAATCACATTTTGAACACACTGGCTTAAAAGTACTCTATGATATAGACAGAAATGTCAAAAATGTTACAACCATCCCCGGTCTCCCGAAATACAACATTATAAAAAAACTATATAGATGTTTAAAAAAAAAAGTGATTTGAGCTCTCTTTCGTGTATTTTTGCATTTGAACGGTCAAATCTAAACGAACCCTAGCGGCAGCAAATGTAATTTGTGGCCAGGGTCCTCCGTTGGCTTGCGAGCTTGAAAAAAACAAACTTTAGTCAGGCCAATCACATTGTGTATAGAGTCGGTGGGCGGGCTATTCTTAAAAAAGGAAGATGTGTTCGGAGTTTTGCCGACCGGATACGGCAAAAGAATAATCTATCAACTAGCTCCGCTGGTGGGAAAATGCATGGGACTCAGCCACAACCCGCTTGTGATTGTTGTCTCACAACTGATAACGCTATGGTTGGTTGTAGCACTATCCTATTGCATGCACAGGGAATTTGAAAGACAACCGTTTATCCCACCCCTCAGATTGAGCCCTGCCAATGGTGTGTTACATGTTTTGGCATGTATTCAAGTATCAGTCGGTTATGTAATGCTTACATGTTCAATTAATGCATTACAATTTAACTAATCTCATTAGATTTTAGTCGACTAACTGTAGATTAAGTTGACTAAAATCTTATGATATTTAGTCGACTAAAACGAACTAAAACTAAAAGCAATTCAGGTGACTAAAATATGACTAAAACTAAATGGCATTTTAGTCAAAAGACTATGACTAAAACTAAATCAAAATTTTCTGTCAAAATGAGCACTGCACACAGGAGATTCTCTGTCCATTAGTAATCATCTTTTTCCGTTCACAGAAACACCCCATGGTGAAGACAACCTTCTCTCGCACTCCATACGCACGTTACGAATACTTGATGCATTTGATGGAGGGGTCCATTTCGAATGCATAGCACTTTCTTAGGAAATTCATAGATGCAAAGAAAACAGGTGAACAAATGGAACAATCTAACACTATTCTCTACAGGACTCTTTACTCACACAATAATACAGTCAAGCTCTTCAAACACATCCAATCAGCTCATTTCCAGCCGTGGTCTCCCAAAAGATAAACTTGCCCGCATACTATAACTAGACACCTTATGCTCCCTTCGTAGCCACTGGCAACGGATTCATGCGCCGAGGCATGTGGCTCGACACGGCTGCGTGTTGCAGGGGTTTAAAGTCAGGGACTCTGACGTTATGGGCTTTTTAATGAGAGGAGAGATGCAGGCAGAGAGGCCACGAGTGTGATGGAGTAATCCACTGCTGAATTATTCATTGCAACATGTGAAATGAAACATGGCTGAGATTAGCGCTTTTCTGCCCATCACTCCCGTCCCCTGTGGACTCCACAAACCGACACCATGGACCAGATTTAACTCACTTTCTTCGAAGTCGCGCCGGATCACACGGATGAGTGTATATGCTTGGCTTAGGTTGCTTGTCATTATGGCGGTTTACGTGAGCATTTGCAAATGATAGAATCTGATCGAGTTAGATTGCGTGAGCCTAATTCCCTGAGATACAAGATATGACGCTCATGCTTTATTGAAAAGGAGAAATACCTTTTAACAGCTTGCATAATGGCTGCTCTCAAATTTGTAAAAAGCTGCATACAAACTTTTAAAGACATGAGCTTTTAATCCTTAACTCCGTACTCCGAGCAAGATAACAAACATGATTAAATGTTGTGTGTGACTGAATATGTATAGGTTTTTGCCAGGAGAGGAGCAGTAAATTGTTTGCCAGATGAAATGAGTCACTCCAAATGTCATCGCGGATGCCACTGAATCTGAGCCCTGCAAATTGCTGCACCTTCATGAAACGCGGAGCCTGGCAGATTTTGTTTGCATCTATTAAGATGATGGTTATCTAATGGCATATGAACAGCTGGGGGTTAATAGCTGCTGGAGAATTGACTTGAATAAGCAGGGCACATCTCAGTGGTCTGGAGAATTAGCAGTACGAAAAACAACACTTTTACAGATTCATGATCTTCGCTGAGATGGTATAGATGTGTGACACCTTGTTTTGCCCTCTGTTCAGATGTCTGAAAGTTTTGAGTTGCTCAGGCTTTCACTCTCCATGCTATATATATATTTTTTTTTAGTAAGTCATATTTCTGACCTCTTCCTGGGAGTTTGAATTGTTTGTTGCCAGAGGCGTTTCTGGAGGGCAGCGCTTAGAAAGCCTAGTCACAACTTTCCTGCTGCCAGACAGAGAGTGACCTATAGAAAGCCTTCAAACACTTAACTCGGACTTGCTTTTGTGTTGTCACCCCATGGTGTGGGCTAAAATCACGAACACATGGCACTAACACAGAAAGCAAAAGACAGATTCTCAATCTCCAGGTCTCTATTGTCATCTTTTATTCTCTGTCCCTTTCTCTAAATTTCTCTCTAAAACTTGGTGAACAGGCTTTAAGCTTGCAACTTCATGTGCAACTGATATGCCACCATTAAATGTAGCATAGTTAAAGATCTGGGGCACATTCTTTGTATACGTGGATTATTCAGTTATCTGGATTTTACTGCTGATGATCCAAGATTGTTGGGTTCTGTCACGTAATCACAGAGGCAGGATTTAATTGCAAGTAACTCAGTCTTTATTGACACAAATGTCACTGAAAGACAAAACTCAGAACGGTTATGAAATCCGGAAAGATGGAGTCGTCAGAGAATTAATTTGGCAGCACGGGCAGGCTGTGAGCAGCAGAGACTCGGGAGATCGGCGAGGGAAAATCCGGAAAGGGATCCACAATACCGGAAGACAGGAACAGCAACCGCCGGGGAGACACATGAGGGAAAGTCCAACAACGCTCTGACAAAGACAAGGGAGAACAGAGAGACTAAGTAGAGTGAAGGTGATGAGTTGCAGCTGGCACAGACGACCAGCCACAGGTGCGTGATGAGCCAATCCCAGGCTCCGCCCCAACCTACATACAACACGCACCCAAGAGTGAGACAGGGAATCCATGAACCGTGACAGGTTCTTCGAAGGTCATCCTGGAGTTGCTGTCATGGCAAGTTCATAAGCTCAAACCTGAAAATACTTTTTTTTAATGCAAATTAATGAACACAAAAGGTTGGCGTCTGGTTTAAGACATTTTTTGGGTGTTAAACAACTACCACAAACTTTAGAAAATTGCGTTGCGTGATTCACTTAAATGCTCTCTTCCTATACATTTTGTGTCTGAAAGGAATGCATATGCAATAAGGTCAGCCGCAAAAACAACTGTGTCCAAACCTTTTCAGCGCAAATGGTTCATTCTGTGTCAGGATTTACTAAAAAAGATTTAACTCAAAAAGAGGGTTTGTGCTGGAGCAAGCTGTTAGTAAATCTGGCCCTTATCTCCTCACAGTCAAAATTGACTGCATTAGAAATGAATGGGAAGCTAATTTCATCTAGATGATACGTTTGGTACTGCGCCCAAACAAAATCTTTTTCAAAATGATTTGATATCAACCACAAATTTGGAACTTGTTTAGATTTATGGCTTTGATTTCCTTGCAGCTTTAGAGTAAAACATATTTTGGAAAATATATATTTCAGATAACAGTAAATCAAAGATAGTATTTTTGATTTACTGTCACGTCATTTTTCATAACAATAATCTTTTTTTAAAGATTTTACTTTTTCACTCAAAAGAGAGACCAAACTAATGACACACTGCAAATAATTCCAGATTTATGACAGTTTAAAAGCTCAATATGTATCACAGTGTAATATATTTTGTTTGCTTGTGTAATTACATATAAATTTGGATTTATATAGTACCTATGTTCCTGGCAACACAGTCTCACTCCCAACTCGTCACATATTGCCGCTTGGTCAGTAGCCCTCGGCGTCACTTTTTAACGCACAGGGTACCCCTTAAGCGTCATTTTTCGACGTTCAGGGGCACTCCACTGTTTCCAATGAGAAGCCTAGGGCGTCATATACAGACGTGTTGGGCACGTGAATGTTATCATCGTGATGAAATTATTTATTGGGTTATAATTTTTCCATTATGACATGTTGGAGTGTGATTCTCAATGTAATAAGCCAGCACACTTTTATTTAAATTTATTTATTTTTATTTACGCTATTCAGACACGTTTTAAACAGCCCAACCCAACCCCACCCCGCACTAAACCTGCCCATTTGCGTATTATATGATATAAAACACAGAATATAACAGACAACAGACACACTTTATTGAAAAAGTCCTGCTATTGCAACTGTTCCGAGGCCAAACGATTGATTTGTGTGAAGAAAAGACCCAAAAGCAATCACCGTCTCCACGGTACCCCTCGGCGTCACGATATGGACGAAATGGGAACTCCATTGCTTTCAATGGGAAACCTTTGGCGTCAACAGAAGACGCGTTTGAAATCGCGCTGAAGAAGTGAAGTCTCATTCAGAACACATCGCGATGTTTGGCGTCAGTTCACGTGTGCCACATGTGGGTGAGTAGTCAAATATTATGTCCTAATGTTTGATATAAAGTATGTTCTGCTTGTCGCTATCTATCAGATTATGTTCAGTCACTGTATTATATCTGTCATCTCCACTGAGGATTTGCGTTTCTTTGCTTTCTAAATCAACACATCTTGCTAATAGGGTAATTGCACACTGTCACGTGACATACTATAGACCTTTAAACAGTTGTTCATATTTAATAATAACTACCAGTGTAGTTTCAACGTGGAATGTGTAGTAGAAGCACAATAAAAACAACACTTGCCACACTTTTACCACAGTAACCTTAGTTTTAATGTGATAGGTGCAGTAAAAGGACAGCAACCTCAAATCTTACCACACTTTTACCACAGTAACCTTAGTTTTAATGTGATGTTTGTTGTAAATAGACAGTAACCACAACAATTACCATGCTTTAAATGCATTTTATGTAAATCCAAATATTTTAATGTAAATAGTACTTTTTCCTGTATATAATGCAATATATTAGCTATATATTATGACTTTTTTTTCTCTCTTTCTTTTTTTACCTGAAAAGACCAAAGGGCCTTCGGACTCAGTCAGCCCATTCTTGTTTGTGGAGAAGTAACGGAAAAGACCAAAAGCTGCAACAGCAAATATTTGCAAGGGTATGTATGTATGTGTTGGTTTGAACCCTTTATCAAACATATTATTCAGCATTTGTTGTTACTTAAACTTATTCTTACAAATCCCATGGCTCAATCAGTAAGAACATATTCTCAAAGTCTCAATAATTCACAAGATTTAACAAGTAGTCAAATTCATATGATACTCGTCCATATTTGTATATACTCGTACATAATCCTGCAGAACACATTCATAAGATATAGCTTGCTATTAAAGATATACTTTTAATAATGGAAATGCACACATATCAGTGAACTTATTACATAAATGTATTTAACATTTAATTATGCAACGCTTTTTACAGAAAGAAATCCTGCAGTTATGTATAAACTGACAACTTGCATGCAATGTAATTAAATGTCTTTTCTTTCTGTCTTGCAGGATTACTTGCAGATTACTTTTACTTTTATTTTTGTATTTTTTTATATCTCTATAATATCAAATTCATCTGCACTTTTAAGAGTCAACCCTCACAAGAGCTACTAGTGAGTCGCAGCGATCTTGCCGTAATCAGCCCTTCACAGGTAAAGTTTCTAGAATATTTTTAGTATATCAGTATTTAATCAAATGCTCTCCTGAATCATATGGTAAATTAACTTTATTGTAACTGTCTTAATTTATATGTTTCAAAACAAAAGTACGGTATTTGCACATAGAGTAAGTGAGACTTTCTTGTTTTACAGCAGAGAAGAAAGACCAGACCTTATATCGAAGCAAGCTAATCGAATAAGTCCTTTGTTTTGGGTGAGGAAGGAACATGGCCATCTTGTGCTTGAAGAAGACAGAAAAGTGTACAAGTCCACTGGTATGTCTTGTATTGAAGCAATGCTGTAATATGTAGTTAAGAATTTGATGTTGATCTCTAAAAAGAACTATTCATTTCAGCAGCGATCATTCTTTCTATTCTGATAAAATACACACCATTATTCATGTCTAAATCTTTTTATAACTCCTAAAATGAGCAAATGAGGTTCTGTTTCTTGGATTTATCTAACATTAGAAAAAAAAAAATTCTTCCCTTTTTGATACAATTATTATTACAATTACTGCCTTTTAGCATAAAGGCTGAAACACTTTTGGCCTTCAGTTCTTATCACCATTTGTTTGTCTTAGATAAAAGCAGACATGTAGTTGTTATAAACTCCAGCTATTTCTCTATTGTTTTGTAGACCATGGATGGTTCTGGGTAGCTTTGGAAGATAATGATGTTGTGATGTATATTAGGAATCAAATAGTAAATGTTCTTTGAATTATGTTAAATATCTGGTTAGTTCTTTGGCTTGAAACAAGGCTTTATACTCCACTAAATAAAACACATTTTATTTGTGTTTTCAGATGGATAGCAAGAGAAGGCACAAATTTCAGAAGATTCTACAGGAAAAAGACTAATGTGCTGCCAAGGAGGAATACAAGAGGCAAAAACTCCACTCTCTGAGAACTCTGCATGGCCATGGGTGCTTCATAAGCATGGTAAGTCTGGTGCCTCGGTACCTATTTCTTAATTCTTACCATGACATTTGTATTGCAGTATTTTAACAATTGTTACATTGTTAAGGCTATCACAAGTGATGCTCTTGAAAGTGACTAAAGAAATCAAGCATCAATTATAAAAGCTCAGAAGAGAAGAGACCATGCCTTTCTAAAAGATATGCTGTTTAAAATATTTCTGTCGATAAGGGTAAAATAGTTTTTGTCCAGTACTTGGCTAATATTATGTGCTGCAATATTATATATATAATGCTTCAATGTGTATATTATATAATGTACTGACTGCTGCTTGGTAAATTTAAATCAGAATGGGCAGGTGGAGAGTTTACCTCCAAGCCTAATCGAGCACACCTGAAATTTTTAACCAAAGTCTTCAGGTTTACTTATAGACAGTTATAGACAGGTGGGTTTGAGGTTGGAGCTAAATATGCAGGACAGTGGATGCTGAGGGCCAGAGTCGCCTACTACTGCTTAAATCATGCAGAACATATGCTAACCTGACTGTACATTAAACTTAATTTGAATTGTGTTTTTGTTTTACTTTTAGACCAGGACTGGAGAACGCCTGACACTGGAATGTTCTTCTTCCTCTGGTTGAGAAAAAGCTACACAACATCATTGACCACATCATCTGTTCATCAGTTATACTGTAGGGTACAAATGGGCAAAGAGGTTTAGAAGAAGAAGAACATGATGGACCATGAACCGGAAAGAGCCAGAAACCAGTCTAGCTGTGATAATGAATCATTATTTTCCAACACAATATCAAATCTGTTTTCTGTATCACTGGATGGGATTATGTGGCACTCATTTGTGTGGCTTCAGAAGCTGTGAATGGATTAATATGATGTAAATGTATTTTTGAAGACGCATTTTTATTTATCTTGAATCTCATTTGACTTTATGCTACTTTATCAACTGTATACTGTATCCTCCAATAAAGTGTTGAGTGATAAAGTATGGTGAATATTGTGTATGGTGTTTGGTACAGTAAATACACATTTTACAAGTTTATTTAGGTGATCTGATTATTTTACTTGAGATAAACATTTTTTGTCTGGTTATATTATATTTGGTACAATAATGCACCAAAAAGTTTGATATACTTTTAGTTTTCAGTGAAATAAAGGGAAGGATTACAAACACTTCAAGCTTAACTGAAAATGATCCATATTGATAGTTCTGGTACATCTACTACTGCAATAAAAATAAATAGTTTTTGTTTACACTGGAAACTGGATAATGGCAAGTTGTTGCAGGTTCATCCATTATATTTATTGGTGTCTATCCATAAAACGAAATAAATATTAATAATTTTTTTTTTACAACATCTCTTTCAAATATTTCTGTATTTCATCAGATGGTCTCACAATACCCATCAAGAACTAATGCAAGCATGATGTTAGAATAGAAAAGACAAAATACTCTGATATTTAAATGCAACTCAAAGTTTGTTGTCCATGATGAGGAGAATAGATCTGTGTAAGTTGTTCTGCCCTTCCACCTCCAGGGACCCAGTAGTGGCCCCTGGAAGAGCAAAACAAAACTTATTTCAAATGGCTGTATCTCAAAGTCTGGTTAGCGTATAACAGAGAAAATCGTCAGGACAACTGCTTATGCTATGTTTACTAAATAATGTTTGGCACAGTTTTCAGACATATATGGAAAGCTGGCATAAAGGTTTTCTCAAAATGCTCACAGTAAAATATTATTTTTTAGCCTGCCACTCATAATGTCATAAAGGTTTGCACAATGCACATATTTAGATATCCAGTTGTCCATTAAAGATGTAATTTACTTAACATTTATTGTTTCATTATTAAACGTTTTAAACTACATTACCCATATATCTTTGTCATTGTATCAATGCAATGGTAAATATGGCGCTGTAGTTCATTGAAGTGTGCAGCAATGCTTAGGGTTGTGTTCTCGGTTAAGGAGTAATTTCTCACAACATACCGACACTTTATAGCTTACTTAACGTATATCTAACGTAATATTAACACCAATACATACTTTATAACATGAAACGCCGTTTTATATGGGTTAAAAGATAGTCCAATCACAGCGAGTCCTACGATAAAGTCACAGCCAATGACAATCCAGCTGAACAGAGGCGTCACTTACCTGTCCATTTATGGTAAATGATGACAGATCTCATCCGGTTCAAATTGAAGGATCCCTTAAATATTTAATATTTAGGCAGCTAAATATTTATTTATTCTAATTAAATAATAAAACTAACATTTTAAAACGAAAGACTCATGTGTGTGGTTAAACTGATGCATAAATATATTTGAAAGAGAAACCTCTTTTTCTATGCAATGGCCTACAAGCTACAACAGCACACTGGTAGTTTTGCAGCTTTTGTAACATTTATAGTGTGTGTTTATGTTGTATATATATTTAGGTATGTAAATAAATATAGGTATACATTTTAAACTTCTTTATGCCACCCTTGACCATCTGAACTATTGGAATTAAAATAAATGTAACAAAAGCATTAAGAATGCACACAATTTATGTAAGCATATTCCAATGTTTAATGTCAAACATTTCAAAGACATTCACACCAGTATAAAGATCAATCAATCTCTCTCTCTCTCTCTCTCTCTCTCTCTCTCTCTCTCTCACACTGCACTTTGCACTGCAGCATACTTTACGCACACTTTTAAAAATATTACCATGATGAAGTACAAACCAAGAGATGAGGTGCAATTTTGTTATCTGAAAATATATTTCTTCCCATTAAAAAATAAATAGGCAAAAACTGAAGAACATTTTACATTCTCAACTTTAATACTATATATTTGTGATTATTGTAACTAAATGAAAGTCCAATTAAATTATTATAAATGTCAACCATTTTTAGTAAGAAAATGCTTATATATAATAGATTCATGTAACAGTTACATTAAAAAGGTAGTGATAATGATACCATAGATGTAGATATGGTGGACATGTACTATAGTGACCACTGTATTGAAAGGTTTAATGAATAAATATTGATTTCAAAAGGTATTCACTCTCACTATCTTCATTTGTTCGAACAAACAACAAATGCAGCAATATACATTGGACTATAGCATCATGAAGTCGCTGCATGACTAGAACTAGTGGATGGCAATAGATATGTCCTTCACTAAAACTCCTGATGAGAACTAATGTTTTTTTTGATAAAGGCATAGGCAGACATCAAGTACAGTTTATGAATATTGGTTCTGCATAAATTGAAGAGATCATAAGACTCCACAGACTCCACATGAAGACATTGAGAAACTGTGTCAGAACAAAGGGTGCACTTCACTGGACATATCCTATGCATGCCGAACAACAACACCCAAAAACACTTGTGAAGTGGACACCACCAGGAGGACGCAGGAGACAGGGAAGACCAAGGAAGACATGAGACATATGTTTCACGAAGACCTGAATGCCGGTGTTCAATGAGAAGATGTGAAGAACGTGGCCACAGATCGAATATGTTGGAGGACACATGTTGCCCAATGTGCCCAGGGCAGGACATGATGATGATGTTGTAAGTTTATACATAACTGCAGGATTTCTTTCTGTAAAAGCGTTGCATAATTAAATGTTAAATACATTTATGTAATAAGTTCACTGATATGTGTGCATTTCCATTATTAAAAGTATATCTTTAATAGCAAGCTATATCTTATGAATGTGTTCTGCAGGATTATATGCAGTATATACAAATATGGATGAGTATCATATGAATTTGACTACTTGTTAAATCTTGTGAATTATTGAGACTTTGAGAATATGTTCTTACTGATTGAGCCATGGGATTTGTAAGAATAAGTTTAAGTAACAACAAATGCTGAATAATATGTTTGATAAAGGGTTCAAACCAACACATACATACATACCCTTGCAAATATTTGCTGTTGCAGCTTTTGGTCTTTTCCGTTACTTCTCCACACACAAGAATGGGCTGACTGAGTCCGGAAGGCCCTTTTGGTCTTTTCAGGTAAAAAAAGAAAGAGAGAAAAAAAGTCATAATATATAGCTAATATATTGCATTATATACAGGAAAAAGTACTATTTACATTAAAATATTTGGATTTACATAAAATGCATTTAAAGCATGGTAATTGTTGTGGTTACTGTCTATTTACAACAAACATCACATTAAAACTAAGGTTACTGTGGTAAAAGTGTGGTAAGATTTGAGGTTGCTGTCCTTTTACTGCACCTATCACATTAAAACTAAGGTTACTGTGGTAAAAGTGTGGCAAGTGTTGTTTTTATTGTGCTTCTACACATTCCACGTTGAAACTACACTGGTAGTTATTATTAAATATGAACAACTGTTTAAAGGTCTATAGTATGTCACGTGACAGTGTGCAATTACCCTATTAGCAAGATGTGTTGATTTAGAAAGCAAAGAAATTCAAATCCTCAGTGGAGATGACAGATATAATGCAGTGACTGAAAATAATCTGATCGATAGCGAATACTTTATATCAAACATTAGGACATAATATTTGACTACTCACCCACATGTGGCACGTACCGCGTGAACTGATGCCAAACATCGCGATGTGTTCTGAATGAGACTTCACTTCTTCAGCGCGATTTCAAGCGCGTCTTCTGTTGGCGTAAGGTTTCATTGAAAGCAATGGAGTTCCCATTTCGTCCATATCGTGGCGCTGAGGGTACCGTGGAGACGGTGATTGCTTTTGGGTCTTTTCTTCACACAAATCAATCGTTTGGCCTCGGAACAGTTGCAACAGCAGGACTTTTCAATAAAGTGTGTCTGTTGTCTGTTATATTCTGTGTTTTATATCATATAATACGCAAATGGGCAGGTTTAGTGCGGGGTGGGGTTGGGTTGGGCTGTTTAAAAGCGTGTCTGAATAGCGTAAATAAAAATAAATAAATTTAAATAAAAGTGTGCTGGCTTATTACATTGAGAATCACACTCCAACATGTCATAATGGAAAAATTATAACCCAATAAATAATTTCATCACGATGATAACATTCACGTGCCCAACACGTCTGTATATGACGCCCTAGGCTTCTCATTGGAAACAGTGGAGTGCCCCTGAACGTCGAAAAATGGCGGCAAGGGGTACCCTGTCGTTAAAAAGTGGCGCCGAGGGCTACTGACCAAGCGGCAATATGTGACGAGTTGGGAGTGAGACTGTGTTGTTCCTGGTGCTGTTTTTACTAATTCTTTGGGTACGTTCAAATGTACGTTTACTATTATTTTTGAACACGTAAAGCTGCGCTGTGTTACCCAACCATTTAATAAATAAAGTTACATGTATGAGTAGTAATTTAGCATTAAACATCTCATTACTTGTAATTAGAATGAAATAAAATCATGAGATCAAAAACTTTATTTCATTACCTTATCCATGAACATGATTTGTGAGTCCTGTCGGATTGATTTTCATTGGCAGTAGAGATGAAAACGACAACTCCCATCATTCCACGATCCTTCACTGTCATCAAGCTACGCCTTTGTTATTGTTTTGAACGTGATCTCTGGTGTGGAAAATTACATACTGTACCTTTAAGTCGGAAATTTCATTTTCAGGTCCATGCTCAAGAAGTGTTTAACAGCATTATAACTACTGCATAAATATAATATAGTCCCATAAAATCCCCTAAATATGCAAAATAATAAATAAAAAAAACATTATACAAAATACTGTACATCAATTTAATTGAAATAAAAAAGGTCATTTTTGACCGCCACGCGAGAAGCACCAGAGGGTTGAAATAATTTTGAAAATAATTATAATGTTGTGTAGATAATGTTAGATTATAATTTTATTATAGACAGAGCATATTTTACTTACTGAGAGATTTATTCCTGAGGTAATAAATATCTCAATTTTATTAGAGCCTTGCAGACATTACATACAGTTAGTATGAACAGTGCTTTAATTTGGCAGCTATTATACGGGTGGCTTGATGCAGTGCATGAGATGCAGATAACTTTAAAAAAAAACTTAAAAAAAAAAATGCTGTCTGCTGTGCTATTAGACCATTATTGACCCTTAAGAAGTTTTATCCACATCACATGTAAAATAAAATTATATGAATTACTAATTAAATTAGACTACTCTTGAAACTGAAAAAGTCTGTACTGATAGAAATCATAACAAAATGGAAATAAATGTGACTTGTGTAACAAAAATGTACACATTTTATGTATCTTTTAGAACTTTTCCTTTTTTAATTACTTGATGTTATTATGTTGCTGCCTTGATGCCAGCCAATCTCTGCATTGCTGTTCATAGTTTTGAGTATTTGTAGGGGAACACTTTTTGACTAAGTTTGTGTAAATCGGGGGTTCAGAGTATTTTTTCCCACATTAATTGCACACGTCTAGTACAATTATGTGGCGTTGTTTCATTGATACAGTGTATACTTTTTTTCTTGATTTACCCTGAAAGAATGGAAGTGAAATGTGACAACATCCCCCATAGGTGGGGTTCATTGTAACATGTGAGGGGGCACATTGTAACATGAGCAAAAAACAGCTTAAAAAGTTATCTGATATAATCAAAAAAAAATTCCAAGACAAACTAAAATATTTTGTCAATAAAATACAATTATAACCTTTTTAAAATAAAATAAAGGCTTTTTTATCATTAAAAATACACACATTTTTGATTTTGACAACAGACACATTGCTAAACACAGCTATACAGCAGAGTTCAAAACATAATAATGAATCATTTCTGAACATTGTCCTTATTTACAATTTTTTTCATGGTTTCTGAAAATAATTCATAAAAGTATAGACTATAATATCATATTTCTACAAGGGGCTCAATGTAGCGCAGTGTTACAACGCACCCCACCTGCACAACTGGGATTCAAACCCCAGCTCGTTTCTTCTGCTGTTAGATCAGCATTAAAGAACGATCTCAACTGTTATCAGATTTGTCTTATTTTAAATAAACACAAAAGAAAACAGAGATGAAAAATAAACTTGAGTAAGAAATTTACTTTTGCTATGGTTAAAAAAATTTTCAGTGATTATATTGATTTCTCTATAGTGTTGATATGGCAACTATAAATACTCAAAGTTTTGTCATCCTGGCATGTGTGGAAAGTGTTAAACCATGCGTGTTACAATTAACCCCCCCGTTAGGTTGTGCCCGCGCTCCCCTACTGCTTCCCCATCCAATAAACTTTAAAACATGCAGCGTTATCAGACAAATTAATCCGGGATATTTTAAAGTTGAAGTAAGTGATTTTGAAAAACGCTGTTGAAAATTCGACCAGACAGAGTACCAAAACACACTCTCGGTTTTATTTGGTCAATTATTTGGTGTTAACTCTAGGCTGTCAACAAAAAGGTATTTTTGACATGTTATATTCTGAGCTATATGACATTTTTGTAATAAATTCGGTTAAATCAGTTGTGATTTTTTTATATACGTTTTCTTTTTTGACTTATTTGAATGTATTCAAACCGCCAACAGTGACATTCTTTACCCAAAACTGGATCAAAAATGACACTTGCTGTGCAGAGTGATGGATCTGACAGTATAAGTTTTGCCATTTTACAGTGATGGTACTTCCTGGTGCTTTTGTTGTTGTTGGTCTGCTTCAATATGCTTAAATAGCCCAAACTGCTTTCAGTTAAGCCCTGGGATGAGATGTGTGTATTGAACATTAGTTAGATTTGTATAGATTTGCATGGTTAACACAGTGGTTAACATCCCTGCTGCTGAGGAATCCACAAAGGGAATGTCTCTTGTAATTTCAGATGCATTGTCACTTACAAGAGAGCAACAGTGCCGACCCCCTTTTTCAGCTGATCGACTACAAGATGAAGCACATCCCTACAAACTTTAATTTAAAGCAAAAAAAGTTGTTCAGACAAAAAATCAGACAAAAAGGTACTGTATAAGACTGTACTTAATGGCTTTGGTGAGGGAAATAACTACAATCCCCTAAGCATATTTTAATTAAAAAGGATGGAGAAATATACAACTTCTCATTAACAAATGTTTATATAAAAACCATATATTTTAAGTTTATCGCAAAATATGCCTCTATAAATGCACGCATGTACATACATATTTTGCAGTGATATAGGCTATGAATTGGAGCATGTGTGCTAATTTGCACATGATGGCTTTGACAGTATAATGTAAGTTTTGCATTTTTCGTCTGCTTTGATATGCTTTATTAATCCACGAACATACAAACATTTAAGTATCTTGAGAGTGTAGAGCAATCGACTTGATTATGTCATTTGCAGTGATTAATGGGAGTGGGCAGAGCTAAAGAGATCTTTTGGCATGTGTTGCTTTTTTCGACACTGTCATTTTCTGTACAGCATCATGGGTAATGTAGTTTTTCACTAGGAATTCCACTGTTAAACATGATTATTTAAAAAAAAAAATTGAAATAATCCAGGCTGACGGCTTCATCAAAAGAAAATGCCATGGATTAACAACCTTGCATCTTACAGTGTAGGCCTGTCTTTAAAGGTTTATAAGTTATAAGTTAATAATAATAATGTTCTATTTATATAGCGCCATTCCTGTCAACAGGATTAACGCAATGATACATACAATTGTTTGGGGTTGTGTATTAGCCTTAAGTTATTTCACAGGTCTTAGTTGAATGAACCTGGTATCTGCATGCCATATACATCTCTAGTCTTCATATACAATATGGCAGAGTTCACGAGGAAGTCAGGCTGTCCGGGGCTTAATTAACCCAGCCATAAAGGACAGCTCATTGCAGTGGTGAATGTCATTGAGGCCTCCACTGCTGTAGTTCCCAAAGGGATCAGGGCTAATTGCAAATACAACCTTAGCATGGGACATTGCCTTGAGGAGACATGGAAGTAGCGCTGTACGCCTGTTAATGAAGCTATGGAGAATGGCGTCGCTCGGAAACTGCCGTGCGCTTCGAGATTGGATGGCTGCAATTCGCCGACTTCAATCATTTCGCTGATATATGTGGTATTCAACTAGATGATAATTAGGTCTGTTTTAGAGAGGCGGTTAACGAAGTTACTGGAGTGTGACAGTGTATGTGGGCAAAGGACCGTAATCTGGCTTTAAAATATAAATAATAGACAATAAAAATGATTTATTAGAAATGTACGAGTAAATAACAAAAATAGACATATTTTGCTGGATCTCCATAGGCGCCTTTCCTCTCTCTTCATCTCCCATACTGACTGTCTCACACACATAAAATGCATTCACTCCCACACAAATATAAACATCAGCTGTGTTGATAAAAACAAACACCCGTCTAAGGAGGTCATGTTGATTCAGTCGGTTTTCGAACGTGTCGTGTGCACCGTTGTGTCCTGTGTGGGTGCGGTGTGACTCTCCTGGGGACCCAAATGTGAGGATTAAGCTAAATGAGTTTGTCAGGTTCACTGTTTCAATCCCCTCTACTCAACAAAAGAAAAGGCACTTTTGGGATTTTAATATCCTTTGCTCTGCAATCCTGCTTTCTTGCAGCCAGCAGTTTATGAGGCTTATTTTTCTACCCTTTGCAGTGGCGAGATTAGCATGAGGCGAAGAAAGCATCGTTTGAATTTTAAAAGCTGTAGGGTAAAATGGATTCCCCTTTTTTATATCTATCTTTCTGTTTTAATCAATCTTTTCTTTCTATGTATATATATATATATATATTTCCACCAATTTCCTTTCCTCTCTCGTTCTACTATGATTAAATTATTGATCTGATGACATTCACAAAAGCAGCCCACCTTAACACTGTATGTTGAGAGGAAAGCATGATTTGAACAGCGTGGCGAATGTAACACTTTGAAAAAAAGAGAACTCCCTCTCACATTTTAACGCAGAGTAAATCAATAGAGTGCATGTGTCACCCATATAAAAGTGATGTGTATTGGCCTTTTGATTTGTGCATTGTTGTAAGTGTCAGCCACACTGTTTTTGCCCTGAGAGCTGCTATATTCGCTCCATTTTTCCATTTTTATGTCCAACCAACTCACTTTGTTGTAAACAGTATTCAGGGTCCACATTTTTGTATGCACATTTTCTTTATGCATGGGATACCTAAATTACCTACAAAATTTCTCAAAATTTGTGATAAAGACCTTTCAGATAACGAATCAATCAGAAGTGATATCATATCAGTGTTAACATTTTCTTTTGTTTTTTTCTTTATCTTTGATATATTTTTGATATATTTATTTTTTTGGAAGGTTCAACATTCTTCATATTTTTATTTTTCAGGATAATAACTGAACACCACTTGGGGTCTGTTTCATATAGAAATATATTTGCATTGCATACAGTGTATAGCAAAGTAAGCAGTAAGCTAGTATTCTATTCCAAACTGCATTGGAGCATGTGAGAAACTGCTAAGCGATCAATATATTATTATAATATACGCACTTCACTTTTAAAAAGGTTCTTTACTGGCATGAAGAACCTTTAACATTCATGGAACCTTTCCATTTTTTTTTTTTTTTGAGTTGAAAACGATTCTCGATTATTAAAATGTTCTTCACTCTTAGATGATACATTTTTTCTTTTATTTCAAGAAAAAAAATATTTTAAGAATTGTTCACTGACAGGTTCTTTGGGGAACCAAAACTGTTTATTTTATGGCAACTCTTTTTGAACCTTTATTTTAAGAGTGTAAAATGATGCAATGCTTTGATAAAAACCTTCTTATGTTTTTCCACTTTTCTGGGATTTAAAGATGATGCTGGAGCTTTTTGTCTGCTTTGATATGTATAATTTATCTAAACTGCTTTGTGAGATGAGATGTGTATAGTGTTCATGAATTAGTTAGACAGGTCCTCAGGAGATCTGACTCAGGAGATCGTCGATGTTGGAAGCGGTAAGGACTGTGGCATGTTGAGCAAACACTGAATCCCTGACCTTGGTGCAGGCATTGGGTTATGATGTTATGATGTATGAGGTTTGGAAGTTGTTGTCAGGTTGTCTATATATTGGTATCAGAAAATTAAGATCATTATTTTGAGTCTGATCTTTTCAACGAATCAGTTGATTTGATTCCCATAAATGGTATGATTATAAACACACATTCAGCAGTGAAGATTATCAGTGAATTATGACCTATATTTCAGTCTGTTTCTCACTCAAACCTACTTCATATGTCTTCTGAAAACTACACTATATTGCCAAAAGTATTGGGACACCCCTCCAAATAATTGAATTCAGGTGTTCTAATCACTTCCATGGCCAAAGGCGTATAAAATCAAGCACCTAGGCATGCAGACTGCTTCTACAAACATTTTTGAAAGAATGGGTCGCTGTCAGGAGCTCATTGAACTCAAGCGTGGTACCGTGAGAGGTTGCCACCTGTGCAATAAGTCATGAAATTCCCTCACTACTAAATATTCCACGATTAACTGTTAGTAGTATTATAACAAATTGGAAGCAATTGGGAACAACAGCAACTCAGCCATGAAGTGGAAGGTCACGTAAAATCACAAAGCGGGATCAGTGCATGCTGAGGTGCACAGTGCATAGAAGTCGCCAACTTGCAATAGCTACAGACCTCCAAACTTTGTGTGGCCTTCAGATTAGCTCAAGAACAGTGTGTAGAGAGCTTCATGGAATGGGTTTCCATGCCAGAGCAGCTGCATCCAAGCCTTACATCACCAAGTGCAATGCAAAGCATTGGATGCAGTGGTGTAAAGCAGGCCGCAGTAGAGACGTGTTCTCTGGAGTGATGAATCACACTTCTTTGTTTGGCAATCCGATGGACGAGTCTGGGTTTGTCGGTTGTCAGGAGAACGGTACTTGCCTGACTGCCTTGTGCCAAGTGTAAAGTTTGGTGGAGGGGGGATTATGCTGTGAGGTTCTTGGTTCCAGTGAAAGCAACTCTTAATACTTCAGGGGACTATTTGGGGATGGCCCCTTCCTGTTCCAATATGAGTGTGCACCAGTGCACATGACATGGATGAGCGAGTTTGGTGTGGGGGAACTAGACTGGCCTGCACAGAGTCCTGACCTCAACCCTATAGAACACCTTTGGGGCGAATTTGAGAGGAGACTGCGAGCCAGGCCTTCTCGTCTAACCTCACAAATGCGCTTCTAGAAGAATGGTCTGAAAATTCCCATAAACACACTCCTAAACCTTGTGGAAAGCCTTCCAAGAAGAGTTGAAGCTGTTATTACTACAAAGGGTGGGCTAACTTAAACCCTAAGGATTAAGAATGGGATGTCATTAAAGTTCATGTGCATTAAAGTTCATGTACACTTTTGGCAATATTGTATATATTTAGAGTCAGATTTACTAAACAGGGAAATTAGCATGAGAGTGCAATTCCATAAATGCGCCGATGGGAGTGGGAGTTTTGCACGTGATCTACTGTCAACGTGCAAATTAATGAACACGGACACAGCCGGATCATTTACATAATGACCAGCGCAATCTATCAGTTAGCATCTGGTTAAAGACATTATAAATAATGGCGCAAACACCAGTAAATTGACGAGCGTAAACCTTTGTAAATCACCTTGCATGATTCATTTAAATACTCTCCTCCTATTTATTTTGCATCTAAAGGGGAAACAAATACATATGCATTAAGGTCAGCCACAAAAATAACTTAAAAACAATGCCTTTTCAGCGCTAATTTATCACTGCGTGTCTTTAGTAAATCCTGACAGCAATTTTTTATGCCAAAAGAGGCTTTATGCTGGCGCAAGCTGTCAGTAAATCTGGCCCTTAGTGTATGTTTCATATCTGCTATTATTGATGTTTATTGCATTACCTTTGTCTGTGTCATTCACTGTCTATTCTTCTGCTCTAAGGAGTAACAGAGAGAGAGGGTATAAAGAAAAATGGGAAGCTGCTAGCTGATGAAGTTGATGCATGAGAGCTGATCAGAAGTAGGTCTGGTAAAAAGGTTACTAACTATCAGCCTTTGCCTTAGAATGAGACCCATTAATATTACAGAAATATACAGTGCTTATATCGGTACAGTTTAGTGCAGACCACAGATATTCCATTATTTAATCAATCTTTCCCACTGATACAATAGTTCACACATTAATTAATGCTGGTGTTGTGTAAGTCATTAACGCCCTTTTTTTTTTTTTTTTTTTGGTAGCAAGTAGTTAGCTTTTACTAAATTTGATTAAATAAATCTGTTCATGGACCACAAATAATTGAATCTTTACAACGATATTTAAAAGCATGTCCATTTTACGACAAATTACTGTTCAATTAGCCTAGAAATCTAGACGCACCCTAGCGGCAGCAAATTAAATTTGCCGCGAGTGTAGTCTAGCAACTCTCGGTAGACCTGCGAGCTGGAAAAAACAAACTCTGGTCAGGCCAATCACATTATGTATAGAGTTGGTGGGCGGGCTTAACATAATGACGGCAGAGTTGCGGCTGCGTGCTACTTATAAACATCGGAGCTGGCAAACGGCGGTCTTTCGAATCAGCTTTGGCTGTGACTCTGGAAGACTTGGAGTTAAGCTTTTCTTTGAGAAATGTGTTTTGAGATTTGCCGACCGGATACGATCTATTAACTAGCTCTGATTCACGTTGCTCTGGTCGGTTGTAGCGCTATCCAATTGCGTGCAGAGGGAATTTGAAAGACAACCGTTGTTCTCAGCTTCTTCAAAGTTTTTTTCTTCCCGAAGATCAAGATAAAAATAAGTTATTTTTGAAAAAATAAATTTGTTATGCATGATCTCGTCTATACACCTGAAAACTACAGACAATTCTACATGTGGATATATATTTTAGATTTTGCAGAAATGTATGCAGGTTGCAGCCCAGGCTCATTGGAAAAACGTACCTGTGGCAAAACGCAAAAAATATGTTGCGTCGTGACGTTTCGTGACTGTTTCAAAGTGTTTCCTTTTTTTTCTAGAACAGATGAACGTGAATCTGGCTATGTTTTATTACATTAGTTTTTGTACGTATCACTGCAGTTCTGAATTGAAATGTCTGGTGAGTGCCGCTAAAAGCTTAATGCTCCATAATGTTAAATAACACACCTACACTAAACCATAAATCTACCCGATACTGTTAACAAAAGCAAATGTGACAAAAATTCAACATGCTATTTTATCTTGTGTTCTGACCTCTTGTCTTTGAGTGTTTATCGTGGTTTGTCTTTCACAGGATTCAAGCTCTCAGCATTGCAAGTATACAATTATGTACCAGCTGAGCTGAAAAGCTGAACATATGGAGCTGGTTAAGTGATGCAAACTTCATTTACAAATCATGCACTATGGTAAAAAAATGTAATATTGTGCAAGGGGCCACGTGACAACAAGTCACTGATCCATAATCTGCCCCTGTAATAATACATGTGTTAAGAAACCAATACAAGCTTGTTGTTTTACTGCCTCTGGTGTTAATTTATTTTGGAAACTGCAGTGATATGTACGTATTGGTATGTATTTTGCGTTATGCAAAAATGTCACAGGTACATTTTTCCAATGAGACCAGGTTGGCAGTTTTACTCTCATGAATTGAAAGCACGCCTAATCTTCCATTCAGAATTATGCACAAGCTCAGCACATCTGCAAGTATTTTAATATGAAACTTTAAGGAATGCTGTTCCATTGCTAATATCTTAAATGATAGCAGGTTACAGTCTCCGGCTGAGGTGTCATAGGGGCTTGATGGAGAAATATGATTCCTCTCTAGCAAACCATGACCACGGTTGAACAACCAATTTATCACTTTCACGTGATTCTTATTAAACCCACGTTACTTCGGATCAAATAAAAACACAAATAGAAACTCACATGCACACTTGTCATCCAGCAGACTGGTGTTATTTGTGCAAGTTGATATGTGGAGTTTGAGCAGAGGGGACGCCAACCTTGAAGGTGGCACTTCTTCATCCATGAATGCTTCATTCACAACCCCTTATGCTCAAATGTATCACAACTCAAAACCTTGAGAGGACCTTGAAAAATCTCTCTCTCCTCATCTATTTTTCATGATGCCTTGTCAGATGGAATTATGGTATGTTGCCATGTTCTCGTGAAGAATACAGGGAATTTATTAGTGTGGTTTTTCTCTGCCCTGTGAATGTTTATCCTCTGCTGGTTTGCATTTTGTCAGGGTTTGGCGGCACTTAGCCGCCGTGTTTGTCTGTGTCCCGAAAGCTTTAAACAGGAAGATTGGACTTTAAGTAAACAAGCAAACAAGTTCTGTATTTCAGGCAAGATAATCACGTAGGAGTTTGCAGAGGCTGGTATCCCTGAATACACACTCCTCATCCCCTTCCCGGTTTGAGTCATACCATATTCGCAAATGCAACACCCACATGCACACACTTTGTTTTTTTTGACGGCCGTCAAATCTTGTACCTTGATCTCATGTGGCTAGTTCTGTAAAATGTACCATCTTGTGAAGTGACGACCCTGTTAAAAGCATCTACCAGATACAACCAAATCACGCTAAATTAAACATGTTTCATTTTCTTCAAAATGGAATTGGACAGGCTTTTAATTTGTCGGTCTGTCAGGGAGCATTGCCACATCCATCCATTACGGCTCTGCCTGTCCTCAAACAGAAATCGATAGGAGGAAATTCTAGCTGTCAGATTGTCTTTAAAAATGTAGGAAGGCAGCTCATTCCAGTTATCACTTCAGAATGAAAGCAGAACAATGTTGTTACATCCCTCAACAGAAAAAAAGGCTGTGTTACAGATATATGATTAAACTCTCGGTGGGCATCTGTCTGCTGCCTGGATATTCCTGGGGCACAGAGATACAGCCCTGCATTTTCTTTATCTGATGGGTCGATCGTGATATTTCCTTTGCAACATTCTCAGGGCGTTAGCTTTTTGTTTTTTTGTACAGTGCAGAAAAGCAAAATATGTGAAAGTCTGTAGACGATGAAAAGCAAAATAACAAACCCTATATGTTTAGTTGCCGTTTAGTTTAACGTAATTTACAAGATCACACTGTTTATCTAGTTAATGAGTTGCTTGATCCCAGATAACCTGAATGCCACCAGCTTACATCCTACACCCTTTCTGTTGTTATTTTGTTGGGATGTCATGCTTAATGAAACCTCATAGGAATGCTAAAGGAGCACATGTGTGCGTGCGCGTGTTTGTTTGTGTGTGAGAGAGCGAGAATGACACAATAACTTGTTGTACAAGCCCAATTAGTGCATGCTTGATTGATCAAATAAAATGTGGAAATGAAAAATCCAATCATATGCTTAATACATCTGGAAAAAAATAAAGTATACATCATATTGGACCCACTTTATATTAGGTGGCCTTAACTACCATGTACTAACATTTGAATTAATAATTTGATACATTGCACTTATTGTGTACATACATTTTTTTACATTGTACTTACATTTTTAAAAATACCTTAATGTAATTACATCTGTAATTAATTTCTGTAGTTACATTTGTAATTACACTGTTGACACTTCCCTTACACCTAACCCTACCCTTAAACTTACCCATACCACCACACCTGTCTCTAACTTTACCCATATCCCACCTCAATATCAGCAAAGGTGTTTTGCAATACAATATGAACACAGTAAGTACATTGTACTTAATTTTTGATGTAAGTACATAGTAGTTAAGGCCACCTAATATAAAGTGGGGCCTAACTTTCTTAATAATGTAGAGTATAATGTCCGTGAATATATAGGAGATTTACATATAAAATGACATAAATATGTTAACATTCATTTTTCAAATTAATATTAATCTAGATAAAAAATAATCAAATTTTACATAATTAATCAATGAAACCTAAATTTAAGTCTAGCTGTTGCATGTTGTTGCAGTGCATAAACAGATTAACTTTTAAATAAATAGTTTAATATCATTGAGACTCACTCAAAGTAATACAAATTATGTATATTATATTGCAATAATACTTCATTTTATAGTAGTAAAATTAATATGAAAACAATCCCGGCCCACTTTAAATTAGGTGGCCTTAACTACTATGTACTTACATCAAAAAAAAAAAAAAAAAAAGTACAATGTACGTATTGTGTTCATATTGTACTGCAAAACACTTATAAATATTGAGGTGGGATACGGGTAAAGTTAGAGACAGGTGTGGTGGTATTGGTAAGTTTAAGGGTAGGGTTAGGTGTAAGGAAAGTGTCAACAGTGTAATTATAAATGTAACTACAGAAATTAATTACAGATGTAATTGCATGCAGGTATTTATAAAAATGTAAGTACAATGTAAAAACATGTATGTACACAATAAGTGCATTGTATCAAATGATTAATTCAAATGTTAGTACATAGTAGTTAAGGCCACCTAATATAAAGTGGGTCGAAAATCCCTTTTCCCGGAGTATTTTTACTCTTAGAAATGTTGCCCCTACTGATGAAACTAATTAAATTGTATGTTGCAGTTGATTAGAACTGTAGTCGGAGCGAAGAACTGTGGCATATTCCTCTTTTTTTTCTACTGCTTAAGCTCATGAGAGCTTATCTTTATAACCTAGTAGAGGCCTCACGACTGTATTAACGCAAACCAGCATGCCACCCGCCCATGGCCAAGATGACCGTCAGAGCCCAGAACCATTGAAAGAAAAGACCAGCCCAGCACAGACACTTCATTAATTGATAAGCATCTGGTGAGCTCTCTTCTCTAAGGTCTGTCTCCCTCCTCATCTCTATCTATCAGTCTACAGAAAGCTAACGTATCAGTCAGCAGAAGGAGGCGGGTGAGGGGAAAATGCGATCCTCAAATCTGTCAGGATAATTGTGCGACTGATAAGTCTCCCATGGAGAATCCATCAAAAATGAGCCTTCCTCCATAGTGGGTCTCACACTGTGCTAGTGTTGACGCGGGAAGTCAATAATGTCAATTAGCGTAATAAAAAAGACGGGGAAAAGGGAAGAAAGTGATAAGCCTAATGGCGAGAGGCTGTTGTTGCTCGGATGCACATGCTATTCCCATTAAAAATCAGATATGGCATTGTTATGAAGGCTGTGTGCAACCAAAGTCAGACCCAAATTCAGAAATTGTGGTTTTGCTTTAGTGTAAATGATTTTGAAATGACAGGAAACTCCAATATAGCAGCAACTAAGGAAACATGAAAGTAAAAAAAAAAAAAAAAAAAGGATAAAAACAGTCCAGAATATGATAAAAATAAAAATATCGTCAGCTTTTATAAGGATCATTCGCCTTTTGAAATGGAATTCAGCTGAACTTTGTCCTTGCATTACCATGAAAAAGAGATATGCCATTTTGGCCATATAACCAAGGCATAAAAGCCATGTCACATCAACCTACTCAGAACGAGTCCTACAGGCATTAAAGATTAAATTTACAAGCCTCATCATCCACAGATACAACACCGCAGTGTGCTATAAAGCCTCTCTCTTCTGAATAATGTAAAAACATAAGGACATGTAATGGTCTAAGGGTGTTTTTGTGTGTGTATCATTGCAGCGCTTTGGTGGTGGGTGTGCTCTGGCCTGGCTCTGTTCTCTGAGGGCAGTAAATTGCTGTGTGTGAAGGAGGTAAAGGCAGGGTTTCGGCAGCAACAGATCTACGGGTGCCCCTGCCCCTGATTACAGCCTGCCCCTACTCTGTCCCACATGCTAAAAATGTACAGCATAATGGCACATTAGTGTCTTCTGGAGCCTAAAAATGCTCCTACTTTGCATGACACCAAGAGAAAATAGCTTAATCTTTTGTTGCAATATATTAGATTCATGACGTTAATGACGAATGTTGTGGTAAAATATTATCTCTTTAACATTTTAATGCAAACACTTGCCAGAATAATGCTGCTGAAGGAACATTTTCTATTGTAAGTCCTTAGTTGGGTTGAATGTTTCATTAGAAAACAACCTAAATCATAACCCTTAAATGTGTCTCTTCCAAATCTCTCTCTCAGCCTCTAATTTGGTAGATGTCGCAGGTTAAGCAGATCAATAAAGGATTGTATTAAATGCTGCACTCAACCCTCTTAACATATGCTTCAGCTGAAGCACACTGAACAAGGCAAACCATAACTTCATTATAAATGAGTAGAGATCATGTTTCAAATAACATTCAATCATTAAGCACTGCATCACAGGAAAATAGGCTGATGAGTTTGTGTGTGCAACTATGTGTGTGTACATGCACAAACCCATCACATATCTATTCAGGGTTTAGATATCACCACATTCCTGTAGCCAGAAATTTGACCATATGACACTACGCTTCTCTGTCATTTCTGAAAATGTATGTCACTGATACAGTGAATTAGATTTACACTGTATCAGTGACATAAATTTTCAGAAATGACAGAGAAGTGTAGTGTTTGCTGCTTTCTATAACCTCTTATATGGTCGTCAGGACTGCATAATTAAGTTGAAAAAAAAGACAAGAGGAAGGAGTTTAGTTTAGAGAAATACAAACCAAATGTTTTCTTTTTTATTGTTGTAACCTCTGTAGACTCCTCATAAAAATAGTGTTGCTCAAAATAAGGACAAAAAGAAAAAATTGCTGTTGGAGCGATCTCCATAAAAGGAAAGTCCATAATTCACACATTCATTTGAATCCCTTTCTCAATAAAAAAAAATCTGAAACCATGTTAATGTGTACCTGCAGCAAACCATCCAGTCACTGCAACCGTCTCGTAAGTCTCGCAAACTATCATCCAGTTGAGCCCTTGCGCTACTAATCTGAGGCAACTGTTGTAATGCATTTACTAAATTAGCCCTAAAAGCCACTCAAATCAAAATTAATGCAGTACAGGATCTGAAAGAAACAGGAAAAGCAATCAAAATCCAACTCATGGAACTGGATGGAAAAACCAAAGAATAGTCAATCCGATTCGTCAAAAAAACAAGAGGAACATCAGAGTAATAATTAGAAGGTTAAACTCAAAAAGCAAGCAGGATGTCTGTTCTGGAAACATGTAGTTAAATGCTTGCTGCAAAACTATGGCGCAGCCCGAAAAAAAAAAAAAAAAAAAAAAAACATTTGGCTGGGAGCAGCAGAACAGAGGACTCTGTAAATCCAGCTGCTCCATTCTCTCTTGGTGTCCATCCTGTGTTTTGCAATGTTTCGTTTCCTATCTCTTAAGCCAGTCTCATTTATTGCAAGTATAACATTTGGCACAATACAAATTCTTGGTGCTTTTAGAAGATAAGCCTTTAAAGATCAATCAGTGGACAGTTACTTAGAAAGTTCTCTGTATAAATGGGACTTTACTGCATCATATACAGCATGGTCTAAAAATCACAGGTTGCCTCTTTTCAAACAAATTTGACTCCGTTTGCAACATCGTATCAGCATCATCACATTTTTCCATCTTAAATAAGAGTTACAAGTTAGAAAATAGTTTAATTCATTTTCACTTTTATATAATCTGTTTCTTGTATCATCCCATAGTGGATTAATTTATATATTTATATTAATATATTTATGTATAAGCATGTACAAGAAAAACAGTCTCATTTTTGCACTGGGTACAAAAGTAATTGCTGTCTTTTCTGTTGTGCATTCTATTGCATGTTTTCATGATGAACAGAATAAAAGACAGAGCAGGAGAAGGCTGTAGGAATGTTATATCTGTGTTTCCTGTACCTTCTCCTTTGTGTGAGTTTTGATCAGGTAGGGTTCGGTGATGGTGCTGATGGTCGTGGGGCGGGGACGGTGCAGGGAGTTCCCGATGTTGTTCTCTGCCCAAGGAGCAGAGTGTGCTGGTCTGTAGGAGCTGTAGCTGTGTTTGTAGGTGCTGTTGTGATCTCTCAGGCTAGGCAACATCATCCCACTTTCACCTGGTATACTTGTCCCTGCATGGGTGGTAGGAACATTCTCCTCCATCTGAACGACCTCTATAGTCCTAGCAGCTGCCACCGTGCTCCTTTGCTGGTGCCGTTTACGCAGCTTGTAGAAAGCAATGAGCATAATGGCAGCAAGCAAGGTGACTGCCACAAAGCAGCCTATGATAATCTTGGTTGTCTTCATGACCTCGTCAAGACTTGCAGGTGGGCGTGTCGTTCCACGCACAGTGGGAACAGAGACCTGTCGAGGTGTTTGAAGTAAAACGGTCGGTGTTGAGATAAAAACTGGCTGAAAGACGGAAGGGGAGGCGGTTACCGTCTTTGGCTTGATCACTTCCTGTGAGGTGGGCTCTACTTCCTCCACTGTCACTGTAGTGAAGTAACTCAGGTTAGAAGTGTTGAGCTCAGCCGCAGTCACATTCAGGTAGGCCGAAGCATTGGAGTTGCCAGCCATGTTGGTCACCATGCAGGTGTACACACCTGTATCTGCTGACAGCACATTGGAGAAGTTTAGTGTCCCGTCATTGAGCACTGATATCCGTGGGTGATTAGAGCCATGGGTCAAAACTGTTCCATTAGGCAGGAGCCACCTAACTGATGACATAGGGGCCGTGCGACATTTGAGCTCAGCAACACGTTCAGCAGAGATGTTAAGATCCCTTGGGGCATCCAGTATGAAAGGTGCTGAGCACTGGAAAGTACTCTGGTCCACCTCCACCAGGTAGCGTCCACGTAGGTAAGCAGGGGTGTGGCAGCGGCCACAACAGGTGGAATTAGTGGGAATGTACTCCCTCAGCCACCAAGCCAACCACACAACATCACAGTCACACCGCCAAGGGTTGTGGTGCAAATGGAGTTCCACCAGGTAACTCAAGGGCGCAAAAAGGTCATGGGGCAAAGAGCTAAGGTTATTATGGGCCAGGTTGAGCTCAACCAAGGCTGTGACATCATCAAATGCATTTCTCTCTATAGTGGTGATCCGAGAGTTCATAATCCACAGTTTTTTCAGGGATTTCAAACCCCTGAAGGATCCAGGTTTTATCTCTGGAAAATAGTTCTCTGACATTTCTAACTCCTCCAGCCCCACCAAAGGGGTCAGGACTGGCATCTCCCGCAGGTTACACATTCCAAGGTTTAAGTATTTCAAATTGTATAATCCCTCAAAAGCACCCTCAGAAATATACTCCAGCTTCTTTAACTCTCCAAGATCCAGACGCATTAAAGAAGGAACGCGGTTAAATGCGTAGGAAGGTATGCTTTCGATAGGGTTGTTCCTGAGCCATAATTCCCGCAGTTTAGACAAGTATTCAAAAGCGCCACTTGGGATCACCGTCAATCGGTTGTCGAACAGCTCCAGTGTGTTGAGGCTGTTGAGGCCACTGAAGGCCCCCACCTCGATCTGCCGTATAGAGTTCCTGCCCAGTTGCAGTACCTCCAGGTGACGGAGGTGTTGAAAGGTGCCAGCTTCAATTGTCTCTATGCTGTTCTCCATCAGGTTTAAATGTCGTGTGGTGGCAGGGATGCCAGGGGGCACTCGAACCAGGCCGCGCCTGGTGCACACCACCTTAACGAACTGGATACCACAGGAGCAAACAGCAGGGCAGGTCAGTGGTCCGGAGGGGGTGGCGCAGACACTCCACGATCGCACCATGAGGTAGACTGCACAGAGCAGGGCTGCGTTCCAGGCACGGTGCACAGTTACCTGCCACAAGAGACTCATGATGTGGCGCGTTCATAATTCAACATCGCGTGGGGATTCGGCTGGGGAACGGAGAACAGTGGCCCTACCCTGGTTTGAGCAAGACTCTGCATCTGTTTGCCATCGACAGTGCAGGATGGTGCTGTGTTAAACACAGAGAGGGAAAGAGAGGAGAGATGCAGGAAGAAAAAGATGAGTGGAGTAAGGGGAAAAAAGCTGACCTACAGAATAAATATGTTGAAATAGAAGGCACCTACCTCATTAGCTCGGAGTTGTCCTTAGTAAAATCCTTTATTTTGAAGCAAAACCCCAACACCATTCACTCATGTTTCCCACTAAGATCACTGCACAACATTTTCAGCTATTTCTCTCATAAAAGTAAAGTGGAGCATGAACTGATTTGACAAAATGGCCCCTATTAATTCCAAAGAGAAGCGGCATTTAGTGAAACTGGTTCAAGGGGTAAGGCCCTGTCAGCTAAGCAGGTGCACGCATCCAGTCAGCTTGGAAAAGATCTCCTCTCAGCTCCCCCATTGATTGTCCTTGGAAGGCGACGCTGAATACCACTAAACAATTTTCACAAGACTCCATTTCCAAAGTACATGCACATTAAACCAAGGAAAATATCAAAAGAAAAAAAAGAAAAGACAAGTGGGAAAAATCCAAAAGTCTTCTCAGATTAGTCTTTCCCCTCTCAGTAGACTAAGCCGCTTTTTTTTAGTTTGCCATCGTCCACCCCTACAACACTTGTTCAGCTGATTAGCCGTGCGCTGATGAATCCAAAAAGGCTAACAGACGCACACTGCGGTCATTCCGTCTTGCTTTTTTAACTCACTCCGCTCTCCTGTCTGTCGCTGTAGCAGCTGCGGACTGCCGCGTGCACAGTTAGCAATAATCCATCAATTTCTCCGGAGGGGGGTTTGGGGGTGGTGTTGCGGGAGCAGAAGGGGGAGGGGGAAGGAGGACGGGGGAGCAGCAGCAACAGCAGCGCAGCAGCGGTGAAGCTCTCTCCCTATCTGCCGATCATTTGCTCTTCGTGCTCTCTCTCACTCTTTCTCTGTCTGGCTTCCTCTCTCTCCTTCTTCCTTTCTCACTCTTTTCAGAATCAGGAAAAAAAGGATTGATGCCGCCGTGTGACGTGTGGCTAATTTCAGAGAGATACCTTGCAGAGGATTCCGTAGTTTGCCCTCCCTCCCCCCGTTGTGGATCCTGCGGTATTCCTTTATTTTCCCTTGTCTTGAGGTAGTAAGTTGTGGCAGTTCGCCTGCACTGGCTGTGAGGCTGCGGGTTGGCAGAGGCTCTGCAGTGGGAGGTGGGCAGAAGAAAAGCACGCGAGGGAGAGAGAGAGACGCGCAAACACGCTCGCGCACACACACGCGGCAGAGAAGACTGTCAACGGCGACAGTGGCGAGAGCAGTGGTCCTCACCTCCAGCGCTCACCCTCCTCTCTGTATTTCTCTCTGTGTGACTAGGTTGCAGGCGGCAGAGTCTTTCTCCTCCTTTTGTCCTTCAGTGGAAACGTGAATGTACTGCTGACGCATCCCGCTCAGAGCAGTGCATTGGTTTGATGCAGTGTTCTTGTGTATTAACACATTCTCCCCCTCCTCGCAGAGTGTACAGCCTCTCTTTCTCTCTCTCAGACACACACACACACACACACACACACACACACACACACACACACACACACACACACACCAACACTCTCCAAGTCTTCCTGATTCTCTTTTCACTGTTTTTCCTTCTCATTCTTAGATTATTTTTTTGTTTTCACTTACCTCCTTTCTTTCTCTTCTCATTATTTTGTTTCTCCTTCATCTCTGTCCAAACTTCTCTCGCATGCTGTCTTGCGCACATACACTTTCCAAGACTTTCCACTGTACACACTCTTTCCTCGCATTTTCATTGTTAATCGATTTTGCTCTTTTTTATTCTCCATTTCTCTTAGTCTGACTTTCTTCTTTCTCTCTGAAAACCTTTCTGTAGTATATATGGGTCTTTCAATGGCATCATTTAAAATTACATTTACAATTTTAGAACTATGGAATGGGAGAGATGCTTCTTGGAAATACAGTTATGTAAAGTGTATTTGCATTAAGAATTAATTTCCATGCTTTCATTTGAGTACTCAGATAAAAACAAACAAGCAAATGAAGACTATCGAAGGCTCCCAAAGATCACTGGTGTGACACCATCTTTGTGTGTTTGCTGACTGTGCTTGCATTGGTCAGTCTTAAGGGACACCACAAAAGCACAGACTAGTGAGAAAGAAGAAAGAAAAAAAGAAGAAGAGAAGAGTGTGTTTTGGAGGCCTGGTTTCATTGTTAATACGTAGGTATTAATATATCATTTTCAAAGACACAAAACATACTATTTTGTATGTTTGGATTGATGATGAAATGTCCAATATGGACGGATTGGTAACATTTAAATGTTGCATTATGATGTTTTTACAGCACGTTAAATATTTACAAATCGTTCATATCATGACTATATCAGTATATCTCCTTTTTACAATTTTAGTGCTAAATGTAAGATCCCTTAACACTACTTCCAAACCCAAACATACCCGTTTTTTACAGAATATAAAAATAATAAAATGTAGTGGAGAGAGATGTATTGGGAAATTACATGTTTAGATTAGTGGTTAATAATAGCATTAAAAATATATATATATTGAGCTGCTTATCCTATTCCTACACTGTAAAAATATTTACCTGGTTGTTAAAAAAGTTACCTGGTTGCCGAAAGATTTTGAGTTCATTGACAATAAAATTTTGAGTTAAAGGGTTAGTTCTTCCAAAAATGAAAATTCTGTAATTAATGACTTAATGACTTATTCCAAACCCATAAGACATCCGTTCATCTCCGGAACACAGTTTAAGAAATTTTAGATTTAGTCCGAGAGCCTTCTGTCCTTCAATTGAAAGTGTATGCACACTCTACAGTCCATGTCCAGAAAGGTAGAAAGTAAGGTATGAAAAACATCATCAGTCAATGTGACATCAGTGGGTTAGTTAGACTCTTTTGAAGCATCGACAACACATTTTGGTCCAAAAATAACAAAAACTAAAATCTAAAATATCTTAAACTGTGTTCCGGAGATGAACGGAGGTCTTAGGGGTTTGGAACGACATTAGGGTGAGTCATTAATGACATAATTTTCATTTTTGGGTGAACTAACCCTTTAATACAATGAACATTTTTCAGAATCAACATCACCCTTCATTAAAATATTATTAATATATTTTGTAAACATATTGTGTTTTATTTGTTATAATGCAGTGAAACATGGCAAAAACGTGCTATTTTCATGATTTATCTCACTTTTTTAAAAAATGTTTATGTTGTTCAGATGCAATAATATTTTGATGTTCTATTTATTGAAACAAATTTCCTTCATTGTATTATCAAAATTTGTATTTAAATGAATTCAAAATTTTAAGGCAACCAGGTTACTTGCTTTTTTAAGTTAAACCAACAATATTGTTTTACAGTGTTTCCCTAAACCTACCCATAACCATTTCTAAAAAAAAATAAAAATAAAAAAAATAGTC
This sequence comes from Gobiocypris rarus, assembly GCA_023029165.1. Classification (NCBI taxonomy): domain Eukaryota; kingdom Metazoa; phylum Chordata; class Actinopteri; order Cypriniformes; family Gobionidae; genus Gobiocypris; species Gobiocypris rarus. The sequence continues at coordinate 16,151,832 of CM040918.1, read as the reverse complement.
CAGTTATGAAGAAAAACTAACAAACAAAAGTGTAATCACAATAATTTATTTAAAGCAATACCAAAAATGTGTTGCAGTCGCAGAAAAATGGCAAGATATAATTTATAGTTTTGTTGAGCCCGATCTCACGAAAATGCGTATCAATAGTACAAGTGTGCAATCTCGTAGAATTGCACACTCGTACTATTGATACGCATTGTCATGAGACCGTGTTGTTTTGTTAGAGCAGAAATTGATTTATTTAATTTAACTTATTAATCCAAGAAAATGTTAATGCATTTTCACTCTGTGAATGAGCACATTTCCCACTTTCAAATGTACGTTATAACACTGCTAAAAGTGATAAACATTTAAGTATATGTTGTCTGAGCTGTACTTAACCCTCCTAAAAAAGAGATGCTTTTTGACTTTTAGATGTTTATCACTTTTAGCAGTGTTTTATGTAACTTCAAAGGGTTTCCTGTAAAATTAAACCAAAATTGTGTATTTAGACCACTGCATGTGGTTATGGGAAGCTTTTAAATTTGGCTAGGCCAAATCTAGGTGGAAATATGGCAAAGTGATGCGTATCTCCAGAATGTAGACATTCTAAGTTTTCAAATGGCTCATATATGAGGTCAGAGCTCCTCCACAGATATTTAAAATTTAAAGTATATACTTGATGATGTCATTATCAGGGTCCTTATTATTAAGAGGTTAGGGTAATTTTCATCCTGCAGTTAGATGATCTTAGAAGTCGGGAGTTTATCACACTGAGCATCTACAAGAACCTGTAACCCTGTGAGGAGGACATTTCCATTCTAACTCTTCAACCAAGTTCTGCTTCTCTGTTTGTTATCAGGCCATTTTAAGCCGTTAAACTCTGGGAAAGTTTTCAGTAATCCAGTAATTCATTCAAACAGTCCAAAACAGCTCTAATGTAAAGAAGGCCAGGCTGATTACATCCAACATATCAGAGAGAATAGAGACTCACATTGCGTTTTTAGTGAATTATTCATTTCAGTGTGTGCTCTGCTTTTAAACACAAGATCTGTCGTATTCTGCCGTTGTTTCTGAAGAGCGCCATTTTGGTGTCGTACAGTAAGTGTGTGAGAGTCTGTTATATTGATGCACAGAGAACAAACCATGTATGTGTGCACTGTAGATCACTGATCACACGCTGCATTCATGTACAGACACACAGTACATTCGCGTTGTTTCCACACACACTCTGGAAGGGTAATGGCTACACCACACGTTTCCGCCCGCACGTTTCCGCCCCCACGGTCATGGCACAAAAATACTATTAACTTAATTTTGAAAAAATGTGTATTACAAATCTTTATATTAACTGTTTTTATTAATGCAATACAGTAAATGACAGCCATCTGCCATCTCCCAGTGGCTTACATTATTGTCAGTTTAGTGTTCGTGATTAATTTACAGCACAACAAAAGATAATATCTATGCTTTCATGTCCGAAAACATTATTTTTGTCTTACATTTCATTATAAACCAAATTATTTTCCATCAGTTTATTTTTGTGAATTTAAATGTGTGCAGCAGGTGATTTAAGGCTGCGAAGGAGACATCCAATGCGTCCTTTAAAACAAGCCTAATGAAGGGCGCAAAAAGAAGGCTGCCTTCCAAGGATCCTTCAAATTGAGATGGCCTTCAGCGACTTTTTATAACGTGGCAGCCGAGATATGCAGCCCTCATGGGATGCAGCTTTTCTGTTTGAGAAACACCCAGAGACAAAACTACTGCACTGTTATGCTGGCCGATAGAAACCTTTGATTTATGCTGACACCTATCTGTCTGGATGTATTATTTTACAAACTAATGTTTTCAGTGATACCATTTAAGAATGTGTTATTTGCAGTTTTTTATATATGGGTAAATAGGGTTACTGAGATAATTTAGTAATATTGTATAATAATTTTAAGAAGTACTGGGGTGGTCTACTGATATGACAGGATTTTTTTAATCTCATGTGAGTGTACATTATTTTGAACACATGTTTCAACAGTACATTTTCTTTGTGCAAAAATGTTATTGTTGTTCAAACATTTGCACATTTGTGCCTAGTACAAATTAAAGTGCTAATCTGTTTCCCTTCTGTAGCCTTTATATTAAAGTAAAACCGCACAAATGTTCTCAAGTGTCTCTACATGAAGACGTTTTAGACCACTGAACTGGCCTTATGTGCTTCTGTCATCTGGAGAATGAGCAGCAGTGCTAGGTGACATCACACAAGAGACAGCTCTCTCAGGGGTCTTCACACCTCAGGAGCCCAGCTGAGTTCAGTCAAGACCACTGCTGCTCACATTAGCATGCTCATGTTAGCCAGGCATTACATTTCTACTCCATGCACATACGCCACAAATGTGGACTTTAGTGCTGACTTTATTCATCCGTCCAACCATATCACTTTTCATAACATTGCCCATCACTTCCCCTCTCCATCCTAGCCACAAGAGGAAGTGACATTTTTAAATCCTATGCACCAGACCAAAACACTTTAAACTGCACCTTTTAGTCCAGAACTGGTCATGGTAAGCGCTCTTTGCCTTCATTTGTTATGGTTGCTGAGTAGAGCTGCCAAAAGCACAGAATGGTACTTTTGGACGGTGTCTTATCATCTGTTACAGAGTTAGATGAAGAGTCATAGCACTGTTGGCTGAAGCACCATGGAGCTTTTGCACACCAGGGAGCTGTATGTATTATCCTAGTCTGGGTGTATGGCCAATGCTTTGACCCCCCTATTTAACAACTCACCAGTGGAGGTAATTGATGTCCATGGTGCAGATCCCAGTGCTAATATCATTATAGAGGTCGTATGCATGGAAAGGTCAGAATGGAGCATGCAAGTTCTTCTACGATTCGCTCCGCTTCACAGTGAGCTGCTGAGTTTATTGGAGGTGTCAAACAGCAACCATACAGCAAAGCAGGAAGGCAGAAAAGCTACACTTTCTGAAGAAACTGCTAATGATTGATTGCTAATAAATATAAGGGGAAATTTAAATGTTTTTCTTCCTGAAGGACTACGACAAATCTACCACCTATAAGCCCTATTTCCTATATTATATCAAAGACTTTATATACAGAATCACAGTGCACTCAAATTACTATGAATGAAAGAAAGTCCAATGCGCAATCTGTCAATTGCCGATTGGTAAAGTCATTGCGTCACTGCAGCTGCTGTTAGAAACTCCGGTTCCTATAGAAACACCCAGTGTTCTGAGACGTGTGTTTAGGACTGTGCATCAGATTTCATTGGTGATTTCAAATAAGAAATTTAATCATAAGCTCGGCGAACAGTTTTGGAGAATTTGATGTTTCCCCATTCAAAGAGAAAGGAGGTGCACTTGCATGCCCGCGAGGCATTTCAAAGATGGCCGAGTGAAATTACTTGTCTTAAAGGGACTTTGATTATATTAATTTCCTGTATGTCCAATAAGACTAAACAAAATTGAGGTAAAACTATTACTGAATAGTTTTTATCTTTATATGCTGCTAATTCTTTTAGCGGTCACAAAGTCTTCAGATACTTGAAATTATTTCCCTTAGACATTTTAAAGTTAACATTGTTATATTCAGTCATACAGTTATTATTATTAAGCATTGTCAAACTGGCTTATTTGTGATTGAAGAAACTTTTTTATAATTGCCCTAAATCTGTCCTATTCAGAGAGCTAGCTCTATGGAAAAAAGTTGATCTATTTTATACCTCTATATTACCTCCTATATTATAACTGTTTTGTTTTTTTAACTCAACACAATACTCACTGGAAACAAATTAACTAGCTGAAAATGTTATTTTTAGTGTCATATGAAATTGTAAAAAGTGAGGCTCTCTCGAGGGATCAAATATTTCCACTTTTACAGAGATAGCATCACAAAATGTTTTGTGTAAAAATGTATTATTACTGTTTTTATTACAGAACACGGTCAAAACCAGGTACTAAACCAGGGTTTTAGTAGAACAACAAAAAATTCATTGTTGACTGTTTAATGTAATTTTTTTCACAATCAGTTATTAAGAAATAACATATTAAAAACGAATATATTTAGTTACACCCCTTGACTGTATGCAAATTCCACAATAAGAAATGTTCATTTGTCAGCTTTTCTTAGGTGTTTGATATGTGACTAATTGTGATTCAAGTGATTAAATAATCAGCCTATCAGATAATACATTTGATTTGAATTTTTAATCAATTGACAGTCATAATATTACTGTATGCACCACAAAGTGAATATATTATCTTGGCAGCAATGACTGCAGTTGCTGTGACAACAGTTTGCATGCATTTGAATATGTGTTTTTAACATTGAACTGAAAGAAACAGCGTTTTAGATCAGTGATTTTCTTCCGGGGTGCATGTACAATAGGGGTATTAGTTTGCTGGTGTTACTTAAAATAATTTTGCATTATAGAACTAACAAATTGTATATTTTGTTTCACTATAATTACTTTTTTTTATTTCAGTTTAATTCAGGAAATACAATTTGCTAAATTATGTGCAATGCAATTGTGTGGATTAATCTTGTAGCTAAATATGTATGTACTTGGAATAAATAAAACATAGTGTAAAAATATCTTATAGAAACTCCCATTGGATTCTAATGTTTCTGTGCCAGCTTATAGATTGGCTCTAGAGACCGTATTTGAGTGTTTGAGAATATGAGTGTGGTTTTGGTTGGTGACCTGGTTGTGGGTAGCTGGTAACAAGCAGATTCTGGAAGGGTGTTGGAGGGGTAGATAGATGGCGGCTGAAATGGGCCCATGTCGATATTGTTCCCTCTGTTCCACATCCCCAGATCCCTCTCTCCCATGCAGACTGAATATGTGGCATGCTGTGTCCCAGTTTCTGTGGCAGTCATATTTGGCGGTCACTGTGAAGGGTGTTAGTGAGCCACAGTGGCCGAGGGGAGTGGATTGTGATGACACCACAGCGCATTCAGCCTGAATATCGGTCAAACTCTGCCTCCGTAACATTTAATAGTACTCGTTGTATACACACTTCATTACGGTAATTACTGCAGAGTGCTGATCATAAGACATGTTGTGCATTCCGGTTGGGAGGGGAAGGGGTTCTGACGGGCGTTCAGCGAAATCATTGAGAGTGAATGAATTGGCTCTTGGCTAAGAGGCTGTGGATCCTCTATGCTTAGCATAGCATGTTAGCAAAGTGCTGCTCTCAGGACTTTGGGTTCAGTAGGATCGATCTGGTGTAATGATGAAATCCCTTTCTGGTCTCCTCACCCTCCATTTTTTTGGAAGGGGGAGCTTAGTTTGATTTATTAGCTGTCTGAATTTGCTCACCCTCATCGACCCTGCTCATGGTGTCATGTAGAGATGTGGGTGTTGCTGAAAGGTGAGGGTCGACGCTACTTTATCTCTCTATTTGCCCTATGATCAGTGCTGCTTGACTTACAATGAGCAGTGGTGCCAGTATCTGTTTTTACATCCAACTATGAAACTCAATGCACCTAACTGGCCATTGTCCAGGTCTTTTATAATTCAGGTCAGTTTTATCAGAAAATTTGATTTTCTGTCTTGATCGACTGAGAGTAACGAGATATGAGATTACTAATATTTTCTTTTAATTTGTATGCTAAAAGTGAACTTGTTTTCAATGCCTGTTTTAAAGGGACATATCTAGAGGAATCAAATTTCCCTTTTAAAACTTTTGAAATACATGAGCTTTATATGAAAACTTACTGTAACTTTCAGAACTCAAAACTAAGTTTTTTTTTTGTTTTTTTTTTGGAGTATTTGAAATAGGTTTGTCAATACAGTTACACTACCGTTTAAAAGTTGGGGGTCAGTAAGATCTCTTATGCTCACCAAGGCTGCAATTATGTGATAAAAAAATACAGTAAAAAAAAAAAAGAATATATTGTGAAATAGTATTACAATTTAAAATAGCTGTTTTATATTTTAAGTAAGGAATAATTGACAACATTGATGATGGTGAGATCAGACCGGCTGATATCAGACTTCTTGTGCATTAAAAAAAAAAAACTCCCTGGATTATTACAATTAATTGCAAATTAAATGAATTTTTGGAAAGTAAACTGATATTTCCTACTGACACACTACAGGGAGTGCAGAATTATTAGGCAAATGAGTATTTTGACCACATCATCCTCGTTATGCATGTTGTCTTACTCCAAGCTGTATAGGCTGGAAAGCCTACTACCAATTACGCATATTAGGTGATGTGCATCTCTGTAATGAGAAGGGGTGTGGTCTAATGACATCAACACCCTATATCAGGTGTGCATAATTATTAGGCAACTTCCTTTCCTTTGGCAAAATGGGTCAAAAGAAGGACTTGACAGGCTCAGAAAAGTCAAAAATAGTGAGATATATTGCAGAGGGATGCAGCAGTCTTAAAATAGCCAAGCTTCTGAAGCGTGATCATCAAACAATCAAGCGTTTCATTAAAAATAGTCAACAGGGTCGCAAGAAGCGTGTCAAAAAACCAAGGCGCAAAATAACTGCCCGTGAACTGAGAAAAGTCAAGCGTGCAGCTGCCAAGATGCCACTTGCCACCAGTTTGGCCATATTTCAGAGCTGCAACATCACTGGAGTGCCCAAAAGCACAAGGTGTGCAATACCCAGAGACATGGCCAAGGTAAGAAAGGCAGAAAGTCGACCACCACTGAACAAGACACAAGCTGAAACGTCAAGACTGGGCCAAGAAATATCTCAAGACTGATTTTTCTAAGGTTTTATGGACTGATGAAATGAGAGTGAGTCTTGATGGGCCAGATGGATGGGCCCGTGGCTGGATTGGTAAAGGGCAGAAAGCTCCAGTCCGACTCAGACGCCAGCAAGGTGGAGGTGGAGTACTGGTTTGGGCTGGTTTCATCAAAGATGAGCTTGTGGGGCCTTTTCGGGTTGGAGTCAAGCTCAACTCCCAGTCCTACTGCCAGTTTCTGGAAGACACCTTCTTCAAGCAGTGCTACAGGAAGAAGTCTGCATCCTTCAAGAAAAACATGATTTTCATGCAGGACAATGCTCCATCACACACGTCCAAGTACTCCACAGCGTGGCTGGCAAGAAAGGGTATAAAAGAAGAAAATCTAATGATATGGCCTCCTTGTTCACCTGATCTGAACCCCATTGAGAACCTGTGGTCCATCATCAAATGTGTGATTTACAAGGAGGGAAAACAGTACACCTCTCTGAACAGTGTCTGGGAGGCTGTGGTTGCTGCTGCACGCAATGTTGATGGTGAACAGATCAAAACACTGACAGAATCCATGGATGGCGAGCCCGATCTCACGAAAATGCGTATCAATAGTACGAGTGTGCAATCTCGTAGAATGTATACGCCAAAACTCATTTTGGTGTGCACATGGTACGCCGTTTTTGGCGTGCATATGATACGCACTTTATGGCGTATTATATGTACTGAACCCCCACACCCCACCCTCACCCTACCCAAAAGCGTGTCATATACACGCCATAAAGTGCGTATCATATGCACGCCAAAAACGGCGTACCATTTGCACGCCAAAACTCATTTTGGCGTATACATTCTACGAGATTGCACACTCGTACTATTTATACGCATTGTCATGAGATCGTGTTGGGATGGCAGGCTTTTGAGTGTCCTTGCGAAGAAAGGTGGCTATATTGGTCACTGATTTGTTTTGTTTGGTTTTTGAATGTCAGAAATGTATATTTGTGAATGTTGAGATGTTATATTGGTTTCACTGGTAAAAAATAAATAATTGAAATGGGTATAAATTTGTTTTTTGTTAAGTTGCCTAATAATTATGCACAGTAATAGTCACCTGCACACACAGATATCCCCCTAAAATAGCTAAAACTAAAAACTACTTCCTAATAAACTACAAAAATATTCAGCTTTGATATTAATGAGTTTTTGTGTTCATTGAGAACATGGTTGTTGTTCAATAATAAAATTAATCCTCAAAAATACAACTTGCCTAATAATTCTGCACTCCCTGTACAGTAAATTATATAAATAACTGGCTTAAAAACATTTTTGAAAATACCAACATGCCTTAGACTTTTACACAGTACTGTATATAAATTTAGATAAATTTAGGAAAAAATTTTGATACCACTTAACATTGATTTCTGTATATATTATTAACATTATAAATGCATTTACTGTGACTTTTGACCAATTTGATGTTGCTGAAAAAATATATAAATTTGTATAATAATTGTATTTATATCTGCAAATAAAACATTAAACTTTATTTCAAACTGTTTTCATGTAAAACTGAATTGCATAAAAAAAGTTTTACTAACATTATTAGCTGACCTCAGGGGGAAATTAATAATAATAATAATAATAATAATAATAATAATAATAAATAAAAAAAACGTTTCGGTTACGTCTGTAACCTTAGTTCCCTGAATAGGGAACGAGAGACGCTGCGTCACCTCTTTGGGAACGCCTCTGCGTGATTGCGTCGTGAAGCACGTATGCCATCCGTCCAATAGAGAGAGAGTACGTCATGGTGGGTGACATCATCGACCCGGAAACTATAAAGCACCCCGGCAAACACACGCCGTCAGCTTCTGGAGAAGGCCTGAAACAAGGCGCTTGCGGGCATGCGAGGAGTATGGCATGGTGACGCAGCATCTCGTTCCCTATTCAGGGAACTAAGGTTACAGACGTAACCAAGACGTTCCCTTTCAAGGGAACTTGTGCTGCGTCACCGCTTTGGGAACGAGAATACCCACGTCTCCATACGAGTCGGGATGCCCACCTGTGGCATGGTTAAGAGGCGAGCACCCGAGACCCCGGAGTAACATTAACGTCAAGCTCATAAAATCTGACAAAGGTATGAGGCGAGGACCACCCCGCCGTATCACAAACATCTTGCAGGGAGGCTCCTGCTAACAGTGCCTGAGAGGCAGCCATAGTCCTGGTAGAGTGGGACCGAACGGCCAAAGGGGAAGGCCGTCCGGCCGCCTCATAAGCAAGTGAGATGGCCTCGACCACCCACTTGCTCGTTCTCTGCTTTGACATTGGGCCCCCTCTCGAAGGCGGCCCATAACAAACGAATAGCTGGTCAGTCTTTCTCCACAGGGCAGCTCTGTGGACGCACGCATCTAAGGCGCGAACAGGACAAAGCAGATTAAATTTTTCCTGGTCTGACATCGTAAACGGAGGAGGACAAAAGGCTTGTAGAACAATGGGCCTCACCGGGTTAGTGAGGACCTTAGGAATATACCCGGGCCTAGGAGTGAGAAAGGCCTTAGCCATACCCAGAGCAAATTCCAAGCATGAGGGTGCCACAGAGAGTGCTTGCAGATCCCAGATTCTCTTCAGGGAAGAAATAGCCAATAGAAACACCATCTTTAGGGTGAGAAACTTCTCCGAAACTTCCTTGCAGGACGATAAAGAGGTCCCAGGCCGGAACCCTGGTGCGTGTCACAGGCCTCAGCCTCAAGGTTCCACGGAGGAAACGGGTTACTAACGGGCGTCGCCCGATTGAAACTCCACTCGAAGGAGTGTGGTAGGCTGCTGTGGTAGGCTGCTATGGCCGCCACGTACACCTTCAGTGTGGAGGGGGCTAGCCCAGCAGAGAATTCCAGCACCCTCAGCCCCAACCTCCTCATATGTGCGAGAACAACATCTCGATGTTGAACCGCAAGACGAGCTGACTGTGCCAGGATTAGCCAGTCGTCGATATAATTGAGAATCCGGATCCCCTGCAGCCACAAGGGGACCAGAGCAGCGTCCACACACTTCGTGAACGTGCAGGGTGAAAGAGCTAGACCGAAAGGAAGCACCCGATACTGGTACGCTTCTCCCCTGAAAGAGAACCTCAGGTACTTCCTGTGCTGCAGAAGGATGGAGATATAAAAATATGCATCTTTGAGATCTATCGTGACAAACCAGTCCTCGGACCTGATCTGAGACACGATCTGTTTGAGCGTGAGCATCCTGAACTTGAGCCTTGATACTGCACGGTTAAGGATGCGCAGATCTAAGATGGGGCGCAGCCCTCCATCCTTCTTCGGCACTATGAAGTACCGGCTGTAAAAGCCTGACATCCTGTCTGGGGGGCTCTCTAAAGCCCCCTTTCGCAGCAGAGTCTGTACTTCTTGAGACATCACCAGAGCCTGCTCGGGGCCCACCACCGTAGGAAGGACCCCGTTGAAATTGCGGGGACGAAATCTGAACTGAATGGCGTACCCCACCCTTATACATCGCAGGACCCACTTAGAAATATGCGGCAGATTCTCCCACTCTGGGATCACCCTCACAGTCCTGAGCCCACAGGCGTCAGGACTTCTTTGACGCAGCCTTCCTCGTCACAATGACCATCCTCAGATCGGCCCAGGACTGGGAGGGCTGCGCCTGTGAGTGCCGCACGCCCGACGACACTTTTTGTGGGGGCATACGAGTGGCGACACTCAACTTTTGCTGCTCCCTATGGGAGGAGCTCATACTCGGGGTCTGCTGCTCCCGCCCAGCAGCAGACGAGACCTGGGCCTTACGGGGGAGGAACTGCTTGAGCGCCACGGACTGCTTTTTAGCCTCCAGGAACCTGTCGGTGACGGCATCACCGAACAGGCCTCCCGGAAACAGCGGCGCATCGAGCAGAAAGCTCTTATCCCTCTCCTTGATCTCCGTAAGGTTGAGCCACAAGTGTCTCTCCGTGGCCACCAGGGCTGCCTTAGAACAACCGACACACTTGGCCATCTCCTTGGTGGCCCGGAGAGCCAGATCTGCTGTAGATCGGAGCTCGTTAATGATATCAGCTCCAATCTTGCGGCTCTCCCCCAGGTCTTTCAGCAGGTCAGCCTGGTATGCCTGCATTATAGACATTGTATGCAGACATGCGGCGGCCTGACCTGCTGCCGAGTATGCTTTACCCACTAATGAAGATGTGGTCTTAAGGGGCTTAGTGGGCAAAGCTGGAGCCTTTATGGTAGACGCCGACTCAGGCGAGAGATGGCTCGCAAGCGTCTCTTCGACCTGAGGCATCTGACCATAACCGTGCCTTTTAAACCCAGATATGTTGCTGTAGACTGACGTGACTGGGTTGAAAATACGTGCAGACACGGGTCGCCTCCACGATCTCGACACTTCGGTGTGGAGATCGGGAAAGAACGGCAGACTCCTACGAGGAGGCTGAGCAGAGCGCGAGGGAAGGAAGCGCTTGTCGAGTTTGCTTTTTACAGCAGCTCACTCATGATGCTCATGTGGCCAGTCGTTGTTTAACCTGGCCACAGCTCTGCTCAAAACCTCCATGAGCTCCTCACTTGCAGGGGATTGAAGTGGCGAGTCCTCAATCCCTGCATCGACAGTGCATATATCAACCTCCTCGGATGACGATAACTGTAATACCTCAGCCGCCCCCCGGGCGGGAGAAACCGCAGCGCGGGCTCCTGAACCCAGAGACGCGGCGCTGGATCTGGCGGGTGAAGCCTGAGATAGGGCAGTGCCCGTCTCAAACCCCTCCACCAGATCCAACTGCGAACCCCACGTCATGAGCCGCCGCTGTGAGCGCCCGGCGGGATCGCAGCACGCGAAGAGGCAGAGCCTCACACTGCTCACAGCCGCCACCCTCGAGTGCCGACTGGGCGTGCTGCTCTCCCAAACAAACAACACACGTCGAGTGTGTATCCCCGCCCGTGATGTAACGTGAGCAGGGAGGAACACACTTTCTGAAATGTTGTTCGCTCGCCATAATATTGTCTCAAAATAACAAAGTCTGAACTCAGACACAACACAGAATGACAGACGAATGACACAGAGCGCTTGTTGAAGGCAACAGAAGCTGACGGCGTGTGTTTGCCGGGGTGCTTTATAGTTTCCTGGTCGATGACGTCACCCGCCATGACGTACTCTCTCTCTATTGGACGGATGGCATACGTGCTTCATGACGCAATCAAACAGAGGCGTTCCCAAAGTGGTGACGCAGCGCAAGTTCCCTTGAAAGTGAACAGATATGTATGATGTGACCCTTTTTAAGTCACTTTTTTAAGATAATCTGATTCACTAGCACTTCCTTACTACATTGCAATGAAAATAAGTTAAAGCTGTTGTTTTACTTCCGGCTATAAGATTTCAACATTTTCATATCACATTTAGGCCTGCTTAAAAGTGCACAATGCAGCTTGATGTATTGCATGGAATTTCAGTTGAGTGAATTCTGAATTAGCTCTTTAACAAATGCCTGGTTTTCTCAAATATCCTTAATCTGCACTCTCAAAATCTGCTTGCAGCAGTTGCCTGCACGACTCATTTAACATAAAAACCCTTTGTTTTAAACAGAATTATTCATTCAGACACAGTGGGAGTGCAGCTTAAGATTTCAGCAAAATCTATAAGTCTATGAGCTTGTTCTTAGCGGCGCCACTTTATCTTGCTTTTGTTTTCGTCCCCAACTACTCAAGCCTGGCTAATCGTATTTGCGATTCTGATTTCTTCAGTGATTGATTTTGCATGTCTGAATTAAAACTCACTTCCTGTTTCCTGCTGATTAATGCTGTGTTTGCAGTACAGATTTAGTTGATCTTGTTGTTCGTAGACTAATGTCCTTAATTATTTGGGGAACTCATTTGGTGTGGTGTGGTTTTGCACTGATGATTAAGGGCGCCTGCATATCAGAGAAAACTCTGGGCGTTTGACGGATAGGAATGACAAAAATGCTTATTGAGAGACTGAAAAAAAACTAAAACAAAACAGGTCAGTTTTAAATCAAGTCAGAATACAGAAAATTGGATTTTCAAAAACACAATCGGACTCTGCTCTATATAATCCTCATTGGTCAACTTCATTGGATGCCTATACTTTTGAGTGTGTTGTAATTTTAAAAATGTTCAAGTTCAAAATGTATTAACTCACTTTTTCAAACCTTCATGTCCCATTCAAATCAATGCATTTGTAATGTTCTCTGAAGCAGAGTTAACTCTAATGTGTAGACACCCTAAGGCTGGGTTCATAAGAAAATAGCAGAACTCTTGGTTTCAGTTTTTGCTGCATATTCACTATAATTAATCCCCAGAGCTGGTGGCAATACAAATAGCAGGATGATGGTGGTAGTGATGAATCTTCCATTTATGGTTTCTGAACGGTTCCCCATCCATTTCTTGAAGCATGTTGATATTACGCAATCAATGATATATTGCTAATTGGCAACACGCTTTTTTCCATTCACTACATGTTTCTGCTGCTTAAGCATGTTATTTTAGACACACTTATACTTATACTACAGCATTAACTCAATATTAAAAAATGCTTTTAAAAATGTTATTCATGTTGATATAATTTAAATCAGTTTGAAAAATCTGATCAAGGAACTTTTATGAAATACATAAAATCAACCATGCAACTCTGGTGTGGTTTTAATGGGTCCAGTAAACCAAATCCATCAGATATACAGTACAGTAGAGAAATATTAATTGATTTTCCTTTGTTAACAACATATTTGTATTACAAATTATCATTCATGTCTTTTTCACAAATAAAAAGGCACTCTAAGAGGCACTTATTTATTAACTATCATGTTTGGTATGGAATCTGACTCTCACCAAGTATTTCTATGCAGCAGATGATTCGTCTGCAGTCAGATTCTGCTACTTCAACATAAAACAAGTCTACGAGAGTACACGTAAGTGTAATGAGACTAGCGAGAGGTAGTTTATATGAATCCAGTTGCAGGAGCTTTATTGAAATTAACATAGGTCAAGCAAGATGACTGGACTGGTGAGAAACAACGGGCGGCACAGTACAGACTTGAAGTAGGAACGTTTTCACCAGAAAGGGCAGATAAGGATACAACTGAGGTGGTTATTCAAAGGTAAGTATTCACAGGTAAGATCTCAAAACGAGGCATCAATCATAATTCAGGTTGGTATTCACAGGTAAAGTCGTTCACAGTCTTTGAAACGAAGAACAGAATGAATCTCAAGTAAGTTTTTTACAGGTACGGTCCAGAATCAAACTAAATCTTAAAGGGAAAGGTCACCCAAAAATGAAAATTATACCATTTACCTGCCCTCAAGTCATCCTAGGTGTATATGGCATTCTTCTTTTAGACGAATAAAATCGGAGTTATATAAAAAAAAAAATCTTGGCTCTTCAAAGCTTTATAATGGCAGTGAATGGTTATGACTTTTTTGAAGTCCATAAAAGTGCATCTATCCAACTTATAACTGCTCCACATGGCTCCGGGAGTTAATAAAGGCCTTCTGAAGAAGTGGCGCATTTGTGTAAGAAAAATATCCCTATTTAAAACTTTATGGACTAAAATAACTAGCTTTCGGCAGTCAGTGGTACGTGAGACGGCTTGCGCTAAAAGAGTAACCCCAGATGCTACGTTTTGTTTTGCTGTATCCTCTGCGCTTCTGCGTTCGTCAGTACGCATGCATCAAGGGTTCATGGATCAACGATTACTTTTTTAGCGCAAATCGACTTGCGTACCGCTGACTGCCAGAAGCTAGTTATTTTAGTCTATAAACTTTTAAATATGGATTTTTTTACACAAATGCACCACTTCACTTCAAAAGTCCTTTATTGCCCGCGTGTGGAGCAGTTATATGATGGATAGATGCACTTTTATGGACTTCAAAAACGACAACCATTCACTGCCATTATAAAGCTTTGAAGAGCCAGAACTTTTTTATTATAACTCCGATTTTATTTGTCTGAAAGAAGAATGTCATATACACCTAGGATGACTTGAGGGTAAGTAAATCATGGTCTAATTTTCATTTTTTGGTGAACAAACCCTTTTTCCTTAGGAGTTGTCTTTGAGGAGAATCAAACGTCATAACAGGAAACATTTGGTGAGTTTGGTCCTTTGCAGATGAGTGCGGTAAGTATCCTTTACAGCGTTCAGAGCCAGACCAAGACTGATCTTCATTTCAATGTTTATGTACGCTCCACACACTCTCATAACGGGTGCCAGGTCCGGCATGTTAGGGCTCTAGGGAGCGCGAGCCGGCAAATGATGGCACCGAGTCCAGGGTGAGGCTGTGACAGTAAGATTAAAATAATACTACTTAAGTCTGTCTTGAAGTAAGTTACATTCAGTGTGTTAGTATGTGGTTTTCATAAGATTCAATATCTCTGAAGTGAACCTGATAGTCCTCAGTAAATGTTTCCTTTAGTTTTGGCTAGTGCAGCCTCTACTTCACTTTCTCTCAAGGCCTGTGGAGTGGGTGTTCCTACACTCACTGAATGACTCTTGGCAACATCAGTGAAGCCCTGTAGATGGGCCTTCACTAAGTCACGAATACAAATAACTTTGCCAGCCACAGTCTCTGGGAGCTTAATGAGGAACTTTCCTGCTATTTCATTTTCCCTCTGTTTTGGGGCCATTGAGCTGCCCTGCTCAGAACTGTCCATTGACTGCCTTCCTGCTTTAGGTGCAGAGTAGTTGCCCATATAGGGAACCCAGTCCCTGGGTGCCTAATTATGAAACTCTTCTCCTGTCTTTAGCTCAGAAGGAAAGTTCATAAGAAGAAGAATACCTGTCCTGAAGTTCTACTGTGTGTCTGGGTTCTGGTACACTAGGACTGGAACTGGTGAACAATTTAATGCTATTTTGTAGATTGATAGAGGTATTTTAGTTCTATTATCTACTATCTACTATCTATCTACTATCTATCTATCTATCTATCTATCTATCTATCTATCTATCTATCTATCTATCATCTATCTATCTATCTATCTATCTATCTATCTATCTATCTATCTATCTATCATCTATCTATCTATCTATCTATCTATCTATCTATCTATCTATCTATCTATCTATCTATCTATCTATCTATCTATCTATCTATCTATCTATCTATCTAAATCGCCACCAATACTATTCCCTCATGAGATTTGGTTGGATCCAAGTGTTCCAATGTTATTGCTGATATTTTTAAATTTGTCAACTTTTTTTATGTTCTTAAAAGTATCATTATTGAAGGGTGCCGTGAATGTTAGAGCTTTAGGGAGTGTATATACCACATACGTATTGTAACAAAACTAGGAATGTACTAAGCCAATACTATGTCGATAAAACATGAGCTATGGATCTCTCCCTAACAGGACTGTGCAAACTCTGTGCAAAAAGTCTGTGAACCTGTGACTCATTTTCATTCTAATAGCATGAGTCTACCCTGCATAAATGCTCAACATATAGTCTCCAACGTCTTGAGTCTGTATTCCTATGTGCCATCGGAAATGAGGGAATTTCCCATGAAACAATCAGCCTCATAGTTTCAAGGATCCTTTTTATATTTCCTCTCCAGTCATATGCAAATGCTACATTTGCATGCAGAACTGAGATTGGCTGCTCGCAATTAACATTCTGGTAATGTCTGAATTCATTATCCTGGTGTTGCTCTGCCAGCAGTTTGCAGTAAAAAGGGACTTTGTCAATGTTTGATGTTTGGTAAAGAGATGTTAATTATAGTTGCACGAGACCCTGATTCTCTCTGACTTTCAACCGGAGCACAAAAGGCTACTGTGAATGATTTCAGACAGCAGACTTTTGCTTGTTATTTGGCGATCCTTTAAAGTAGGAAGACACAATCAGCATTTTCAGCTTTACTTCAGTGGGAGGCCATAAATGAATAGTCAAGTAAATTAATTAAACATTGACAGAATAGGGGCCAGAGTTTCTGTTGATACATGAGCCTGGCTCTGCTGCATATGTCTGCATCCATAGTTTCTGTCATAAACAACACGTTTGCAATGAAAAGTCTCTTTGATGTTATAGAAGATATATGTATATCATGTAGTGCTTGTATACTTGCAAATGTGATAAAGCTTCCGTATTGATAGAGAGAGAAAATATTTCATGTCATCCATAAATTGTTGCCTGACTCATCTAGAACCGTTTTAATGCAGTAAACTTGATACTTTTAGACTTTGGCACAGACATTGAGAGTGATTGGACCTTGTTTTTGAGATGTAGAACCCTTGAAATGTGGCACTCATGGGAGAAGCCGAAGACTTCTGGGAAAGGAAGAGAATATGTATAGTCTCCATCAGACATCTTTCTGTAGCTCAGCGGGTGAGGATGACGTTAGCAATGGCAAGGTCAAGAGTTCAATTCCCAGGGAACTCATGTAGTGATAAAATGTATAGCCTGAATGCACTGTAAGTCACTTTGGATGAAAGCTTCTGCACAATGTGTGAATGTTTAATTTCATTTAAACACATTTTGTAGTGTTTTTTGGACATGTTTCGATATAAATATTATGGTCATTTAGTATATACATTACATGTCACACATTCCTCTCCAAACTGAGATACTTTAATGGTGTTGCTCTCTTAAAAACAAGTGCTTTAAAGGGAAACCAGCCTTTCAAAGAGCTCAGTGTGTTTGTATGGATGGAAGCCAGCCTGACTCACTCCAGCTACACAGAAGCTACTGAGGGGCAGTGAGAGTTGAGACAGGTGAAAATATGATTGAGGGCTCAGCGATAAATCCTGTAAACTGGAGGTTCTGACCTGTGGTAATATGTTTCCTATGGCAATGCAATTCTGGATTTCCCCGAGGTGCTCGGGGCCTCTATAGAAGAAAAGCATTCAGCAGCTTTCTCTAAATTGAAGTCAATAACGGCGAGCCGTTTATTAAGTGTTCTCAGATACTGTGGGCAGCTTCTGGAAGGGCCGCGATTGAGTTTTGAAAATATAGCAGACAAATAGGAATTGATCTATCGCCCCACAGATGAAAAAGGCAACAAAATACAAATATCAGCTTTGGAGCGGTAATCAAATGTTTCAGCTAGGCTGTTTTATGAATATATTCAATACAAACCTTTTCATGATCCCTTTTAATATATTTGCCTCTTTTACTTGGATTACAGGATTACAGAAGATTGTATTGGCTCTCTACTGACTCATTCCACATACAAGCTTAATGTGTCGAGCGTTTACGATTCATACAGGGGAGCAGAGCCAGTATGGAAGGAAATATGTCTTGTTATTGAGATACAGAACCTCATTCAATCTCAACAACAGTGGCAGATGTCAGTACTTTTACCTATTGACCCCATGAAATGCGTTATACGCACTGAATTCCTTGTTTTCATCAGCTGCTTTAAAGCACTTTTCCCTTGTTTATGAATGTATATTTTACAGTTGAAACGTAAATAAATTATTTTGGATTAGCCTGTTTAACATTAATGTGGTAATCTCACACACACACACACACACACACACACACACACACACACACACACACACACACACACACACACACACACACACACACACACACACACACACACACACACACACACACACACACACACACACACACACACACACACACACACACACACACACACACACACACACACACACACACACAAACATCAATATTTGCCAACACCATTAGATACAAAAATGTGTAAAATATGTATTATAAATATTGAAAAAATATGGTATTTGCTTCAGCGAATAAATTAATTAAGACTGCATTGTGGTTTCAAATCTATTTTCAGCTCTGTTTATTGAATTGTCACTACAGTACAAAACAATAAATTAAATGCCAAGTTGTGTCATGAAACTCTTGATGGTGCAGGCTGATGGGTCCTTAACGCAACCTAGAGATATTTACAGCATTAACTACTTGGCACAAGCTGATTGGTTAATGCATCTGCAGCCAATGAGCTTGCTGCTTAACATTTAAATGACTGGTTAGCATTCACTGTAGCAGTTTGCAGCAGGCTTTCAGAGTTTCTCTGAAATCCTCTACCTTACCCAGCTCCACCTGTATAGATCTGCTGGGTAAGTGTATGCTATTTGTGCAGTAGCAGTATGTCTTACATATTCACAGCAGTGTATTGGGGTATGTACTGGTATAAACCAATAAACCAATCAGAGTTTAAACCAACCCATTCCCTTTAAAAGCCAGTTGCGGTTGCATCATGGCAGATTCGCTATTTGCATGGCAGAATTTGCTAGCAGAAAGACTGAACAGTGTAAAGGTGTTGCGCACCCGCCGTTAGGTGCATATTACTAACGCACCCTTTAAATAACACAAACATTCTGCACTATTGACTTTAGAGCATGTTTTTGTTGGTCAATGGGGCAGTCGATTGCAGTTGCCACAAAATAACAACGCGCCAACAATGCGCCTGAACACACCTCATTTTCAGACCAACACGAAAATGGGTGAACAGATGGGCACTTGCATTTGCATTTGCTATTTAAACAATGTGGCTCTGAACATGATAATGATAACTGCGTTAGGCTGAAACTTGGCATGTGGTAGGTATCAAATTTTCATGTTGCGATTAATTGCTGAAGCTTTTATCACGGTATACGGTATTATCATGGTATTGAAATAATTTTCAAAAAAGTGTTGTCATACTATAAACAGGTTTAATAACTTTCTAATAACAAAAAGAACTGAACATTTAAATACAATAAAGCAATACACAAAAATGTATAAAGTAAACAAATATTTAAAACAGATTAAAGTGCAAAAGATTTATAAAGAACAATAGGTAGGCTAGCACTTTACATAGGTAAGGTCTCACTAGTTAATGCATTAACTTAACAGGAGCGAATAGCTACATTTTTACATAAGTTATTATTCTTTGATAACATTAGTTAAAAAAGCAACTGTTAGTTAGTGTTAGCTCAGGCCCATTAAATACAGTTACAACTTTTGATTTAAATAATGTGTTATTAAATGCTGAAATTTATATTTAACTATGCTTTATAAGTATTTTTCATTGCCAGTTTGTTAATGAATGAACTAATGTTAAATACTGAATCCTTATTGTAAAGTGTGTGTCTGAACAACAACGAATCAGAACATATTTAAACAATATCTAGGGCATGTAATTTAGTCCAGATTAAAATATAAAATGTTTAAATTTAGAAATGAATAGCCTTAAGTCTTTAAGTATTAAATCAATCTCATGTTAATCTTGAGTACCTATAGAGTAGTGTTGCATCCTTCATATCTCTGAAAAGTATTTAGTTTTATTATATTTATAAAAAAAGATCTATGCTGTTCCAAATCTTTCCGAATAAAACCGAGCAGCTGGAGGCATATCCTGTGGGCGGAGCTAAAGAGCCACGAGTGCACGCGCTATTGCGTTGAGAGCGTCTGAAACTGAAAGCGGTGACATCCTTAAACGTGGAAAAGAAAACGTTAACCTAAATAAAACATGGCTATCAATCAAATTAAACTACGATCCAGAATCTGATCCAGAAGCTGAAACTGAACAGGAACAGCAGCAACAGTGACTATAGCAGGACGTCTCTATGTGGTATGTAGCTGTATTTGCTCAGCGGCTTGTCAACATGTGTGTGTTTACTAGGGGTGTAACGATACACTCGTGTCACGATTCGATATGTATCTCGATACAAAATGTATCTCGATATTTTAAGCCAATATTTTTACGATATTTTTACTATTTTTTATATTTTTACTATTATATATATGTACACAGTCCCTGACAAAAGTCGTGTCGCTTATCTATTTTGTAGAAACACCTGCTATTAACCTGACTTTAATCATCAATCGGTGTTAGAAATAGCTCATATGAAAAGCTAAAACCCTCCCAAATGACTCCGAAATCACTGAGTTTCACTGAAAAAAGATTTATCATTTAATCAAGACAGAATGGTCAAATTTTGGCAAGACAAAAGTTTTGTCGCCTATACAGAAATTGAACAAATTTACTGCAAATACAAAAATATGTCAGCAAATTAAGTAGTGGTGCTTTGAGATCCAAATTTAATATCTTGTATGACTTCCGTGAGCTTGAAGGACTGCATCCATGCAGTTTGGCAAGGACTCATCAGGAAGTCATCAGGAATAGCAAAGAAAGCAGTCTTGCATGCCTCCCAGAGTTCATCAATATTCTTTGGTTTCGTCTTCCATGCTTCCTCTTTCATCCTACCCCACATATGCTCAATGATGTTCATGTCTGGTGACTGGGCTGGCCAATCCTGGAGCATCTTGATCTTCTTCGCCTTGAGGAACTTTGATGTGGAGATGGAAGAATGCGATGGAGCACCATCCTGCTGCAGAATTTGGCCTCATTTATGGTTGGGAATACAAGAGGTAGCTAAGATTTCTTGGTATTTTATACTATTGATGTTGCCTTCCACCCTGCAGATCTCTGGCACACCCCCATACTGAATGTAACCCCAGACTATGATTTTTCCGCCACCAAAATTCACTTTTTTCTGGGTGAATCTCGGATCCATGCGGGCTCCAGTAGGTCTCCTGCAATATTTGCGGCGACTGTTGTGTAATTCAACAGAAGATTCATCTGAAAAATCCACCTTCTGCCACTTTTCCAGCGTCCATCCTTTTAGCAGGCTGTGGGCTTTGGCAAGTGCCACACAGTTTTTCAATTGTCTTTAGTTTAGTGCTGGCTTCTGGGCACTAATTCGACCATGGAGGCCATTTCGAGACAGAATCCAACAAACTGGTCTGGTTGACACAGGGACTTCAGGTGACCAGGTCTCGTGGAGCTCTGCTGCAGTGGAAAACGGGCTGGCCTTGGATTTTCGACCCAACAAACGGTCCTCTCGAGCAGTTGTCTTGCGGGGTCTGCCTGACCTGGGCTTGTCAAAAACGTCTCCAGTCTCTTCAAATCTTGACGCTGAGACACATTGAAGGTGTCTGCCACATCAGCAGTGGATCTGGTCTTCAGCCTCTTGATAATCAAAACTTTTGTCTCAGGGTGAATCTTAGGCATGTTTGCAGAGGTCTAGTTGCAGTTGATGTGAAGGACTAGTGCACTGGGGTTATTTTTAATACACACCTGAGATCTAATTGATCCATTATTAGTCACAGGTGAAGCTCATATGACAAGGCGACAACACTTATGTCTTTGCAAAAATTGACTCAATGGGCTTTACCAAGCTGTGAATATTAGAATATTTTTGACAGTTTCATTTTGTACTGAAACATTATTACAAAAGCTGTTGGGATTAAAATGCGTAATTTCTTGTAAAAAAATCTTGATAAGAAATATATTTCAGCGGCACTTCAGTTCAATTTGTACAGAAGCGACAAGACTTTTGTCAGGACTGTATATACTATGTTTATTTTGTATTATGATTAAAATAATAATTTATTATTTCTGCATTATTATCAGGTCCAGCGAATATTCCCCCTATGCATAATTATATTATATTCAGCATTATATATAGTCGTTGTATGATTCTATGTAATAAGATTGTCTATCGCAAATCATATCGTTTCAATCAACGATACATATCGTCACATTTGATATATCGTTACACCCCTAGTGTTTATTCGTGGTTTATGAGGACATTATTTGGTTTATGGACTATTGTATGCGACTAAACGTTAGCAGTAGCAAGCGGAACGGTTTTGCATGTGAGACTAGAGTTTACTTAGAAAAACAATGGAATAGTATAAAGTCTCTTCAAATGTAATATTCTGGTGTGTACTTTAAAGCATACAGGGTAGAATCAACAATTTAACCTGCTTCATATCATAAGTGTACCTTATTAATTGGCAGTGCTCATAACACACATGCATGCTAAATCAAATGAATACTAACTTTGTTACTGCATCTTGTCATATTCTATACTGCACCAGCCTTTGACGGAATGTAGGTAATTCTAAGTTAACTCTCACCTGACATTGGGCATTAGCTTGATAACTGTTAACATTTAATTTCAACACGATGCGCATTGTCATGGCTAAATCCCGCAGGCCCTTGGGCTAAATGACTGGACAGTATCATGAGGGCTTTGTTGGGTGCTTTGGAAAGGAGGGCGGTACGAGTTTAGCATTGCAATTGAAATCGATTTCCAGACATGGCCCATTACATGTGGATGCACTTCACCTCTTGAAAGCCAGGATGACACGCTCTCATACACAGCAGTAAAGCTTTCTCTCAGGAGACACCGGCTCTGTGACCTAACCCCTTTAAGTAGCATGCCTTATACTTGCGTCACATTCAGCTGATGGCTGTTTACGACTGCTTACATGCATGAAATATGACAGGAAAGCGTGGCTGTCAAAGAGGCATGCCATTAATTATGGACGATTCAGTGACCTTTGAATTTATCTGCATATATCAGGGCAGTTATTAAAAGCATAGTTATGTTTTTAAAGGGACAGTCTCCTACATGGCCTTGCACATTGATGATATCAGTTGTTAATACCATGGTGCAGATTTGTTACCCAATTAGTTGCATGGTATTTATATGGTACCATGGTACAAAGATATAACACCTATATAACAAAAATTACTGTGGCAGTATCACGATGCAGATATACCTAATACTTTTATAAATGCCATTGTACTGTGTGTGTGTGTGGTTATGTATGGTTATAAGTTATAGATTGTACAGGCACCACTATCCCATCCTGTAGTACTGGAAACAGTGATTTTTCTGTAACAGTATATATATATATATATATATATATATATATATATATATATATATATATATATATATATATATATATATATATATATATATATATATATATATATAGTTTTACATTGTATGGTACATCAAAGAACCATAATATTGCAAGAGAAGTATGTCCAAAACGGCAATATTACTACCATGGTACATGTCCAAAACAAAAACGTGTATGGTGCCATGTCCTAAAACCTGTGATAGTACGACAGTATCATGAACAAAAATATAATAATGATAATAAAAAATTATGACAGGTTAGGCTGGCATGGAGAGTAGTAGCCTAGTTTAACAAGGCTTTAAGATCATGTGGCATCTCTCTCTCTTTTTCTCATATGTGCACATTCTCTCTTTACTCAGCAGAAGGTAGCACTGGGTGTTGTGTGATGCCATGTGCTGCTTTGCCTTGTCCAACACTGGCATCATGCCCGTTCCGTCCTCTGCTCTGTTGGCATGTCGAGGAGCTCATAGCCTTAGGAGAGCGTATGTATATATGTGTGTGTCTGAATGAGAGAGTGATTCCCTTCTGCATCGTTTAAAACATACTATATTTATGGATGTATGTGTATGTGTGTGTGTGTGTGTGTGTGTGTGTGCATGAGCATATGACAGCCCCGTGGCTCTGGATTTGTGAAGATGATAAATGTGGGGTTGTTTCACACCCTGGCCTGTCTGAGCACTATTTAGTGAGCAGAAGATTGTCCCTGACAGGACATCGTCCCCGTCAGCCAGCATCTCCGGGCTTCAGCACTTGCCTTCCCATAGCAAGTCCTTAACACAATTACTACTGAATAACAGGTCCTCTTCCTTTTATTAAGACTAATCGCTGCTTATTAATGAGAGGGGCGCAGTGCTCCGCCCACGAGTGTCAGAGAAAAATGAGCTACTAGTTTCAGTCTACTGGCCTTTTTTGTACCTGTAGGCATGTAGTGCAAACTACATCATTACTGCAGAGGTGAAGACATCATGTATATAGAATCAGGTATAC